>OZ020520.1:11046656-11295521 GCA_963971425.1 Bryoerythrophyllum caledonicum
CATCCATACGACATATTGCATCACCGCATCGATCACCGTTCTAATTAATTAACATCGCTACCTTGGATTATTTTGAAATCCAAGGTGGTAATTTTTGTAAATTTTTGTTTAGATAGAGCTTAGTGTAGTTAATGAACATTTCGGTAGATTTTTTTACAGTGTTCGGCTAAAGGAGAGTGAGAGTGAGCCGGATGCCGAACAACAGCCACCAATGTCCACCGCCCAGAGGAAGAGGGAGAAAGACAGAGATAAGGCAAGGCACGGGAAGCTCCAGAAGAAGCGGATGCACGTGTTCAACAATCCAACGAAAATTGCATTCGTGGGTTGGCAAGATGAGCCATCGCATGGTCGTCTGTCACTAGCGAGGATTACATCGAGTGGTGCCATCTGTCAAAGACGTTTCCTCCACATCGCCATTTAATAAATCGTCGCGCAAATAAGGCGAATTTGAAGTATTGCATCAATGAGGCGTTTCGAGCTCGTGCCCTCCAAGTTCATCAATACTTATACGAGCTCGAATTCATGCCCCGCAATGATTGTCTCATTTATCTCGCATACATGGTATATGCGGAGGTCGTTCTCAATAAGCGAGTGGATTGGAGGACTGTGCAGAAAACTCCCCAAATGCCGAGGGTGTGGATGCATGCCAATGTGCCTAGGGAGCAGCATCCTATGTTTCATTTTGCGGCACTAGGGCCACAGAAAACGGATGGCCCAGAAGAAGTAGCTCCAGTAGAGTCAGATTCATCACCGGATTCGGACTGAGATGGACGTGTAGGTCGGCGTTCATCGACTTCTCTAGTGGCCCGTGCGTCACGAAAAAAATGCCAACGAGTGAAGCTCCATTAAGCAGGACGTCTACTGATTCAAGGAGGTGGCCAAGTAGATTTACCAATCGTAAATCTTGTTGGCGATGATGAACCCGCCATGAGGCTTGAAGGTGTTGGAGATGAAGAACCCATCCATGTTGTGGATGAAATGCCAATGATGGATGTCGTAGTCACCACTTCCAACACCAGGCATGTAGCATCAGGGTCCGGAAGTACGACCTTTGATGCTCACCAGGAGTTATTGGACACTATCAACTTGAAGGATGAGATGATTCAACGTCTCCAAGAAGAGATTGAAAACCTCAAGCTGCAATCCAATGAAAATGGTGATATTATCACTAAACAAGCAGCCAAGATAGAAGAGTTGCGTCGAGAACGTGTTGCCAGTCAGGCTAATATTGGCAAAGTTGCTCGAGGTGTGGACGACACAATCCTCAACAATGTTATTGGCAACATTACTAGCTGCTTGCTAGATACCCCGACAAGACCACCGCGTCACCGCTTCGCTAGTCTTCCGTTGGTTTTTCTACCGCCGCCGATTGTAGCAGCGCAGCCATTCGTAGATGCCATCGGCACCGAGGATTCTCTGTCGTTTTCCCCAGCTAATCTATGCACGGAACTTGTTCAGCTTCGCACTGCAAAACGACATCCTTCTGAAAAGGATTAGATCGGTGAGCGAGTAGTACTATCAATGGAAGGTGGCATGCATCTTGAATGTTGACCGTACGAGGCAAATGGCAATAGAGGTCCAGAAGATTGACAACGAATATTTGACGAATAATATGGGCCATGACTTTGGACTCGCATCTTGGGCCACATCGACGAGATGTTTCCAATTGAATTGCCTCTGTTGCCAGATGGTAAATCTATTGACTAGGCAAAGTTGGAGTGGGACCACGCAGAGGCTATGTCTTCTCATGCCCTTCAACCAAGCGGAAACGTGGCACCACGCAAATTATGGCCAATACCAGCAAGCTTCACGCAAAATTAAGATGTTTGCCCGATTTGTTTAAATCCTTTCGGGGCAGAAGGTGCATATACTCTTGGCACGTGTCGGTGTTTATACCATCCGATGTGTCTGCTAGGTGGTATCTTGACACGTAGGTTTTGCGCAAAGTGTAGAGCACCATTTCATAAGCGCTTGTATGAAGTGTTTGGCCTCACCGCCTACATGCCACCTAGTTGGGAGTTGAACCCGGAGAATGCGCCTGGAGATGCCTATGCTCAAAAGTGGGGAGAAGATTTGGTGTAGAATTTGGCGTGCGCAGTGCCACCAACTACATAAGTCTAGTGTAAGCACGCAATTTGGTTGGAAAAATGACCACGAAGAAATTGTACGAGTGGCCAAGAAGCTCATATCGGGAACCACCGTGGACCATGTCGGTAAACAAAACTTCTTCTATCAAGTCATGGGCGGATATTGGGATGCTAGGCGGAAGCTATTTCAATTCGGGCGACGTCCAGATGGGAAACTGTAGAATCACCAGAGACGTGTGGTGTCAGAATTGGGAGAGGCCACTGATCTTGACTTTTGCAATGCCTTGCAATGGGAAGAATCGCAATGGAAGGAAACTTGGAAGGAGGAAGCTATTGATTTCCTTCTTGAGGAACATAGTCCGGTGACTATGAAGACTCTCAAAGCACTTCGGAACTCCGAAATGTTACGTGCTCTGGTAAACGCGGATGGGCCTCGCTGGAGGACGCGAGCGGCTCGTAAATTGCTGGATGATGAGGCCTCAAGAAGTGGTGAACCAAGTGGAGCCGATGCGTGATGAAGTGGAGTATAGGCAAATAGAATGCAAGACGAAAGCGTAGCATTTGTAACCATTTTGTATGTTGCGAAATTTGCATGTGCAATATAAATATAAGGACATCTTTAAAACATTTCTTGCATCTCCTTTGAAACATTGAAATTAGTTTGTAACATTTAAGATAATCCAATTTGCAGGAACAGAACTTTCCATGGTCCCTGTTTGCGCGCGCCCGGCCCCACAGAGCACGCGCCCGGCCACTGTTCGCGCACGCCCGACCTTAGAGCACACGCGCCCAGTCAGTGGAACATGGAAAAGATCTCAAGGCAACTAGAAACATGTGAAGTAGAAGATGTTAAACTTGACATGATCCTAACGACCATCAAACCACATCTGTGCAGATGGCTTTACAACGCAGGACTCATATCAACAACAAGAGACTTATAGAACTATGATGGCAAAAATGTGGCATATCTAGAGCTTTTAAAGATGAATTTCAAGGTGATGCACTCAAAGAAAATATAGTTAAGTCATTCTTTAAGGATGTTAAAATGGTGTGAGAAGGAGATGTTGGCATTGATTGTTTGTAACATAATGTGAGGGTGTCGCGTTACAAATTTTTGGTGCTTGGTCGCAAGTGTGCATTCGCGGTATGATTGGTGATTTGAGGAACAAGCGGATGGCTTTTCCAAAGATTTTAATGCCACCACCAGAGTTGACGTCTACTCCAATGAATGAAGCTAAAAATTGGTCTGCGGTGAAGGATCCAAGATCTTAGGCAGTCGTTGTAAAATTAGGTATGAACGTTTTTTTACCGCCTCTATTCAGCTTGCGGTGAGTAAAAATTTTAAGGATTTGCTATGGCGTTTAGTCTAATGGGAGTTTCTTAACCAACACCTACGCAAAACTTTGGTTGCATAGTAGCGAATTAGAAGATGGAGGCAATATCAGGAAAGATTTTTCTTCTTCAAAGAATTTGGTTGGAGTTCATGTGCAAAGCCACTGCCACAAACTTGTAGAGGCCCTTGAACCTTTACGCTACTCAGGTAGTGGCCCACACCATCACTACCACGTAGGCGGCACAAATGTACGCAATGCACTCTGCACACTTGTTCTTGTTGTGCTTGGTGTGAATGAACAATTGTGTGTAGAAAACAATGTTTTGAAAATGAATACCAAATCGCGCCTTACCTCAATCCATGACCACGTTGTTGTCGGACCCGTAATCTTGTCATGATTGACATGCATGGTCTCTAGCTGCAGTCATCTTTAACATGATGCCTTTGAAGATGTTTTTGAGTGAAAATAGAGGCGCTTCTTAGATCTAGAAAGTTTGGAGGAGTCGGCGGCTGCAAGTAGTTTGGTATAAAGATGCAAGGACAATAGGAGAGGAGGAAGATTTGCGGATAGGGGATAAAATGTAAGGACCGCAGTGGGTTTGTTTGCTTTGACGTGGCATGTTGAGGAGGTGGATGGGAAATGGATGGAGCGGACTTCTATTATGGCGTATTTGGCAAAGATAGCACTTGAGTTGAACTTAAGTGAGATAATCAAAGAGGTGTTGCAGCTCATATAGAATAATAAGGAGCTTTTGAAGGAGATTGATTGAGTGTGGATCTAGGAAATTGTGCCCATGCAATTGATTTATCACTATAAGAAATCCGTGTTTTTGTGACAGGGCAACTAACGTGCAATTATGTTTTGTGCAGCATCCGGCACGTCAACGTTGACGTCCAAAAAAAATCCGTTATAATTGACATGCGAAAAACATGCCAAAATCTCAAAAAACAGGCCCACGTTTTTTAAAACGTCACAAAAACTTGGGGGTTGAAGGTGTTAAAAATCTGCCATGTGGCTGCCACGTCGCGTCCATGTCATCGCCACATGGACGGGCAGTGCCACATCCCCAACTTTTTCATCCGGGCCCTTGGTAATGTGGCCCATGATGTGGCGCATGACGTGGCATACGATTGTGACTAGGCTTGCATACGTGGACCCGCCATTTTATGACGTGGCACCTTTAAAATATGACGTGTCACTTTTTAAAATATGACGTGGCATGTCCAATCAGCATAGTTTAATGCAATAATTAATTGTGGACAGTGTAAATTGGGACGTCATTTCTAACACGGTATGTTTTCTGTGACGTTCGTTATGACGTTTTCTGTGACGTTCGTTGAGATGGAGGTCACCAAAAGCAAGCACCAAGTCAGCAAAAGCAAGTGCCATGTCACCAAAAAGAAGCGCCATGTCATCAAAAAGTACCGTATCACTTTAAGTTTCAAGGGTAATTTAAATTCATCCAAATAGATGGATGAAAGTGAATCACTCTTGATTCAAGTGTGATGAGATAGGAGAGAAGGCCTTACATATATATACAATGGGATGCACAAGTGGTGACAATCCATATGGGATTATTGGATTTGTCATGGTGTTAGCCTCGTGTTAGCATAAACATTAAAATGTCACAATAGACGTCCCTCCAGACGTCTGTTCCAACATCCTCTTTGCCTACGTGGCAGCTGATTTCAACCTTGCCTACGTGGCACAAACATTTTAAAAAGAATCCAATTTCTACCTTGCCTACGTGGCTCAAACATGTTTTTTGTGATGTCAGTAAGGACATCCACGTTTTTTGTGATGTCAGTAACAACATCCACGTTTTTATTTTTGTAGGGGTCAGCCCATCTCCACTGTGTTTTAACCGTTGGGCAGTGTTTTACGGGAGGTTGCAGTAACAATCTCGAAGTTACTCACAGTGAAGCTGAAACCCCCCTGCCGACGTGGCATTGTCACCTTTCTGAGGACGTTGTCTAAAACATGACTATGTTCACTAGGACGTCCCGCAAAACAAATATGTTTATGCTAACATCTCTGCGTTTTTCCGCCAATTTTTCCATGTTTGGTGCAACATCCACCAGAATCCGAGAGCCCAAGGCTCGGCCCGTTCGCAAAAACATGTTTTGAAAAACACACTTGATCACAGCTAACGTCACAAAAATCACGGGTTTCTTATAGTGTATAGTGCAATAGTATTGATTTTTTAAAAGAGGACTAGTGTGCTATTGCTTCTTGTTATTTGTGTTTGAATAGTATGAAATGTTAAGGTTTTGTTTTAAGAATGCTAAGTATTTTTAGCATACAAATGTGTTTAGATATGCCTTGAAGCAAGCTTCACCGGATGATAATGAACTCGGAAAATTTATTTTGAACATTGTCTATGTCGTATCTACCTCCAAATTGTTGTCAACGCTATGTTTCCAAGTGTCTCATCTGCTAATGTTATCTGAAGATGGGTCGGATGGAAAGTTGTGAGACCGACGGAGCATCTGGACAACAAGGGTGAGATCACATACCACATTTTGGTTCCTCGACGATCTTATAACTTACGCCCCCTCCACAATGCACAAAAGAAAGAAACTTGCCAATGTCAAACCAGCAAAGATGGTGCCCACTTCAAAAATATAATTTTCTTTCTATAGATTTTCCAAAATCCATGTATTTAGGTTGATTTTGCATTGCACATCCATGTTTCTGGTGATCTGACGATGTAGTATAGTATAGCATGGTGAACCTCAGCAATTCACCATTCCGATTACCAAGAGAGTCACTAACCCATCAGTTTTGGCGCGTACAATATCATGTCCTGACTGTATTCTTGCCAATGGGTAGTACTGACCACGTATTGTCACCAAGTAGAACTACGTGTCTGGTCCAATCTCCTTGAAATTTTAGATACGCATCCGTCCAAAGTCCTCGCTTGTAGTGAAAAATGCAATTCAAAATCAACCTAGAGAAACTAGAGTTTGTTGGGGTTACAACCTCACATGTACTCCAGTGTTATAACATTCCTAAACAACTCGGCATTAAAAGGTTAAGTATATTTGATAAATTTGGAAGTATACTTTATCAATTTGGTAGTAACTACCTAGGTATTTGAGAAATTCTACAACTCCAAGTTTAAACAAAAATTTTGGTAAGTGTTTGTATAACACATATCCATATTGTAAGAGCACATGATTTCTCACATTTTTTCATGTCAATTAAAACTTTACATTCTGAAGGACGGTTGCGGTAATCCTCATACTAATCAACCAAATCCGCTAACCGAGAGCTATAAAATTGGAGTATATCCAACCCTCTTCCATTCTATTACCACCCATTTAATTCCAAATGGAGGTTTGCTATTAGTCAAAACCCCGTATTTTTGGACGGTGCTTTTTTGAGTACCTACTAACGGCCACTAACTAATCATGTGAGCACAATTTGAAAATTCATAACTTATATACATTTAATCCAAAAAATATAAAATCACATGGTTTGAAATTGTAAATCTATATTTGGCTGTTACTAGAAAAACAAATGTATTTTTTTCTCCATATACACACATTGTTTAATTTCTAAAAGACAATTTGTACTTGAGGGGTACAAATTGATTTTGGGAAAGTTCCTAAAAATTTGATTTTGAAGATAAATTTTTGAAAATTTTGGTGAGGATAGGAATGCGGGTTATCTTTGAAGGGAATGTTATTTTATTTTATTTTTGGACTTATAAAATGCTTCAAACATCAAAAGCTCAAGTTTAGGGTAGTTGGATGGGGTACTATAGAAATAAATAGTAGTATTGTAGAGTTGACTAATGGACCTTTTTTGAGGCGGGTAGCACTGAAAGGAAAGTTTTAAGCAACCCTCATTGTTTTTACAAAAAATGCATAGAAATTGAATTTTTACTAATATTTTTAAAATAAGAATATTTATCATCAGAATAAGGCATAATGATTCCACTATTTTTTAAAAATAAAATTTCTTCCCTTTGTAATTAGCTAAGTTCTAAATATAGTCATTATAAGTCTATATTATTTAATCCTAAACACGTCCATTACTGTTGATTTTTTGTCGTGTAATGACTTAACACAAGGTGGAAAATAGAGCCATAAAAATTATGCAATGCCTAGTTGGAAAATATGCCATCATCTTGAGTCAAAGTGCGTTGGCCGTGTCCGTGCAGGAAAGAAAAAAACCACATTGCACTTTTAAAATGCATATATCTTACAATCCATGTCATCAAAGATTACAAATTTTTTTGAGTGTTTCTTTGTAGTAGTGAAATTGAAGATCCTATAATTAAATATAGGAAAACTTTGATGCAACTAGTCTTTGCAACGTCTCATACTAGAGTGGCAATTTTAACCCCTAAAGGACCAAACGTCCCCCCGGGGTCATTTTGGATTTTGGGCATGTACCTACGATTCGAAAAAATCCTTTTTAATTGAATTTTTTTTTCAAGATAGGATCTGATAAGAGCTTCGTGGAAATATTTTTAAATTTTTTTTGGATTTGTGGTTTGAAAGTTAATACCACTTAAAGCCAAAAGTGGGACTTCGGGCACCTCCAAAATTTTTGACAAAAGTTTCTATTGACATTGAGATTTTTCACACATATAAAGAATATTTCTTTATTTAGAAATTTAGAATTTTTTTTTTGTCTTTAGTGTAAAATGGCATTTTATTCCAAGTCAAACATTTTCACACATTGTCGGGCAACAGGGGGAAAAAACTTCATCTTTTCTACATAAAACCTAGAGATCTTCATATTTTTCACTTTTTATTTTTTCAACAACAATATGTGGTGAAAACCTTCTTATTGACCGTTTGGATTATCATTTAAATACATACGTAATTCATAAAAAAATAAAACGTGAAATGGCAATTTTTGAACCTCCACTCCTTGCACACTTGTTTTGAATATGCTACACCCCTTTTTTACCTCTAAAAATTGGTGAGTGGGGAAATAACATCATGCTTAAGACAATGGTAAAAGATTTAGACCTTGTATAATGCAAAAATTTGATACAAAATGAAGTCAAAGTCAGCGGATCTACTCAACGCAGGGTTGAAAATGAACCATTGTTTTGACTTTAAACACTAAAATCTATCAATCCGTGCGGTGGATTGCAACCAAAATTTGATGGCATGTTTATATGGAAGTCTATTTTAAGATCTTACGGTTGAAAATCCAAAATTCACTTTAAATGTGATTTTCATGTCTCTTCTTGACAGTGGCAGTTTTGGACTGGTTTAAGAGCGAAAAAGAGCGTGGTCCTTTAGGGGTTAAGGTGGTATTGGTGAAACATAGTCTCGGTGCTTTAGGGCTACCATGTCGGTTATCGGGGGGTTTACCTTATGAGGACATCTGGGGTCTGAAGGGTGAGTGGAATGCTCTTGCTGACAACACCCCGGTCTACACCGTAGGTACATTCAACCACCGAATCTACCAAAATCAACATCCGCCGATGCCGCTTAAGGCTCCACGGACAGCGTCAGCACAGCGTGGCAATAGGGCGCACTCCACAGCGAATCCCACACCTAAGACCGACCAGAAACCGTTGATCTCGGGAGGATAACTACGCGCTGTGTAGATTCGATATCCATTGCGTAGTCGGCTTCCGGTTTTAGGAACCCCGCCGTGAAGCCAATATGCTCCCATCACCCCCACCGACGCAATCCCCGGAAAACGTGATTCTCGCTCTCTGAAATCTCCACCTCGCGTAGATCCCCGTCCCCGATGCGACGCCTTTGAACTCCTCGCGAGCCCAAAGCTATGGCGGATGGCGCTGCAGCGGCACTGCCAGCAGCTGCTTCTCACACCACCCCAGGCACTATCGTCACCGCCGCCTCGCTCTCAGGTACTGGAGCGCATCACCTCGGATTCGCCAGGCACTGTTCAAAAATCATCTCGTGGTGGTGCTCTTACGGTGTGTTCAACATGAGGAAGGAGTGAATTTGGCTGATGTGCATGTGAGCTGAAGGGCGAGGGAGAGATCAAGGTGGGGTTGCCGGTCTAGATGGTTCATTATTGGAGCAGAGGATTGGAATACTAGGTTTTCATGATGGTGAAGCTCGATGAGTGTTTGCGGGATCCTTTTGTTGTGTTCGGTGGTGGGTCGCTGGAGGAGTAAGGTTCAAATTCAGAGCGTTTGCGGAGTAGGAGGGGTCTTTCCAATCACTTGTCGACCATCTCTTGTGTTGGGTTAGAACTCAATTGGCGAGAGAACTTGGTGTTGTTGCGGTCGGATTCTTTGAGTGACTAGGGTTTTACTGTGCTTTAGGCTTAGGCGAGATTATTGGGTCTGGATCCCAGAAATGGAGTCAGTTGTCAACTTTCTTTATGCCCCGGAATTTAAATTTCTGGTAGAGTCGAAGTACGACGTGGTCGTTAAGGACGGTGATGTCAAATTACGGTCTATTGTTAAATCGTAGTTATGTTTAGGTTTCGAGCTGTTCTTGTTCTGTGCATCGTACTTTGATTTGTTAGTGGACATGAGAATCAAGTACTCGTTAGGTTGACTAGAAAGAGTCGCATTCACTTTCAACCTATGTGTGGACTAATCTTTTGTTGTTTGGCCTATGCAGATTTGTCGCAGCGGGGATGTTGACTTTAGCTTAGGAATATGGTGGCATGAACATTTGGGCATGTATATTGGTAAAAACCGTGGATGGTTTGTTGTGAGAGGAAGCATTTGAAATGGAGAGATTTTGTTAGAAGAGATGAGCAGATGGGCATGGAGGAGCAGGAGCATGGCTGCACGAATCCAGCTTGTGTGGTTTCTTTGGAAATTCAATTCGAGGCGGACATTTGGTGATGGAATACGCTGAGTTTGGTGAGGGCTACTTTAGTTTTTTGGTAGATTCAGTATGACTCGAGGTCGTCCTGGCATCAGATTTTTTTTGTGAAGTTACATTCAGTCGTTATGGAGTTGGTGTGAGCTCTGGAAATGGCGAGGTACAATGCCCAGGGAGCTATGGACATGCGACAACATCCGGGTTCGCTCTACGGCTCCTCGCATGTGACGAACAACAGCTCTGAGAATTTGCTCGGCCCATCGGCGTCCATCGATCTGAGCACACTGAACCCCTCGTTCTCCTCCAACATCACCTCAGAGTTTACATCGTCCTTCTTCGATTCCAACTCGCAGTCGAACTCCTTCGGCCGCAATGTAGGCTCCGCGACGCTCATCCCGCCTTCGCAGTCCCTGCCGCCCAAAGCAAGCGGCTTGATCCCAGCGGATGAGTGGTCCGGCACCACGATCGCAGGGCCTGGCACTCCCATGGCGCAGCAGGGCTTGCAGAGCAAGCAGCAGCCGCAGCAGTTCGTGTACGAGGGTGGAAGAGTAGCGACCGGCGCTGCACAGGTTTTGCAGCAGCAGCAGCAGGTGCCCAGTCAGTACCAGCAAGCGGGGATGAGTTCCAGCCAGCTTTCTGCAGGCTCTCGAGAGGAGGTGGCGCCACCCGCTCAGGTGCTGAAGCGCGGCCTCCACGGCGACGTGCAGCCGATGGACATCACGGCGGTGAAATCCGAGTACCCGGATCTGAAGCGCGTCAAGAGCGAGCATACAACTACGCACATGCAGCAGCAGGGAGTGAAGACGGAGTACACACAGCAGGAGGCCTTGACGCTGCTGCGATCCTCCCAAGACTCTGCTTATCAAGAGGGAAGCTTTCACGGACCCACGTCCTCCAATCCTTCTTTGTCAGGCTTTGATGCCGCTCCAACTAGCAGCCAGCATTCTGGACTCGAAGGAGAGGTGAAAGGTAACTACCGCGGCGTGCCTCATCTGGTCCAGTCCGGAGAAATCAACAGCCCACAGTCTGTTTACAACAACGGTACGTACTCTCTCATATTCTACCGATGCTCCCATCAGTTCCCATCCATGTTGATTCTATGGTGATGGTTGCAGGGCAAGTGAATGTGCCTCAAACGAGTCAGGAGCGTGGACAGCGTGCACATGCAAGTTTTCAAGGGGCGCAACAGAGTCATTTTCAAGGCCAGCAGCTGCAGCAGCAGCAGCCGGCTCATTCGCTTCGGAACTTGGGTTTGATGCAAGGGGGGAATTTTCCAGGGGATGTTTCACCTCTGGACGATGGTGTTTCGCAGCAGCCTGGTTTTGCAGTGGGACAGGGCAATGCGAATCATTTGGCGCATTTCCAGCGCTCGCCCTCTCAACAGTCGCTTTTGCAGATGACGAACGCCAACCAGCTTTCAACCTACCAAGCTCAGGTTATTTGATATCTGAAATTCAGTTGGGTGGACTTGCTAGTCAGTGGCTATGGTCTCTGTAGAGTTGTTCAGGTGTTGCCACATGCTCGTCAGGGTTAGAGAGTCTGGTTAGAGAGTATGATGATGATTGTCTTTGGCGAGGTTTCTGAACATGAAATGGTTTTGAATGTGACTAGCAACTTCAGGCCCAGGCTCAGGCTCAGGCTCAAGCTCAGGCTCAAGCGCAAGCTCACGCGCAGGCCCAGCTTCATGCCCAAGCACAAGCGCAGGCGCAAGCTGAAGCAATGTCACAGGCACATGCACAGGCGCAAGCGGCCAACCAGCAAGCGGCAGTCAATCAAGCAGCCATCATGCAAGCTCGCCAAGCGCAGCAGGGAGTTGGTTCTCAGCAGCAGCAACAGCAGCAGCTATTGTTTCATTCTGGGCAGCAACAGCAGTTCCAGCCCGGCCAAGCACAAGCGATTCAGGTGAGCTATGTGTTGTTATGAGGTTTACGGTTCTTAAAACCACCCTGCCTTCATTGTGGGCTCTGGATGTTGTGACTTGAAAAGTTTTTGTTCTTGTTATATAGCTTTGCTCAAGAGTATCACGGCCTTCAGTTCGTTCATCTACCTCTTCTGAAGAGTCTCTTCGTATCATTGTGGTAGGTTGCGAATGGCATACCTTTGAGTGGCGCTGCGCAACAGATGATCGCCCGTATGCAACCGGGAATGCAGAATCAGATCCTGCAGGGGCTCAGACTTGGCAATCGGCACCTGATCCAAAGTCCAGGGGTAGGAGTTGGGAATTTGAGAGGCGGAAACATGGACATTGGATTCAGAAGTCGTATGCCACCTGGTATTGTTTCAAAATGCAGTCATACAATCATGCTGTACGTTCAAGAGCAAAGAAAACGCCCTCCTGTAAGTATTCGGGTTTGGGGTTCTTCTAATGCTGTGTAGTATTGATAGCACGCTTTTCTGCCCCTTTTGAAGCATTTCTTTTTTTGGTATTCTGCCTTTAACATGTGGATTTTGTGTAGTGTGGCAATGTCCTGTTATAGCGAAAAACATTCTCATGCCTACTGTTTGATGGTTCTTCCATGCAGGACAACAATATCAGTTTCTGGCAGAAACTTGTGCACACCTTTTTTGAACCGGGAGCTTTAAAGCGCTGGTGCTTAAGCAGTTACAGTACTTCTCCCGTTGGTCGGCATGCTCAAGGCCTCTTTCCTATGGTACATATCTTCATCTCTTCGAGAGCAATGTCTACAATACTAGTATGTGGATATGTTCTTGTTTTTATGCTGGTGGAGTCATAGTTGATGCAAAGCTCTTCTGTTTTGCTGGCATTGTCAAGGCCAAGCTAACATTACCATTACATTCATTTCTTTTGCTGACCTTGGTCCCAACACTTCGCTTGTGGATTTCGTACAGGATTTTTGGTTTTGTAATTTGTGTGGTGTGCAACCTGGGCGCGGGTTTGGTGAGTTCTTCTTACATCCATGTGTTTTTTTAACCACGGCCCATGGGGCATGATTGAGAAGTAGTTCTCAGTAATGCAGCGGATTAAAATTTGAGTCATCTGCAAGGAGCTGACAGATGTTGTTTAATGTTCTACAGAATCGTGCACAGATGTTCTACCTCGCCTATTTAAAATTAAATACGACAGTGGTCTACTGGACGAACTTCTTTTTCTAGATCTGGCTGAAGAGTATGTGCATTTCTTCCTTTCTACTCTTTCGGTTGGATGTTTTGTAAATGCTTACTCCAGGAATGTAGCGTTTTTTTACTAAATTTAACTGCTATGTTTGTATATAAAATCTGGCATGGCGGGATCTTGGCCTTAAGTTTGAAATCTTTGTCTTAAAATTGGAAGACCTCTACGTTACTCATCTATGAAATTATTGGGGTGAACAGGTATATCTTACCCTCTGGGAAAATGGTTTTGGAGTACTCAGGCGCAGTGCATGAATCAATCTTTGCTGAAATAAGGGTATGTTCTGTGCTGAGCATTTTACTGATCTGCCCTGTCCGATGCTTTATGCTTTGAAACGTAGCAGTGGTTATTTGGAAGAGTATTTCAGGCTGTTGCAACTGAACTGTTGATGAAGATACCTTGTTTTGTGTACTTGCATAGATTTTTGCTTCCTTGATATTCATTCTTTATTAATGCCAAGCGATGCTTTCATAGTCGAGCCATGTTCAGGCTTGGGAACTGGACATGTGTAAGAGCAGAATGGAATACTGATTCAGGTTACGATGAGGCTTGGCAGGTGATCCGATATGGAACACTCCGGGTGACATTCAGTCCCTCGTTCAAGGTAAATAGGATTCTTATCCAGGGACTGAATCTCTGAAAACAGATTATATGGCTGAGTTAGTGTTTACCACATGATCTGGGAGGTATATTGTTCTTACTTGGAATGTATGGTGCTTGACTTAGTTTCAAGCGTGGGAATTCTGCACAAAAAGTCACGAGGAGGTGGTGCCATGCAAGAATCTTCAAGAGCAGGTACAGTATTATGCAAAAAAAAAAATTAAAATTATTTAACAGTGGCCGAGTTGCTTTCCCAGCTTTGTTTGATGTTATATCTTAGTTTCTCTGACAGGCGTTGAGTATTTCGGGTGAAATTAGTCCGTTCAAACTTCCGGTTTTGTGTAAACAGGCCCAGCAGCTAGAAAACCTGGTGATGGAGGCTGAACAAGAGGACTTTAACAAGAGCGTGGAGAATCTTACTAAACATTGCAATGCGTACGTATCTTCTGTTCTTTGTTTGAGAGGAGTTGAGGACTTGAATCTTTCCGTTGATATCAACTCAGACGGAGTATTTCTTACTCTTTATGTGTGTAGCGGATGTGGGTTCAAAGAGTAATAACAATGGACTTGTTTTGGGAACAGGTTTATGACCACAGCAAGACAGCTGGCTGTAAAGCTGGACGCACCCATGGTCAATGATCTTGGCTTCTCGAAGCGCTATGTGCGCTGCTTGCAGGTACTGTTATCAGCCACCATGTTTGTGGATGTGATTGAATCTGTACCACAAACTCTTGCATCGTTACTAAATTAATTGGATATGAATCTGAACAAAACTATTGCTCTGAGGACAGATCTCCGAAGTTGTGAACAGCATGAAGGACTTAATATCATTCGAGAAGAAGACTCGTCTCGGCCCTTTACGTACGTGCATCTATCATTACGTCCTACTTTTTTCCGATTCTCATTTGTATAGATTCTAATCAACTCCTTGCTCTCACAGAGAGCTTGGCAGAGTTTCCAAGCGCTCGAAAATTGCAGCAGCAAGGGCTGCTCACCAACCACCCCTCCCAACTCTCGCTCACCGCCCTCATAAACCACTTCACCCAAGGCAGCCCTCGCCAGGCCACCCCTCAACAGCAAGGCCAGATCATAAGGCAGCAGCAGCAGCAACAGCAGGGCGTTCCTCAGTTCCAAGGTCACCAGAAGCAACCGCAATTTGCCAACCAGCTGCAGCTGACTCGGGGCCCCAACTTCGGGTTAGTACAACCCTACAGCACCCAGATGCAGCCTCCTGGACCTCTGCATTCTAATGGGATGGCTGGCCATCTACAGGCAAGAATGACCTCACCTGGACCATCCCAGCCCCAGCAGCAGCAGCAGCAGGCCCTCTCAGGGGGCGCACCTCCAAACCAGGTTCACTTGCAGCTCAACCATGCGCAGGCCCTGTCCCAGCTGCAGCAGCAGGCCCAAGCTCAACCATCACCTGGGCTAAGTGGAGGCCACCACTTCAATCAGCAGCAGGCGTTTCCCAAGCAGCCAGCGCCTCCGCAGGTGCACTCTCAATCACATTCTCTGAATAATCAGCCCTTGGTGAATGGAGGGCAGCAAAGCCTCCCTGGCACCCCTCAAAGCGAAGTCAGTGACCTAAGGTCTACTGCCTAGGTGTTTTCCACCTTTTGTGGTTGCCCCTTCCATGTGTGTACAGCTAGAGGGGTTTTTGGGCTTTTTGTCATGAGTTTTTCTGTCATTTTTTATTGAGAGGTTAGTTCGGTGTGCGGTATGTTGTTGTAGTAGTAGTATTATTAGGATGAGGTAGTAGTAGTAGTAGTAATAGTAGTACCGGTTGAGAAGGTGAAGGTTTAATTTTGTAACCTCCCCCATCATAGGATAGGGTTCTAATTGAGAAGTCAGGAGGCGAGGAATAAGCCTGTTTGGGGATTGCAACTCTGGAGAATGGCTTTCGCTGGTTTGATCATAAGAAGCTGGTCTGCTTCTCACCATGTATATTATCTGAATGATCTTCATATTGGTACCTGTCTTATGTATTTTCACCTTTGGTATCTGTTGTTTAATTTGTGGTTGGTATTTTGTTACCAATTACAGTCAGCTCTCTTTAATAAAGCATCTGATATAATTTCAATCTTGAAGAGGCGGCTTGAGTCGAACAAATTTTTGCATTCAGATCTAATGTCCATTTTTGGGTTGTTTTGGCACAATAATCTCAATACATGCCACTTCCATGAAAACTTTAAGTGAAGACCTAGAGGTGGAGGAAGATGGGCATCTATTGAGACCATTGCCACAAAAATTGGTACAAGTTTTGGCGAGCTACAGTGATTTCTGTGAAGGGGGGGTTGTGATGAAATATACCTTGTGTGTAGATATTGTTCTGCATGATCTCGAACACACATAGATTTTTGAAGGCTAAAAAAACTCATTGGCCTGAAAGGGAAAAAGGGTTAACAAGCAAAATGTTTTCATGATAAGAGTCATGAGTACTTTTGTATATGTTCTAGGGTAAAAGGAATACCTTTGAAGAGTGTTTTGTACTCTAAGTTGTGTAAAAAAAGATTGATAACCACAACGGATCAAGAGTCCTAACCAACATCAAATAAACACAAAACATACACTAAAACAAGTATACGTAGTACACCTTCAAGGAATAACTAGTGAATCATAAGAGTGGTCAAGTGTCTCGTACTCCACAAAGGCAGAATTAACAAGTGCAAGTAGTAAAAGAAAATGCGGAGCCTTTACTAATGACAAACAATCACTTAAAATCAAAGGTAATCACTGACACTCTCTAACTGACTTTCAATGCTTGACTTGACAAAGATGTCAAGTCAAGGACGTATGCGGCGCTATATGCACACATACAACTCTAAGTGGATGAAAATCATCCACAGATGTATGCTGTGCGCCGCCATACATCTATAAACCCGTAGATTAGTAACAAATTAATCTACGCTAAACATTACAATACGGAGAGGCCCTTGACGCCATGTCCCGTGACAGCTGTCGTGTAAAGAAAGATCGATAACCACAACAAATCGAGAGTCCTAACCAACATCAAATAAACAAAAAATATACACCAAAACAAATATACGTAGTATACCTTCAAGTGCCCCCCCTAGCGGATAAAGAGACCTTTTATCTAGCTAGAATCAAACAACACAAACAAGACTAAACGCCACAGTGATGTCGCTGCAACAATTGTACGCATCCAATTGAAGATGTTGCCCGTCACCGAATCCATAAACATATGAAGAAGAATCAAAGAAAGGCTGGGCCGGGTGCAATGTGATCTACATCTTTAATCGCTTTAGGCAACTTTGTTGCCAAATTTCTTTTGGTCAATCTCCACGTTGCCGATCCCCGAATCAAGACGAGGAACTCCAATTGGATGGCAAGGCACCACATATTGACAAGGCCATAAGGAATTCAAGTTGTTTCATTGAGTGAAACGTGGCTTGAAGTCCTCTGACAACGAGGGCAAGTCCAATCCCCAAACCGTAGAATATAAAGAGGCGCCGTCAAGCAAACCATATGCCAACCATGCTTGCAAAAGTCACAAAGCAACATGGTAGCCTCACCCTTCTTCTCACCACACACAAAACATGGAAGACCGTACGACACAACCGCTAACTCTGGATGAACAGAGCCATCAAGGGGTAAATGGCAGGAAGCACAATTCTTAGAGTGCTCCCGATACTCCCAGCCATCCTTGCTTTCTAGCAACAAGATGCCACTGCACAACACATCCTTCACACAAAGAATACTGCGCCCTACCTTGACGTTTAATGTCGTAGGCACGTCATGCTGTAGATAAACGTAATCCCTGAGGAAAAACGTCGCAGTTGAGGTCGGTAGGCACCGCTATGAATACTAGCGTACCGTAAGGTGTCATGGTACTGAGCAATGGATAAATTCTCCATGGCCATAGGCAAGGCCCGTTTAATGAACTCTGCTCAATCCCATAGACATTGGGCCCACACCTCCGGATCATCCAAATCCACAACCGGAGCCAACTTTTCCCAAACAAAACTTGGCAAAGTTGACTTCCGCCTGTACAACAACTAATACAGACTGAAAGCAGCCAGTGAAGCATGCCGCTAAACCGGTACCTCATGGCAATCCATGGTATCATCAAATCCAATCACGGTGGCTACTTTGAAGTAATTCATACTTTCTTAGGCCCTACTTCACGGTTTGAACCACACGCTCCACCAAGCCGTCCGCTTTCGGGTGATGCCGAGAAGTGGTACAATGGTCAATTAAAGCCTTGGTATACACAACTTTGAAAGCCCCAAGAAACTCACGGCCCTAGTGTGTTAAAACCTCAGCTGAGGCCCCAAAACGAGCTGTCGTGCACAAACACATCGTGCAAAGATAACATCGTGCTAACAAGTGAGAGCGCACAATTAGAGGCAAACTTGGAGCAATGGTGACTATACTATCACCGTTGCCTCCGTAAACAACGAAAACAATAGTTCACAAAAGAAACTATTCACCTCCAGCAACCTAGGCTAGGGAAAAAGAAATAAATACCAAGACCACAACATTTAGTAATTGGTCTACAAGGACCCCTTTACTCGCCCCCTTCGCCCGTGCTGAAGCCCCTTTCACACCGGCGAACCACACAATTAACGTAAAGTGTATGAACGACCGAGCATGAAAACCTCTCAAGTCCAGAAAAATCATGGTGACCTATAGAAAAGACACTAATAGACTGTATAGACAAAGGATAGGCCAGGTGCAATGAGAGCCCCATCGTTAATCGCCTCTAACACGTTTAATGGCTAGACCTTGTCTACGTAGACTCTTAATGTGCTAAACAATTTGGACACGACCATTGACCCGCTGGTACCTCTAGAAGAGGTGGGGTTAGACATTCTAAATGCCACCCCGTAGAACACAGGTCACAAATGACCATTGTGGCGGCATGCTTGGCACTACCACACAATTGACATCGCAATCCAGCGGAGATGTGAGAAATACCAGGGTTTATCGTTCCATCAATGTGTGGTAAATGGCAAGGAGCGCAATTGCGCGTGTGATCCTTCCATATCTTACCATCACGACCCTCCAACAGTAACACTCCTGAGTGCTTCACCTCACGAACTCGCAAGATCACCCGTCCCGCTGTCACATCCAAGGTGGTGGGCGCTGCTTGCTGTAAATACACATAGTCTCCAGGAGTAAACCGTCGCACTTGCGGTCGGTAGCCTCCTCCCCGTATTGTAGCATAACGCAACGTATCCCGATGTTGAGCAATGGAAAGATTCTCCAATGCCATAGGCATCACCCGTTTGAACAAATCCGCACGTTGCTCACACACTTGAGCCCACGTATCTGGATTGTCCATGTTAGCCAACACGGTGTCAGCATCCGCCTGAATGGCCTTCGGTAATACCGGTTGCCTTCCAAACAACAAGAAGTAAGGAGAAAAGGATGCCAAAGATGCTTGCTTGCTAAACCGGTAGCCCATAGCTATCCACGGTAATTGTAAGTCCCAATCTTGATGATGTCCCTTCTTCAAACTATACTTCCGAAGCCCCCTCTTGACGGTTTGCACCATACGCTCCGCCAATCCATCCGCTTCGGGGTGATCCCTCGAAGTAGTGCGGTGATCTATCATCGCTTGCTCACACAACGTTTGAAACTCACCCAAGAATTCCCTTCCTTGGTCTGTGAGAACTTCTGCTGGAGCTCCAAAGCGACTCAAAACACGATCCAGAAAAGAGTAAGCGGCCCCCTCACTAAACTTGTCAGGCAACGCCACCAATTCTATCCATTTTGAGAAGTGCTCGATCATCACCAACACATACTTATTGTGTCGAGGTGTCATTGGCAATGGACCAGCAAAATCTAAGCTCCACCTATATCCCAAGCCCATAATTGGCAATGGTTGCAATTGTGGCATCGGAGCGTTAAAAGACACTCGCACACGATCACAAACCATACACCGGGCTACCAAAGCTTGAACTTGAGTTTGCATTCCTCGCCACCAATAGTGAAGCTGGAGCAAGCTATAAGTCCTCCGCAATCCAAAGTGCACAAGGTCTTCATGCGTGTCCTTGATGAGCTTCACTCTCTCCAATGGAGTTGGCACAACCTTTCGCGTGCCATCCGGCCACACCCTCAAAAGGTGAGTCCTCTCCCACACGAACCGTTTGGCTCGTTGTGAGACCCGATCTCTCTCCTTAGCCGACCACGTAGGCACCATTTCTCCATTCTTCAGAAAATGCATCACGTTTGTGTCTTCAAAGATGTCTTTGGCGCCCCCAGATTCTTCACCGACATCCTCATCTACCGTGGCCACAGTAGAAACTCCGGTGGCATCTCCACGCATCGCCAATACACTTAGAAAGGCCGAACAATGCCAACCTGGCAACGGATCGGCTTCATCCTCCCCGTGCCACCTAGCGCCCGTAGCATCCGCTTGGTTTGGAATTGGATTGCGGCTAAGACCGTCGGCATCCATATTCCCCAATCCCGCTCTGTGCACCACCTTGAAGTCGTATTCCATCAACATCAAGGCCCACCGCGCTAGCTTGCCTGTTAGTTTGTCAGACTCCATCAACCACTTTAAAGGTTGATGATCCGTGACTAACAAGAACTCGTTACCATAAAGGTAACATCGAAAATGAGCAATTGCCCATATGGCTGCCAAACACTCCCCTTCATACGAGCTATACTGGGCCTCCGCATTATTGTTGGACCGGCTGGTGTACGCAATGACAAACTCCTTCTCGTCGTCATCCATTTGCGTCAACACCGCACCAATTCCCAATGCGCTCCAATCTGTGTGTAGCTGGTATGTCCTTCCGGCTATTGGCCTTCGAAGTATAGGTGCCGATGCCAAGCGGTCCTTCAACTCTTGAAAGGCCACCTCTTGCTCATCTCCCCATATCCAAGGTTGATCATTCCTTGTCAACATGGTTAATGGCTTGGCAATAGCACTGAAAGTCTTCACAAACTTTCTATAGTAATTACACAACCCCAAGAATGCACGTAGCCTACTAATATCCCTTGGTCTAGGAATAGACATCCCTACTTCAATTTTACTAGCTACCACACCCAATCCACTTGGATATATCATGTGGCCTAAGTACTCGATGCGGTCAAAGTAGAATTTGCACTTACCAGGGTGCAACTTCAAACCGTGGAGCCTCAATCTAGCAAACACTTCCATCAAGTGTAGCCTATGTTGCCTTCGATTCGTGCTAAAGACAACGATGTCGTCAATGTAGCATCTCACGAAATCCAAGCCCGAGAATACTCGGTCCATAACCCTCTGGAATTCGGCAGGCGCATTCTTCAATCCAAATGGTAAGAATTTCCATTGGAACAACCGGTCCTTCCCATCTTTGACAATGCCCCAGAACGCGGTCTTCTCCTTGTCTTCCTCTCTCAGTCCAATCTGGTGGTATCCAGAGCGCAAGTCCAACGTACTAAATACCTTGGCGTGACCAATAGCCTCAAAGTTCTCCTCCGGCGTTGGCATCGCATAACGATCCGACTTGGTGAATTTGTTAATCCTCCTATAGTCCCCGCACATCCTCTTCTCGGTCCAATTACCGTAGATATCTTTCTTGGATGGCATAACCGTCGCCGATGCATACTCGCAATCCGGTGGAGCCAACTCCACTAGCCCCGCAACCACCAACTCCTCCGTACGAGCACGTATCATCCTCCGTTCAACATCGCTATACTTGTACGGCTTCCGATATATTGGTGCTTTGTCCGTCAAATTGATATGTACTTCTTGCCCCTTCAATACTCCAAGATCTTCAAGACTAAAGGCAAAACAATCTAAGTAATCCCTGAGGAACTCATGTTCCTCTTTCTCAACTGCTCCATCCGCCAGGCCTACCATCGGTTTGCAAGTATCCTTGGTCACCGCCTCCTTCGGTTCCTTTGGAGCAGGATTCTCCTTCCTTGGTTGCTATTGGATGCCATGCGAAGGAGAATCCTCTCCTTCCACCTCCACCAAGCTTCTAAGTCCTTCCAATTGGCATAGTTTGCCAATTGTCTCCCTTTGGTGAGCTGTGTGTTCTCCCACGAACACAGCCTCCTCCAAATCCTTCGTTTGGTGGGCCAATTCCCTACTTCGGTTCCAATCCTTCACTCCATGAAGAGGATCCTCAGTCGTGGGTGTCGCGAAAAGGTTCGCGGAGCTCCACATATTCCATGGGTGAGGTGCCAAGGCCTTCTCGCCCCCAACCACTTTGCCTGTCACCTTGACAGAGACAAATGGTTCTCCGGCCGCCCGCAACTCATAAGACCCCATGTAACCAGTAAAACTAGAAGCCAACCGCTTCTGTTCTGCCACTAGCAACGAAACGATCCACGTCAAGCAATTTAAGTCCATCGCTTGCCCAAGTAAAAATCGCCGTTGTTGCTCCGAGATCCCGGGCGCATCGGTAGTGCCCGTGGAAAATCCCATGGCTCTCTCCCGTTCATCCGCATTAGGCTCGACCATCTCTTGAGACAAGGAATCCCACACAAGACCCGGGCCGTTATCCTTAAAGGCATATGACCGAGCAAAACTAACCAACGTGGGCAGTGCCCTACGTGGTTCTCCTTTGCGGTTGACGACCGCCAAAGGTGCTTGGTCGTCATGATAAACGCGCCGCGGTGCCCTGTGAGGATCCAAAATATCACTCACGGCCGTTTAATTCGACCCACAACGGACTGTAACAACTCTTGAGGTGCTAAATTCGTCCACCACAATCGCGGGCGATGTGCTCGTGATCCCACCGCAGCTGCATCCAACAACACGGGCATACCCAGAGTCTGGTGTATGCGGTGCATGCCCTCTAATGTCCTCGACCTCGAGCTATTCATCACTGGTACATTCTCCACAATGTAACCTGGTGGTCGTTTCTGAGAGGTTTGAAGCAAAGACAATACCCGAATCATATCATGAAACCGCGAAGAACGAGTGTCTTTCAACCCGTTTTGATGTCCAGCCATTGACAATCCTTGACATGGCCATCCCGTGATGACAAGGTCCACATGGCCAACACGTTGAATATCCTCTGCTGAAAGCAAAGCAATATCACCAACAAGAGTAGAAAATGAAGTCTTGATGGCACTAGTGGCCAACAAGTTTGGAAATTGGGTCCTCAATCGCCGTGAATGCCGCTTAGCCACGTGCCTTGCTGCCTCATCAACATCTACATAGATGTAGCGTTTGACCTTCATCCCTGCTTGCAGCACTGCCGCCAAGCCACTTCCAATCCCTCCGAACAACTCCAACAACACAATACCATCCTCTGGTACCTTCCACTGAATGGTGGAAGTGTCTAGACGTGGGCCCAAGTCTTGGTCCACTCGAGAATCATCTTCCGGTTGTGGGAGTATCGAATGCTGCCAAGCATCTTCAATGACCTGCGCCGCATCCTTCTGAAGTTGAGTCGTGGTCCTCCACGCTGCTTCTATGCCAGGTTGATACGTCTCTGTATCTCCACCACTTGTGTCACCCACTTGGGCATCCATCTCGTGAAGTGTAGGAGTATCCATCGAGAAAGTATCACAACCCTTGTGAAACCATGATGGTCCCACATCCATACCTCCTGAGAAGGCAAACACGTCTGCAAGATTGCCAGTCAGAACTCGAATAAAACGAGCTGGCAGCTGAGCCTTCCGCCCATCTCCTGCTTGCCATCCTGGTCTTTAACTTGCGGTTTCCTCCCAGAAATCCAAGGTGAACCCCATGGGGTATAGCACCGCCGAGCCCACCAAGACATCGTATGACTTGGCCTCCGTTACAATAGCTTTCACCTTCATAAAGCTTGCATCCTCGACATCATCTTCGTTGAGTCGTAAAATCAACTCCTCCTTTGTGATGCCTGTAGCATGCTCCGTACCCCCCATGGAAGTGCTAATTGTCCATGGACACTTCTCCAAACTGTCCCCAGTCAAACCCAACCCCTCACGGGCAGATGCTCCCAGCATCAATGGTTGAGCTCCTGAATCCAAAAGCACTCGTCGAGGCACAAATACCTTCCCCTTGGGCCCAACAAGTTGGAAAATCCCCTGGGAGTTGTCAACCACCACCACACCAGGTGTAATGGATGACCTCTTGATTGCAGGTCTGGCGGCCATGGTCTTGACACGCATGGCTGCTGAAAGCAGCCCCTCCACGTTGTCTTCTTGACTCTTATCCACCTCTCCTTCAATCACTTCCGTCTTCAACGCATTGACGCCCGTGGAGTCACCGGACTCACACATTTGAGCCGCCATCTTGAAGACCGCCGCTGCATTGGAGCCCTCTTGTGACATCAATTTAGCAGAAAATAGGGAAGCCTCACAAACCACGTTTGCCGCTTCTCTCACCACCGTACTGGATGGCTCTACAATCCCAACGCTAGGGCGAGTAGTTGGCACCCCCCGACGCGTTGGAGGCACCATGGAAGATGTTGGCACCATCTCCTCCAACGTGAAAGACTCGGGCAATCGAGCTTGCCGGTTGTCCTTCCCATGTTGAGGATCCAAGGTTGGACTTGCTCCACGTGGAACCTCCTTGGTCACCGGTGTTTGACTCCGCGTAAGGGCATAAGCCTCCCGTGAGCCATCCGTGATAGCAAGTGCCATGCCACTTAGCATATAGTCCCCGAATTCGTCATCTTCGGGCCTAAACCCGCCCCCAGCATGAAAACTAGGAGTGACTTGGGGCTTCTCACTTACTGAAGCAGCATTCGCGCTCATGGCCGCCATCTTGGCCTCCAACTCCGCAAATTTGGCCTTCCAACCTTTCTTGTCTCCTCCCGAAGACTTGGACTCTTTCTCCTTGTTGCTTGCCTTGGTTCCCTTGCCTCCAGAAGGCTTCAACTCCGGGTGAAGCTTCCAACACTTCGCCTCGGAATGCCCCTTGGCACCACAACCAGAGCAATAGCCACCAGTTTGAGGGGTAGATGACTTACTTTCCTTGCAATCCTTCCTCAAATGCCCCGGTTTGCCACAACTAAAGCATAATGCTTCAGTGTCGGTGGCATAGGAGGGAACCGAAGCCTTGGCCACCTTGACCTTTTCAGGAATCTTCTCTTCACGTTTGAGAAATCCTATGGCCGCTTTCTCCTCCAATAAATTGATCTCAATTCTCTCAGAAGTCTCGAATACAAATCTCAAAGTCGGTGGCTCACCCAATCGCAATGCCTCATTGCGAACTAAGGTCTTCAACTCCTTCTCTAGGATGTTGTACCAGTGCTGCACCGCTTGCTGCTCTGTGACTCCGTGAGTGGCAGAAATCAGTCTCCGCAATCTCGCATGAGCTTCTCGCAAGGATTCATCTCCTCCTCGCGCAAAAGACCTCAATGCCTTCATCTTATCCGCCCGTTGACCTTGATAGTCTCGACGGATCTGTGTGAAGAACATGGCCGTAGGGTTAAACGGAGGTGGAATAGCCACCGTTTCCATCGGTTGGCTCAAGTCCTCGGCACTACTCGTGCCCTCCTCCTGCTTCCCCTTTCCCACACGTGATGGCACACTCGGCGCTCCGCCGAATACATCCGCGTAATTCGGTGTATAGAAATCCCTCCATGCCAATATCTCTGTGAGGTGAGCCGCCTCGAATTCTCTATAATCCGCTAACGGAGCTCCCTCTAGACATCCAAATAACGCCCTCCACACCATGTAAGGGTTGAAGTTGGGGTTACGAGACTTCTGGAGTTCACACCACATGGTGAACTCCCTCTTGAAGTCATCCGCTTCGATAGTGCCCGTGGCACCCGAAAACCGTCGCACCCTCCGTTCTCCTCCTCCTCCATATGGTGAAGCCATCTCCTCCCAATCAAAAATTGATTGCAAAGGTTTTCTTGGTGGGGAACTTGCACTACGTACCAAAGATTCTACCACAAACTCACGTTCTTCTATTACCGGTTGGACCGTATCCTCCTCTTCCTTCGATTAGGTGGTAACTTCCTCCACCACTCGTTCACGAACACCTACCGCAAATGGAGTGTTTCTCCGAGTGAAACCGGGCCCCTTCCACGTCTCCAGATTGAGAATTGGTCGGCTCAATCAAAGAAGCGCCATGCTTCATAAGTGCCCTTCTTCTCCGGAGCGTAGATAGTGGGTGGTACTTCCCAATCGAGTAGTTCCAAGGTGAGTGTGTCCCACACACTGCTGGCCCGCTCTCGCCACGTACCCACTTTCCACTGCCACGTGGTGTGAAACACGAAGCCTTCACTCTCAAATTCGGTGAAGATGAGGGAGAACGTGGGCAATTGGTTCCCTCGGCGGAAATCCACCACCTCCACGGTGTACCTTGACCCAACGTTCTTTAGGACAACGGCCTTCTCTCCAACCATAAGATCCACCGCTTCAACTTGGCCTCGTGCACGACAAAGAGGAGCTCGAACACCCTCCTTGGCCCGAAGTGCTCGAATTTTGCGTACCCCACCAAGTGAAGTCCAATACTTCACGGACTCTTCGCTTAGCACCTTCGTGCCTGGCTTTCGCAAGTCTTGAGTCTCGGTTCGAGACTTGGCTATGGGAGACAACTCAAAATCCCTACCACTAGAGCTTGCCTGGGAAGGTGAAGATTTAACTTGCAAATCTTGGAGGCAAGTAATCAATTGACTAAGGGTCTCGGTGCTAATCTCTACCTTGGATGCATTAGACTCTTTTGATTCCTTCTTTCCTCGACTATCCATGTCCCATAAGCTCAATGCAACCCACTCTTTTTACGTGGTTGTATTAAGTGGGCTCACAATGGATGTTAGGGGAATGCTAGATTAGGGGAATGCTAGAATTTCTCTTCTTGTTCACTATCATATGCCACACTTAGCTCACGTGATGCAACATATCAATAGTGTGCACAACAATTTGATGAGAACAACCCAAAGTCTAGCCCTTCATGATCCCCACAACCCAAATTCCTAGCCGAAGTACAAGAGGAAAGCGACAATGTCACTCACCATCCCATACCTCTACTAGTCACTCCCCAAAGGTGGCAAAGTGCAAGAAAAAGGTGACTATGGCACCCAATATCCCACAACTCTTCCAATCACTCTCACAAGCAAATTGGCAAGGGTAAGAAGTGGGCAACAATGGTACCCACTATCCCACACCTTCACCTCTTACAAGAATGACGAAGAGCAAGAAGAAGGTGACTATGGCACCCGCTCTCCCGCACTTTCACCACTTACTAACAAGATACAACATACAAACTTGTCACTCCCCCAAGCAACCGATTATCCCCTCCCAACACGGGTCCGGATACGTTACCTTGTTGAATTGTCTTGGGCCTTCAAATAGCTACCACTAGCTATCCCTAGAAGAAACCCTAAATCCAATCTATGCCTTATTATGCCTCGTGCAAGAGGCTAGCCTTTCTCTAAAACTAAATAAGTTCTAGGATAATACCCTAAAATTCAAAGTGATCAAAACCACTTAAAACGGGCAACTCGTGCACTAAAATGTGCACAAGCTAACATGTGCTCAAGCATGCATCATTTCCTATTCTGCAGACACGTCTTTCTGTCTCACCGAGGGGACTCGCTCCACCGGACTTGGTTCACCTCGATCTCGGCACAATGTGCTCGACACGACCTCTATGGGTTCACGCAAAGGTTGCTCCAGAGTTTGTGACCGTCCCTCCTACCTCCCCGTCTTTGTGTATGCGGTCACACTCTGGGAACACTGAGAAGACGAGCACTCTCGGATCAAGCTCAGTCGAATCCGGACTTAAATCCACACCAGCGTTGCCCTCCCTCCGAGACCCTCTTTGTGGCACTTTCCCACCACCTGATCTCCGCAACCAATGTTCACAGCGAAGCGCTTCAATTTCGGTGAGGAACTCAAACACCCGAACGAGGCGGTTGACTCCAATGCCGAACTCTGTTCCACGCAGCGCTCTTGCTCCGACCAGACTTCGTCGCGTGAAGTCCCCGACTAAACCCTACGAAGTTCTTGCATATGCCCTCCGATTCCGAGGAGCAATCCTAAGTGCACGTCGAGCGTAAGTCTGCGAAGATGGACGTCCCGGCTTTGCAGAACACCCTGAACCCCACCAGGTGTCGCTCCGCGTCGTACTCCAGGAGCTTGCTCTCAACAGTAAGAATCCTCCTACCAAATCCAACCTCCGCGTTGCGTCCAGTCGATCTCTACCAACACGATGCCGTTGTCCTGGAGCCCGGTGGCAGCTCTAGCGTCCTCGGGCGTGAGCGCTTGACGATGGCCACACCAAGGAGCATAAAACTCTGCGAACACGTACTGACTGAGGCCATGAAGTCGGCGAAGTCCTTCCCGCCTCGCGCTCTTTACCGACCAAGAGCTCGTCAACATGGACCTCACGATTTCCGTCTCCCCAGCCCCGCAGCAGCATCCACAAACCCTTGTGTCCTCTGCCCGGACGAGGCACTCCCGAGACACCAGCTCAAATTTAACGCCAATGCCTCAGCGTCGCAGTATCCTGGCACTTATGTCTCCACTCCAAGTGATGTGCAACCTTGCTCCACCGACGTGATACCAGCACCGAATTGCGCGCGCGAGAGTGCGTTGAAAAGAGCACAACGAGGCGCATTCGAGAGCACTAGATGCAGCAATGCACGTCGTCCACAGACACGTCCATCTCCTCTCGTGATCCGTGAGTCTCGTCAAAACGAGCGCGACCAACTTCGGAACCACGGGATATCCAATGGCTGCTGCTCTCACTCCAGCACCACGTCCACAGCTCACTCTCCACCGTCTCACGAACTCGCTCAATTCCCAGAATCGACAACTAGTTCGCTCCAGGTGGAAGAGAGCTTCTTGTGCGCTTGCGGTAGCGAGCCAAGCGCACACGGCTCTCGATGAGAATGAGGCGGAGCTTCGAGTCCTGCTCCTCTCCAGATGCTTGCGCACAGCGACGACGCAAGTATGGCTCTGTGCTGCCACCGCCTCAGCGCGCTGCTGGCGCCTCAACCTTCAATGCTTTGTGCAGCCTGCAATCGAGCGTTCAGTGAGACTCCTTGCCTCCCCAGACCGCACCTTATCTCCAGTTCACAGAACCTTAAAACTATGGTGCAGATATGGAAGTTTCAAATAACGCCCACAAAACCCCAATAGATGTACAATAATGTTGCAGTTACACCCATTTCCGCAACATGATCTTTCTCAAGTAACAAATAAGTGATAAACACTCACAAATCACAATAAGTCAAGTCCATGCCACTCTTCAAGAGTGAAAACATGATATGGATGAGGCTAACGATGTGCAACACGCACACACCTTCACCTCATCACGTGGGAGACTCAACTTGAGAAAGATGAGTCTCCCTCAACCACACGTGGAGGTCACCCGGGTTCCAAGTCCCGAGATGAGGTGTCGAAAGACACCACCGTTGCCCTAGCCGCCACGCGGCACTAAACCTAACCCTAATCTCCCATTAGCGCTAAGTCTTGGGCTCCCCGGTAACTCCACAACTCTCTAGATGGTTTCTACCCGAATACCATCTATACAAACACCTCCATGCGCCGATCCTGACAGAGCCAACATCCGGTCGACGAATGCCATGGCCGCCAACTCTGAAGAGTTTTGCGGAAGAGCCACAAGCTCAATCCACTTGCTGAAATGCTCCACCATTACCAAGACATACTTGGATCCGCATGGAGTCACGACAAGTGGACCAGCAAAGTCCAAAGACCACCACTATCCTAGCCCCATAATGGGCAAATGTTGCAACTGTTGTGACAAGGTTTTGAAACTGGGTTTGACCTGATCATACACTTCACACCGAGATACATATATGGCGACGTGCTGATACATGCTAATCCACCAATATTGGCTGCGCAACATCGAATGAGTGTTGCACACCAAAATGTTCTAGGTCTTTGTGTACTTGCCGTACTAATGAAGCCCTCTGATCTAGCCTGGAAACTATGTGCCTAGTCCCATCCGGCCACACCCAAAATAGAAGTGTGTTCTCTCATATTGGAACCTTGCTATTCGGTGTCGAGCTCTATCACGCGCCATTGTAGAAAGAGATGGGAAAAATGATCCATATTCTAGCTTGTGCAAGACTGGACTGTCTTTCCACACATCGGTAACAACTTGGGCCCTATCCGGTTCCTCATCCCTTGCCAAATCAAGCAACGTCAATGCGCAGCTAGACATCAACGTGAGGTAAACCGTTGGATGCCACCCCGAGACTGAGTCCCTGTCACAGTCTCCATGCCACCTGACACGAGTGAGATCCTACTCTGAAGGACTTGGATTGCAAGATAAATCATCCGCATCCAAGTTTGTAATGCCCGTCCGATGTACAACCTCAAAGCCATACTCCTGAAGCAACAAAGCCTACATGACAAGCTTGCTAGTAAGTTTGTCAGACTCCATGAGCCACTTCAAATAGGGCCTAAAATGGGCTATGGCCCAATCCATGGCCAAAGTCTCTCTTTCATAGGATCAATAGCTGGACTTCGCGTTGTTGTTGCTCCTAGAAGCAAAGGCTACAAGGTACTCATGTCCCTCATCATCCTTCTGAGTCAACAAAACCCTCAATCCAACAACACTCCAGTCTATGTGCAACTGAAAGGGTCGTGTAGCATCTGGGCGGTGCAGCACAGACGTTGAACCGAGCTTCAACTTCAAAGTAGCAAACAGTTGTTGCTACTCCGGTCGCCAAGTCCATCGTTGATCCTTTCATGTGAGAATAGTCAACGGCTTTGCAATCAAGTTAAAGTTCTTGACAAACCGGCGATAGTAATTTGCTAAGCGAAAAAGGCTCAAAGCCATGACACTTTAGTTGGGACAGGAATCTTTTGCAACGCATCTACCTTGGCTTGATGTAAGCCAAAACCCCCTCGAACAATCATATGTCCCAAATATGGCAACCGATCGTGGAAAAACTTGCACTTGCCATGGTACAAGCGCAATCTCCACTACCGTAACCTCTCGAACACTGCCTAAAGATGCTTTACATGCTTCTGTGAGCTGCTACTAAAAATGATAACATCATCAATGTAGCATCGGGCAAACGGTAAATCGGTCAACATCCAATCCATCACCCTTTGAAACTGAGCGGGTGCGTTCTTGAGACCAAATGGGAGAAACTTCCAATGTTAGAGTTGATCTTTCCCATCGTGGTCAACTCTACAGAGTGCAGTCTTCACCTGATCATCTACCATCAATGGTAACTGGTGGAAACTAGACCGCAAATCTAGAGTACTATATACTCTAGCGTGGCCAACCGCATCAAACAACTTCTCTGACGTGGGCATGGGATACCGGTCTGACTTGGTCTTGCAATTGACCGGCCTATAATTTTCACACATGGGCTTCTTTGTCGAGTTCCCAAAGATATCTTTCTTTATGGCATAACTGTGGCACAAGTGCACTCGCCGTTAGAAAGCTCAATCAAGCTGGCAGCCAACAATTCTAGACAACGAGTCTGAACCCCAACTTTCTCTGAAAGATTGAGCTTGTACGCTTGTTGGAAGATCGGGTGTTCGTCCTCCAACTGAATGTGAATGGACTTGCCTTTATATCCCTCCAAATCATGGAGACTAAAGGCAAAATAACTATAATACAAACGTATAAACACTGGTATCGTCCGTGCCTTGACACCGGTAAGATGTGGCCCCAAATCCAAAGGCAACTCATCAAACTCCATGGTCTCCTTCTCCATTGTAGGAGACTCATCGCGTACCGGACGATCAGTGATTCCTACTTTGTAACAGAGAGGACGTTCATGCCCCTAGACTCCTCACTTACGGGATCCACAGAAAATCTTGTATCGTGGTGATATAATCGGGAAAAGATTTCCTAGGCATCCTCTCGACTGAAGTCCTTGGCCAAAGCTGCAAAGAGACGTTGAGCACAAAGCTCCTCAGGTGCATGCCTCTTCAAACAAAAAAACATCTTGTCTTCCTCAATTTCTATGAGATGTGGCACCGCTGCCACTGACCATTAGAGCCTGCCCCAAACAGGTGTAGATGGTCACGTGAACGGCGTTGTACAACAAAACACTTGTGGATGCACAAACGGCGCTGAACGACGAAACAGAGGCCACAAACCTAAATGAGGATGTTGAAGTCAATGGCTTGACTCAACAAATAATGACGCTGGCCCCCAAAGAGATTCGGTGTGGCGGTTGTGCCTATCAAAAAGCCCATCGCCCGCTCCCTCTCATCCGTAAAGGCTCCTCGTAAGATTGGGAAGAAGAATCCCAAACCATGCCTAAACCACGTGTCTTGAAGGCAAAAGATCCTGGATAACACATCAACGTGGGAAATGCCCCCCAAGTAAAACCAACACAATTTACCAACGTCGCCAATGGTGGCTCATCATCTTTGGAGACCTCTGTGGAAATATAGTGATCGTTCAAGATATCATTGACCTCACGGCACACGGGCCGTTGCACTTGAGGAAGTGTAGAGGTGAGCGTCGCTGATGATGCCATGTTGGTCCAAATCCAACATGGCGGATGGATCATGACGGTAAGAGCCCAACGCCACGACATCTACAAATGTGGAAGGACCAAGAAGGTGATGGATGTATGCTCCATCTTCACAAACTTTTGTTCGTATATTCCTCAATTGAGTTACATTCCGAAAAATGTACGCCGGTGGCGATGATTGGTGGATAATCTACCACTGGATGAACATGAGCAAATCCGCAAAGAGCCCCGACTATGGATCATCCAAGCCACGCCCATTCTCTACCTGTGAATAGCCTTGGCAAGGTCATCCAAAAATCACCAAGTCCACGTGACCTAACCGGCGCAGATCATCCTCACTGATCAATGTCAGATCACGTGGGAGTTTGCCAAAACATTCCAAGATAGCAGAAGGTGGTAACTACTCCGGATACAACGCCAGAAGACGTTGTATGTGATGGTAAGCGGCACGGTTGGATGCAAACCCACTATCCACGTGAATGTATCGCCGTACCTTGAGCCCAACCTTTAACACAGCCGCAAGCTCCGTACCGATATCGACAAATAGCTCAACGAGGGTAATACCCTCATTCAGAGGTTGCCATTGAATAGTATGAGCCAACAACGGGGTGGAAAAGTCGAGTGAGAGATGTGGAGCATCTAGAGCATCCACAATCTCCCGCCTGCAACGTGTGAGCTCCAACTCGTTCCCTAAAAGAGGAAGTGAATCCTTGCAATTATGTGTAGAGATCTCCACTGATTTGTAATCACGTGATTCCGCTACCCCCAACATAAAAGCATATATCTTCTCCAAAAGCATAGAATCACTTGGCGAATAAGATGTCAAGGCACTATACTCAAACATAGCACCCGTCGTTAAAGTCACCACCTAGATGCAAAGACAACCGGAATGAGCTCCTTTCTGCCATTATCTACAGACCACCTAGGCTCAAACTATTGAAATTAGGAATAACTCGTAGTTATTACAACATTGTAAATAGTTATTAAGGTAGATTTGGAGGGGGAACTAAATGGGGAGAAATGTGGAGAGGTCTGAGGAACTTAAGAGGTACATGTATGGCCCAAGGTCAGTGAGGTAGGACCAACCCACATGTCTTGCATGTGATAAGCAATGACAAGTGGGTGGCAATGAGTTGGCATAGAAGAATTTGCAAATTGCTTGAGAAGTCCCTTGTAAGTTGCTTGCAAGACGCAATTAAGTAGTAGTATTAGTAAAGGCCTTTGAAAGAAGGCATTATCTCACTCCAATCATTCTTTGTACTACCTTTTGTGTCTTTCAGTTGTTTGTGCAACTATCTCTCTACTTCTTTTAATATTAATAGGTTATGGCCCACTCATGTGAGTGGCGAATGTAGAGTTTTGTTGCTAAGTTGTTTGGAGGAGGTCTAGAGTGAATTTGAGTATTTGAGTGCACAAGGGTTGATTTTGAGCTTTGGAGGTGCACAAGGACGGGTTTTGGAGCTTCGATATTCTACAAAGAAGGCTTTGAAACTTTGGTGGTGTACAAGAGAGGTTTTAGAGCTTTGGTGGTGTGCAAGGGCTCATTTGAAGCTTAGGAGGTGCAAAAGGGCTCATTTGGAGCTTTGGAGGCAATTTGGGAAGGTACAAGGGATTGCAAAGAACGGCGGTTTTGCTCATTTAAGCTTTCGAACCTTATAAGTGTTCATTTATAGTGGATGTGCTTGTTTGCTCTCTAATGGTGTTGATTTGAGTGATTGAGGTCCTTAGTTGCACATTGGAGTCTATGGTAGAAGTCCACTAAGGTTACTCACTTTTTGGCAAAAAAAATATACTCCAAAGTATATTTGTTTTGGAGCCCTTTGTTAAATTGTTGTTGAATGCCAACCGTCCATTGATTAGGTGTGAAGAAATCATGGCTAATAAAATGTTACGTGAACAGAAAATATCTAGAACAAGGTGCTGATTTTTTGAACTTTGTGTTGTCATAACACATGTCGTTCTATAGGTGGCCCAACCTTTTCTCTAGTATATTTCATACTGCAGAGACTGAAAATATACCAAATATATTATGCAGTATATGTTGAATTAAGACACTAAAAACTAGGTTTTGAAGAAAATGATGGAAAAAAAAGTTTTTTTGAAAACACTTTATGTATCACAAAAGATTTTTGTATACTAAAGAAGGTTGAATAAGAATTTGGAGCAAAAATCAACATTAATTTCTTATTTAGGCTTCTTGAAAAAATAGCTTATTTTTTACCAATAAAAGTCAAATTAAGTTTTGAATCTAGAATTTTCAATTATAATGTAAGAGCATATTATGGTATAAATGTCTTCCAAAATTTTCAAAGTATTTTACCTCCTGAAACTCTTAAAAAAAGTATATTTGTCTGAATTGAGATACCTGTGACATGTATACAGTAATAAAAGATATTCTTCTATTAGCCAAACCATGAGCCGGAACTCCAATTTTTTAGGATTTTCATATTGCTATTAAAGTAAGCAATTACATTCCATTAGAAGAATTCCAAAATCAAACCTACATTGGCACTAAATAGCAAACAAAGGCTCGTGACTTGTCCCTACATCCTTTGTGACAGGTTTTTCATACTAGCCTAGTCGACCAATACCCTCTACATGAAGCTCTTTGATGTCATTGAAGTCTATATTTGCATGTTTGAGCAAAGAATGGGCTGATTTGTTTGAATGAGGTGCAAAGGCGTACATTTGAGTCCAGGAGTGGACTTGAGTGTTTGAGTAGTACCTTTGCACATTTAAATTTAGAAGTGGCTCATTTGATTATTCTTGCACATTAGAGCCTTGAAGGGGTTGATTTAAGTCTGAAAGGTGCTTAATTATTCATTTGAGAGCCTAAACGGGGCTCAATTGAGTGATTGAGGTGTGTTAGTGTACATTGGGAGTTTAGAAAGGCCAATCTTGGCCATTTGAGTGTCATCATGGCCACATTTGACAATGTAAGTGGTAGGGTCATTGACAAGTTCAAGGGAGACAACTTCAATCTTTGGAAGTTCAAGATGGAGATGGTGTTGGAATCTATGGACCTTTAGGAGATTGTTGAGGACTCCAAGGAACCTCCATCCTCTAACGATGATCCAAAGGTGATAAATGAATGAAATTGGCGTGTAAAGAAGGCCATGTCCGTCATTGGGCTTAATTTGGTAGACAACCAACTTGCCCACATCAAGAATAGCAAAGGACCGGCGGAAATATGGAAGACTTTGTACAACATCCACAAATCAAAGAGCTTGTCCAACATCGTATTCATTCGTCGCAAGTATTTCACAATCAAGATGCAGGAAGGTGATGACCTGTTGTCAGTTGATCCACATCAACCAAGTGAAGGCACTTGCGGATCAACTCAATTGCTTGGAGGTACCTGTCAAAGATGAAGATGTGGTGATGACGTTGCTTGAAAGTTTGCCGCCCTCATTTGAGCACTTGATTACCGCCTTTAAGACGTTGCGCATGAAAGATCTCACCATGGAGTTAGAGTTGTCTACATAGACTGATAGGGGTCCAAAGACAGCGGACAGACGGACAGACGGACAACACCCTTACCGGACAGATGCCTAGAATATTCCATAAAAAATTCCTCAAATATGTAGGATTATTCCTGAATATTTTCAATTATTCCTAAATATTTCCAAATATTCCCAAATATTTTGAAATATTCTCTACCAGACAGAAAACAACCTTTATCGGACGGACAACCGGACAGAGGAACACTACCGGACGGACGGACGCCGGAACAACCATGCTTGGAGTTTGACGTTGCACAGATGATATGACCTTCATTGATGACTTTTCAAGGAAGGTATAGTTGTACACGTTGAAGACGAAGGGGAAGTGCCTTGAGAAGTTCAAGAAATTCAAGGCGCTTGCGGAGAAGCAATCGAAGCTCAAGATCAAGGTGTTTCGGTCCGATAGTGGTGGAGAGTTTATTTCCAAGGCATTTCAAGGCTAGTTGAAGCATCACGACATCAAGAGGCAACCATCAACACCATACACGTCCAAGTAATTTGGAGTGGCCAAGCGAGCTATCGCACCTTTATAGAGATGGCAAGGAGCATGATCCATGCTGAACAGCTCAAGCTTGTTTTTTGGGCGCAAGCAGTGACCAATGCGGTGTGCATCCGCAATCGGTGCTCCACAAGGGTGCTTGTCACCATCACACCACAAGGGGCTTGGAGCGGTCACAAGCCATGCATTGCACACATGCGTGTGTTCGGATGCATTGCATATGCAATGGTGCTCGATGCAAAGAGGGATAAACTTAATGCAAAAGGCACGGAGTGTTTGTTTCTTAGTCATTGCACGGGCACCAAGGCATATCGCCTCATGTGTGTTGAGACGAAGAAGATCATTTGGAGTTGTGTTGTGGTGTTTGTTAAAGATAGCTTAAGTACTGGTCATGGTTTGGAGATGAGTCTAAGTGGGAGTAGTGAGAAGACTTTGTTTGTTTTGGTGGACAAATCTCCATACCAAATACCACGGTTGATACTTGATAGTGATTCCAAGGAGAAGACGGTGGATGGTGAAGAAGAAGGCGCAACTGTAGGGCTTTCAACAACTCCTACATCAATACTAAGCCGCGATGAAGATAGAGGGCGCACTTAAGAGCGACGATATCCAAGAAGGGATCGGCGGCGGCCTAGAGAGTGGGGAATGAACCACATCTTGCCGCAACATGAAGTGGAGCGGGCCAATGTGGCCACTCTCAAGGATTGATTGAACGTGTATGAAGCCATGTGATCCGAGAATGCGAGCAAGTGGGAGGCGGCCATACAAGAGGTGTAAGACTCGCACATGGCAAATGAAACTTGAGAGTTGGCTCCCTTCCAAAGGGTCACAAGAGTGTCGGATGCAAGTGGGTGTTTCGCACAAAGAATGATACTTCTGGTCAAGTTGTGCGTCACAAGGCACAGTTGGTGGCAAAGGGATACTCTCAAGTTGAAGGAGTGGACTTCCTTGACACCTTTGCTCTTGTTGCAAAGTTCAACACTTTCCGGTGCATCCTTGCGCTTGTAGCCGCGTTGGATTTGGAGATCTATCAAATGGATGTGAAGACCGCATTTTTGAATGGCGATTTGGAAGAGGACATCTACATGAGCCAACCACAAGGTTCTGAGAAGAGGAACTTTGAGCATCTTGTGTGCAAGCTCAAGAAATTGTTGTACGGGCTCAAGCAATCACCAAGGACTTAATACCAACGGATCGGCTCATTTTTCATCAAAGAGGGCTTTAAAAGAAGTGAAGCGGTTCACTCATTGTACATCAAGCATACGGGTGAGTACTTGTTGATAGTGCTCATCTATGTGGATTACTTGATCATCTTGGCTAGCCTTTTGGCTAAGTTGACGTGGCTCAAAGGCAAGCTTGATGCGGAGTTTGACATGACGGATCTTGGAGAGTTAAAGTATTGTCTAGGTGTGGAATTTTTGAGGGACCGCAAGGCACACACCATTACCAAGAGCCAAAAGAAATACATTGAGGAGGTGCTCAAGCGCTTCAACATAGAAGAGTGCAAGTCTACTGGTACACCACTTGATACGAATCTCAAGTTGTTGAAGATCTTGGAGGAAGAGTTTCAAGCCATTCAAGGTGAGATGGAAGGCATACCATTCAAGGTGGGATGGAAGGCATACCATTCAAGGTGGGATGGAAGGCATACCATACAAGAGTGGAGTTGGGTCATTGATGTATGCCATGGTGGCCACACAGGCTGACCTTGCTTTTGTGGTGAGCATGGTGAGTCAATTCATGTCTAAGGCTGGTCCATTTCATTGGAGTGTGGTGAAGCGCATCATGCGGTACTTGCAAGATATCAAGGACCACAAATTGTGGCTTGGCAGTAAGGACATTGCTCTAAGGGGCTATTCCAATGCGGATTGGGCTGGAGATGCAAACGAGAGCGTCGTTCAGTAATAGGGTATGTCTTTTTTGTTGGAGATGGTGCCATCAATTGGAATTGCAAGAGGCAATTCACTACTGCCTTGTCCACGACAGAAGCGGAGTACATGGCAACTAGCCAAAGTACGAAAGTAGCCATTTGGCTCTGAGCTCTTGGTGGATGTGGGATTTGTTCAAAAAAGAGCAACAACCATCATGAATGACAACCAAGGGTGTATAGCCCCTGCAAAGAACCCTACACACGACTCACATACAAAGCACATTGATATGCAACATCACTTCATTCGCGAGAAGTTGGAGAACGGCAAGATTAGCTTGAACTATTGCCCAACGGAAGACATGGTGGCCAATGTGTTGACGAAGGCACTTGCGAGAGGGCGACATCAAATGTTAGCTATGGCGATGGGATTACAAGATGGTAACTACTCGCAAAGTGGGAGTATTGGAGTTAAGAGTTGCTCGTAGTTATTACAGCATTGTACATATTATTGAGGTAGATTTAGAGGGGAAAGTAAATGGAGAGAAAATGATGAGAGGTGAAAGGAACTTGAGAAGTACATGTATGGCACAAGGTCAAAGAGGTAGGATTAATTCACATGTCTTGTATGGGATAAACAAGGACAAGTAGGTGGCCATGAGTTGGCATAGAGGGACTTGCAAGTTGCTTGAGAATCCACTTGCAAGATACTTTAGAAAACACTTGCAAGTTGTTTGCTGCATGCATGAGACGCTACCAAGTGGTAGTATAAGTAAAGGCCTTTGAAAGAAGGCAATATCTGACTCCAAGCATTATTTGTACTACCTTGTGTGTCTTTCACTTGCTTGTGCAACCATCTCTCTACTTCTTTTAACATCAATATTATACAAGCTTCTTCCGTCCAGTTATCTACCCCAAAACAGAGTGGATAAAACGTCTGTTCATTCACCAAGATGTTGTACTTGGTGGCACCAGTTGCAACGCACTGGAGAGATACGTAGAAGAACAAAGGACTAGATCCCATGTTAAACATCAACTGTAACGAATGTCGAGTGTAGCACATGGCCTTCTTTGTGTCCCCTACTGAAGTAATAGTTGTAAATGGGCAAGGCTTGAGGTCCGTAGTCCAAATCATGGGCTAGCTGTTTGCCAATCATCACTGGTTGAACTCTAGAGTCCAACAAGACACGGAGGGGGGTAGCTCGGGTGGGGTTGCCGTTTGTACGACCAACCACCATGACTCCGTCATTGTTCACCAAGCGTACCACTCCTAAACGCACACTGCGTTGCTCCCGTGCTAGCCGGGCCGCAATGTCAAACAAATAAGCCATTCCAAACATCTAGGATTGATCCTTGGAGGTTTGTTCCACATGTGTAGAAGTGGCATTTGCCTCAAACGCAAAAATAGCCTACGCCGCCAACTTGGCCCGCATTTCCACCAAATCTATCTTGGTGGATGCAGCCATCACTGCTTGGGACACCTCCAATGATAGCATGGACACCTTTCTCTCCAACACACTGCCTGCCAAGTGGAATACACCGGATAATTGAAAATCTGGTGTCAAAAAGTCAACATCGACAAACTTCAACAACTGCAACACCTTATACGCCAAGGTGTGTGCGGCATCTCCACAAATAAATAAAATTGGTGGGACCGAGGTCGGAGTGGGAGCAACATGAGAAGTCGGTGCATTCGTGATGCTAAACGAAAGAGATAGCCGGGAATGACCAATGTGGTCAGGCAAACCCGTGTGCCGTGTCCGACCAGTACTACCCAACACAGAGGGAGAAGGTGCCACCGTCTATGCAGTGGTCTGAGCACGAGTGGAAACTACTGCCACTACCTCCCTTGAAGCGCCATACAAGTAGAAATCTAGGGCTGAAAATGAGCCCTTACCCCTCACTGGAGGCCGTATGTCTACTACTTGCCTCAAAGAAGCCATCCTGCACATTTGCTTCTTCAGCTCCGCCAGTTCGGCTTGAAGTGTCTTCGTCACATCTAAACGAGGAGCTGAAGATCATGGGCTCTTTCTCTAGGTGAAGAGCAAAACAGTTGTCATCACTGTGGCTAGTCTCGTGTTGGGATTGGCGCATGGAGGCGTTTGTATAGGTGGTTTTTGGTTAGAAACGACCTAAGGAGTTGTGGAGTTACCGAAAGGCATACAACTTAGCCCTAATTAGTGATTAGAGTTAGGATTAGTGTCGTGTGACGGCTAGATCAATGATGGTGTCTTTTGACGCCTCATTTGGGACTTTGAGCCTAAATGACCTCCACAAGTGGTTGAGGGAGACTCATCTTTTTCCACTTGAGTCTCCCATGTGATGAGATGAGGGTGTTGTACACCACAACCTTATTGTGATCATGCTTCAACTCTTAAGAGTAGCATGGACTTGACTATTATGTGAGTTACAAGTGTGTTCTACTTCTTTGTTACTAAAGAAAGATTATGTTGTGGAAATAGGTGTAACCATAACATTATTATACATCTAATAGGGTTTGTAGGCGTTGCGCAAAACTCTTATAGTTGCACTACAGTTTCTAGATTCAAAAACTGGGAAATGGACGCCTAGTGCACGTTAGAGGTTTGATGAGTTAGTGTTGCAACGGTTCACCTGTAGCCGTTGGACAATGACAAACACCTGCGTAAGGCCTTTGACTACTTGATACGGACATGATTGCTTGTTTTTGGAAAATGGTGCGTTGGAGCAGATTCTAATCGAGGGAGATGTGCAAGCTCACGTGAAGCCGACAGCACTGGGCGAAAATCTTCGAGAAGATAAGTTGGGACCTTCATCAAGTTGATTGGACGTGAGTGCAGTGTTCACTACGGAAGCATGAGTGACGGTTGAGTCCGAGGTGCCTAAGGTCTGCATGCCGAGAAGACCTTGTTGGAGTATAGTCCAAGAGCAATTACTTGTAACCCGCAATGCGTGAGAACATTTCCAAGAGCAACGTCGAGGTGTTGGAAGTGTTCGCGGGAAGCTGTATGAGGCGGGGCTTTCTATGATTCCATCACATTCTTGGACCACTGGGAAGCGGTGTGAGGTCTTCAGATCCCTTTACTTTTATGCTGGAAGCGCTAGTGAAGACGGTGATGAGCAAGCACAACCTGCTAAACTTCAAGGTGCATTCCCAAGAGAAGGGTCTGTGTGAGGACATCGAAGAGGTTCACGTCAGGCCATGTAACGGTCCAAAGATGTCAAGCTGCTTTATACTTGCCTGTCTTGATTATCGACCAACATCCACCATTTAAGAGCTCCATGATAACCTTCAATACTATATTGAGTATCTTGATTTGAACAATGTTATCGACGGTGACCAATGAGGTATAATCTTGGAACAATATAAACACAACACATTGAGTACATATATTGACATCATAGTCATTCTCGACTTTTTAAATCTAATTGAAGTATTGGATTACAAAAAATGCTAATTAAAGAGGATCAAGGAGAATACATATACATTGATGCTTGTAGTGTGTGTCAAATAGTTTTGAAATTTATCCACGTAGAGAAATTTTAAAAAGAGTTTCGCCAATCTTCTTTGCGCGTTCTAAAAAATGTGATTCCTCTTCTTTGTATTCAATCTTTAAGTACAAAAAATGGTGGACGACTTTGTACACGAGATCTCGCAAGTTTTCAACATTTGGGACCTTGAAGAGCATATGGTTTTTGATAATGTGGAACGCACACAAATAGACGGGAACATTGTCCTCCGGCCAAGCACGCTTAATAGCATTCCGGATCTCCGTAGCATTGTCAGTCATGAAACATGAAAGTAAGAATTGTGGCATATATTTTTTAATATAGCGCCGTAAGGTTCTAACCACATTGTCAAATCTTCTTCTGTGGATCGACTTGAAAGCACCCAAGCAACGGGAATTCTGTTATTCCAGTCATCAAACACAAGTAGAGACCAAAAAATGTAGACTAAGTTAGGGATGTTTGTACCATAAGTTGCGTCATTGAGATTGTTTTCCTATGTCCAAATTTCATCATCATTTTCCTCTACCAATTGATCTGAATACCCAAAATGAAAGGTAAGATCGTTACAACATCTTGTTTATGCTACATAAATACGTTCTCGGAACATGCCTGAGTCCAGATCTTTACACTAGCAAAGTCCGACGGATCTCTACGCCAAATTCCTATCTTTTGGTGTCCTAAGTAGGCAATATCTTTGAGCTTGGTGAAGTCATCCCGAGTATTGGGTACACTTGATTTCCTTTGGTCATTCCAATTCCGCCCATGTTCTTCAAATATTTAAAGAGATGTAAATCATGCGCTTAGTTTTCATTTGACCCACGCCTTCATTTCGGCACTCATCTAAGGTTGATAAGCAAGCTTCTCCCAATAGACTCCGGATTACTAAGGTCGTAAGCTGAAGTTCCATCCTCTCGTGTGTGATCGACGTGATAATGTGCAACTTGAGTAACGTCCAGATATAATTACAATTGCTTAACCGGGAACTCGGCAATGCATCCTTGTTTAAAGGATTTAAAAAAACGTGGATCGATCCTATATTCTTCCGGGTTGTATGCTCAATAAATGACAAATATACGGCCTCTTTTTCTGTTCCCCTTTCTTTTGTTCTTTCACATTCCTAGCAACTGATGAGCCATCCTCACAAGTCTAACCTTAAATGAAATCTTTCACTCTGTCATAAGGAATGTATGCATACACAATAGCACTTGTATTACCCCATCATTTCCTACTTCCATGGTTCCATGTGATATCTAGGAATTAAAAAGGTCGTGGAGGAGGATTTTGAACGTTGAGAGTATCTTCTGACTTTGGAATGTTGCACTATTTACAAAATCAATAAAATGGAAGAATCTTAATTAAATGTGATATTCAAATTATAGTAAGAAAATGAGCTCAAAAAGTCATTATAAATATTCTTTGATTTCAATACAATAGAAATGAATACAATCTATTGTTGAACTCAATATTAGAATAAGTGATTCTGGGAGTGAGGTACGAGATATATGGAGAAAAATACCTATACTGGGAGAAAGAGATGTGAATAATGTCTTAGGAACCCTTTCCATTCCAAGCTTAATATCCGTCCCACAAAAGGAATTTTGAAAAATGTCCTTGATTTAAGTTGTTGTACCTACGCATTATCTGTCACGTAGAAAAAAACTCAATGAAAACGTCTCTGGAGTGTTTTACTTTACAATTACAATACCCATCACGGTTAGAAAATATATGAATAAGTATTTGTAAATAAGTCACTATATCTATTATCATGTTCTTAGCATCAATGTTCACATAAAGGTTTTGCCGTTGAAAATTATTACATCTAATGGAAGGTATGAGTTGAATGTATATGTGATTTCTCCCTTATAATTAGTGGTTGAAAGAATTAATGAATCAAGAAAATTTAAAATGTGACCATGAAAACCGTAAATTTAAAAAAAAATACAAACTAACCCCAAGCGATGAGCTCTGTGGCAATGTGTACTTAGAAACTCCCATGTAGGAGGAACCACATACCCTAAACCTTAATACACAAAATATAGTACTAGAAATAAAAAACAAATAGGACCACAATATAAAGATGGCATACGAAGAGGAGAGAGCGAGAAGAAGACGTTTGCTGCTTCAAATGGGCGATGGAAGGATCCATGGGGATGGGGGTTGCAAAGTAGCGGGGTAGCCCAGGTATGGAGTGGATTTTGTGCAGGCGGCGGGTGCCCGAGGGGGGGGGGGAGGTACGGAAAATCAGGAGGGGATCGGGGACTGCGAGCCGGACTCGAGCAAGCGCCAAGGTATTCAGGTCGCACTGCGGGGATGGCGATCAACAAGGCGGCTGGCCTCCTCTTGTTGAAGAACTTCCTTGAAGAATACACGTCACGACCTATAAAGGATAAAGTAGTCACTACCTAATCACTCAAGAATATGTAATACCTATCACGACCATCCAAAGAATGGAAAAAACGTCCCCGGTCCACTCTAGAATACCCGTCACGACATAGTAAAAAACAAAGTAGTCACCAATGTACACACCAAACTATGCAATACCTGTCACGGTGTGGAAAACACGGAGATAAAATCAGTGGACTAAAATGAAATATCCGTCACCATGATATTTACCCAAAATATGTTACACACTACTTCCACCTCAACAAAGCATACTTAAATATCCTCACCCTCTTCCATTAAAATACCTGTCACCATCATAAAATCCAAAAAACGTCACACCCTTACCTATTGCAATACCCAAAACAAACCTTAAACTCTAAAATAGTCACTAACAATTCTTGTTGCAAAATAATCATGCAATTTTGAATAACTAATCATGCAAAAAACTCTAATTTTAAATCACAAAAACGTGTCAAAATGCATAATTTTGGTAGAAAATAAGAAAGAGAAGGTTCAGTATTACCTTATACAATGATTTATCTCCTTATACCTCTAATAACTCCAACTGTCAATGATGTCTATGCACGTCTCAATGCTTGTGCATCCCATGGTCATAGGGGGCGAGAGGATTCCACCAGAATAGGCACCAACAAGGGAGGAATGCGATGTGGGAGGAGGAGGTGGGATTCCCGGTCTAGGTCTAGCCGGGTATCGGGTGGGCGGAGTACCAGGGGAGGAGGGGTACAGATAAAGCCGAAGTCAATAGCTCGGGAGGCAGGTAGGGGTTTGGGAGAGAAGGTATGCGGAATCGGGAGGGGATTAGGGGCACTGAGTTTTGCTTGGGCTGGCATCAGGCTTGGGCTGATCTTTCTCACGCGCCACGGGGATGTGGGCCGATGGGGCACCTTGGCCCCTTTCGTTGGGACTCTCCCAACGAGGGGGTCAGTTCCTTCTCGGTGCAACAACAACGAATCATTGGAAAAGTTACAACACCCAAAGCACCAAAATCAACCCTCCCAGGGCCTTGTGAGCTTTAAAGGGTTAAATCTTAAGTTCCATGTCAATTCTTCAATTTGACTCCTTCATAAGAAATTCACCCACTTGCCCCAAGTGTAAATGATCATTGGCTAAAATTACTTGAAAATGACCACTAGATTAGTGGATTGGGGATTGAAACATGGAATTTTATATAAATTTCAAATCAGGCCAACATTTGCTCCCTTGAAACTCTCACGGATTTGCGTGAAAAAATTAGAGATAATTTCACACTGGAACAAATTCCGACTCCAAAACACGCCAAGCAGATCTACAAATGCAGAGCTACAAATGCTGAACTAGAAAACTTCACAAGCTCCACTTGAAGCTGAAATGTCCATCAATGCTGACATACAACCTACTACGAAAAGCACCTACAGTAGTTTAGCCTTCGGTTTCGCTCACTTTCTTTAAGTCCTTCATATTTGTAGTTTCAACCCTGCACAGTAAAGCCAGATAATAAATAAGCTAGAGCCCATCTCCAACAAAAAGAACGTAGTACAAAAATCAATAACATCACTTTTAACAAAAAAATTCAAAAAGCTTTTTTTTTAAAACATATTTGAGGATTTTTTAAGATCTTTCAAAAAACTAAAAATAATCACATTTATGATACTCGAACGAATCTCAAAACCTACATCAATAACCCCAAAAAGACTTACATGCCTTGATGTCGTGCTAACATTCAGAATACGCAGCAAAGTATGAAAATGCTGAGATCACTGGACTTAGTTTTTACTCTCTTTAGCAGACAACGAGGGGTGCAAACTTACGTGCTGCCAATAATAGCAAGTTTTTGAAGCTGGGTGATTTCGCCACCTCCTTGGTTGTCTTCAACAAATACTGTCAAACTGCCAACAAAGATATTGTCAGCAGTAGTCAAAAACTAGAGCTCCAAAAGTAGTAAAAAAAATGGGGCACAAAATGAAAATTCCAAAGTTCTTGTGTCAATTGTATTTCATACCAAACTTGCAAGCACTACCTTAGGACTCTCAAAAAACATAAACCAAAGAGCTGACTGAATACTGCAGAACATAGTAGTACTTCAACAAAGTCATTTTGTGAAGTCACACGGAGTTTGAAGAAGATATCTCCTCTTCTTTCATTTTGAATGATTTCAATTTGCTCTAAGTAGTTCATAATTGATCCAAAATCAGCTTACAGGAGAGAAAGGCGGCTCATAGGCATGGTACTCTCTTTCTTCACTCTTAAAGATGACTAAAACTACTTCGAGTTGAGTTTAGAGAACACCAAAGTTAATAAGGATTATAATAGAAAGAGGGGGTATCTTATTAGGTGATTCTACAAATAACTCTAATGTGGCCAGAGTTTCTTAGAGAGAGGTCGGATGAGGGCAGATCACATGTGCACTCACCTTCGAACATTCTGGAACTTGACGTATTTCAGTGGAATAGGCTTTCCCTGGAATAAAGTGTGCAGATTTAGTGAGATGTCCGAGCTTCAACATATGTTGAATCCAAAATCCAAAGTAAGAAATGGATTGAACAGAGTAGCTACCTCAAGATTCTCCAGAGATGCCACCACTGTGTCGTTGGCAGGATAGTCGGTAACATTGCTGCCATCAGAACATGTCCCCTGAAATCAGACTTCTAAACCACTGCAATAAGCATCTTATAATTTCCAACTTGCATACACATATAAGAAAAACACAATGAAGTTCCAAGAATTCTGACGACCGCATGGGGATGCATATCTTACCTGAAACCCATATTTGGCCTATTCGCAAAAAGCTTCAATGTTCTTGGGCCTGGAATGATATCAAAAAGACCGAAACATTACTCCACCGAGAGCCTAGTTCTTATGCAAACCAAGAATTTCCTCGTTCCATAAGAACAAAAGGCTGAACTTCATGTACCTCAAGGAACACAAGTTTTACCTTCTTCCGGGGGACCCCTGATAATCAACGAATGGAGCTTGACCACTTGGTTAAAGGGAATGTAGAGAAGTAGTTGCTCATCAGCGTCACTTTCCAAATGTAAACCATTGTCCTCCCTATATCCCTGCACACGAAGCTCACACTCTCTCAGCTCATTAAAGATACATACAAATTCCAAGAAATTCCAGAATTCTCAACTAATTCCAAAATTGATATACAAAGAAACCAGTAACTTTCAAATCATAGAAAATGATTGAAACCTCCAGAACATGCGAGAGACGTTTCTGAGAAAAGAGTACAACTAAATGAAAGTTCCTCACAATCGAGTCTTACAAAACAAAGAGCGAATATAAAAGCCAATGGTTGCAGATTTCCAAACAGCAATCACATCAGGTACCTGCTTCAATGCGTTCACAAACGTGTGGTTTGTATTTTCATTCAGGCATTCCACAGATTGCCACTCGATGCAGTCCGCCAGATCCGCCTGCAAAAAACAAAATTCACCAAAAAACGTCATGGAAACTCATCCGCAGGCAAGGTCCAGCGCCTCCAAACCACTCGCTCCATACTTATGTTTCTAATCACAACTTCCATCATCAAAACGTCGCAGCATCAGGTAGGGCGGGAATCTAACAGAAGCAAATACACCATGACTCCATCCCAGCCAACACAAAACCCTAGCCTGCCATGCGAATCCATGGCGCATATAATATCATCGTAAAAACCTATGACTTTCACAGAAAGGCTATTACTCCCACACTCCCATAGTCCTCAAAATCAGTACAAAATCGCACCAGGGTGTAAAATCCAGCGCCTCAAAGTCACAAAATCACACACTCTTAATGAAAACGTCATCACGTCGGATCGAGCGCCCATCCAATCCAATGAAACAACTACACCAAAACTACATAGTTCCCAGCACAAAACCCTAACCTGCAAGAATCCCATCATATCACCATAAAAACCTACAAAATGGCTACTTCCACATGATCTCATGTTCCTGAAATCGGGAAAGCCATTGTAAAATCAACGCGGATCCGATGATTTCACACCTGGCAAATTTGACACACCTCAGGAAACGAACAATGCTCTCTCTCAACACCCTCTTAGGACATAACTACACCCCACCACACAAAACCCTAACCTGCAATAAATCAACGAATCCATAAAAAACCATCACAAAAAGAAAAAAACCATCACTACATCAAAGCGACAATCTAAAATCATAACAGGCAACGCGGATCCAAACTAATTTCAGCAAACGAAACCCTAGCAAGGCATTTATAACCCTACTCTGACAATCAGTCCGACGTAAAATTGAACGATCTACTGCAAGCGCACTGCAATTAACTCCTCCAACACCAGAGAGAGAGAAAGAGACAAGAGACAACAACCGCAATTGTTGCGGGATCCCGATCCTCTGCGATGATTTGAAACTTCTCTCTACTGCATCATCAAATTGAGCCAATTCTGGGCGGTTTTGGACGAGACGCGCACCTGGCCCAACGGCAGTGGCTGAACTGCGCTACTGGCAGCAGCGGGAGTCGCCGTCGTCGCCATGGATCCTGGTTCCTGCAACGTCGATTGAGAACTGGAGAAAAACACACTTGGAGAGCGAGAGAAAAGCTCACGCTCTTCATCACTCATCATCTTCAACCTCGTCGTTTACTTTTTTCCTTTTACTTTTCGTTTTCGTTTTACTTTTTTTCTGGGTTAGGGTTTTGAACAAAGCAGGTGTTGTTGTTTGTGGAAACTCTCTTTCGCTTCTGCAGCAGCGCGTTTGTCGTCGCCTTGTGTGCAGCACTTGCTTGGTTGCTTTGGTCTCTGGTTTGCCGCGATGGTATGTGACACCATCGCTATGGAGTTTGTTTTGGTTTTTTTCTTGCTTGTGTGTTGGTGGAGCGGCCGGGTTTTAGGGTTTAGGGAGAGTTTTGGTGGTTTTTGGAGTTGTCAGGAGGCTTTGCTGTCTTTCCTTCGTTGTTTGGATGTTTTTGAGAAGCTTTTCCTTTCTTCTTTCTGTGGAGCAGTTCGCGTTCAGGGTTTGAGGAGAGTTTGGTGGTTTGTGAAGTTTTATAGGATGTTTTTTGTAGTGTTTTTTCTCCCGTCTCTGATATGAAAGGACATTGTGTGTTCTCTGGAATTTGTTTCAGAAAATGTTGTTTTCGTGTTTCTTAATGTGGAGCATTTCAGTTTTAGGGTTTAATGAGATTTTGGCTGTTGTATAGAGATCGTTGGGATGTTTTTTGGAGTTGTTTTTCCTCTTCTCTGCCTTGAAACGGCATCGGGTTTCGTTGCTGGAAACGTTGTTGTTTTTCGTGGTTTTTGTGGAGGTTGGGGTTTAGGGAGACATTGGGGGTTGTTGTTAATTCCTGGTTGTTCTGTGCGAATTTGTTGTACAGGATTCTGCCGTGAAGCTGGCTATTGTGATGAAGGTGATCGGTCGCACCGGGTCCCGAGGTCAGGTGACCCAAGTGCGAGTGAAGTTTCTGGATGACCAGAACCGCCTTATTATGCGCAACGTCAAGGGGCCTGTTCGTGAAGGTACTACATCGTCTCCTTGCCTTTGTTTGTTCCCTCTTTCTTACATATAGCGCTCAGATAATCGTGATTCACTCATAGCTTAACAGAACAACACGATAGAACGTCATTTAGGAATCGGAACATCTCACACAACTTTCCTCGATTCCACAGCTCACATATGGCCACAAGAGTTCCCTGCCCAAAACTAACAGTGGCCAGCACCTATCTTCGAAAAGTTAGATAATGTCGGTTTAGCAGGTGTCTACTTGTCTACAGTATCCAGGTTTTGTTGAATTCATCAGAGTTATTTGTAAAGCTAGGCATCCCCTCTTTTATTTACTTTAAAAAATTATAATCAGTTTTTAAGTAGTTCTTAGGAATAATACCAATATCTCATGCAAACTCTTCTTTCACTGTCAAAGATTGTGTAATCTACTTTGACTTGAGTTTCAACATCACCAAACTCTTTTACACTTATTAAGGGTTATGATCGAAAGACCACGTATCTCTTCTATATCCAATGACTATTTGTAGTGAACAAGTAGTAGTATAAAAGTCCAAAAGAAGATGTGTCTTTTTCTCCTCATTTCCAATGATCTCTGAAATTTGATCCCTGTTGCTTGTTGTGCAGGCGACATCCTGACCCTGTTGGAGTCGGAGAGAGAAGCTAGGAGGCTGCGATGAAGGGCGAGGAGGATGCTTGCAATTCTAGCCTTGGTGAATTCCTTCTGTATCACAGAGATACTAGATTGTATGGTTTTAATTGCAGTTTAGTGCACTGGACAATATGTAAACTCTAATTGAGGTTTGGTGTTTGGCACATCGATTTTAAGGATGCTTTTTTGGCCTGATCCACTTTTTTCTTACTAAATGAAGTCACGTGTCTGTCTGTATCGTGACTTTCTTGGTCTCAGTGTGTGCATGGATCTTATAGCGATCAAAACAACCGATTATTGTCAGAGGGTGTATCAGTTTCTGTGACTGTACTTTGTAGAATCAACAATATCTCGTGTCAAGAAAACGAATCGGAGATCAGCGAACATGAAGCATTTAGATTGATCCGACCCTTGGACGTTATCCTTCATTGGTTGATTGTTAAAGGTGCCATGATGTTATTTGCAATTGTATTCGTAGTGCCTTATAGATTTAGTTGGGAGAAAAGGGAAGGTCCCGGCGAGATTTGGACATGCGTTACTGGAGTTAGAGTCCAATGTCCTGACCGCTAGACTACGGGATACAGGGCACTCCCGGTGAGACTCGAACCCACAATCCCCTGATTAGAAGTCAGATGCCTTATCCATTAGGCCACGGGAGCTGCAGTATTCAGTGATAACAGTCGCCACTTAAAGTAGTCTAGGGTATAGGGTGTAGGGTTTAGGGTTCAGCACGTTACTAATTGCTTAGAGCACCTCCACCGTAGGCTCCCATCCCGGCAGACCTATCAGGTTTGGTGGGTCTGGAGGAAGGTGCTCCCCCACCGCGCTAGTCAGGGCCGCCAAACCGGTCAGGCGGGATGGAGGGAGTTGGGAGCAAGCCTGGATAAGGAGAGAATATGGCGGGGGATTGAAAATTTCACTGGGGCTAGGCCACCAATTTGGTTCTAGCGCGTGGTGGAGCAACAATGGCTATGGGAGTGGCTGCCACTGACAGTCCATTCACTAACGTGTTTTTGCATGGACCCACAGTAGGACTTTTATTATGAGAGCCAGGTTTCCAAGCCGGATAACCTTGCTCCCGGTTGGCGCTGTGCTAGGCACCCTGCAGCCCAACCACGGGGCAGGGTTAAGGGCCAAAACCCAGGGCAATCTCCACCGGGCTGGCGCGTCCCCGGTGGAGGTGCTCTTAGTCCTTTTCTCCCGTAAGCAGCATATGCTGAGAGCGGTACCGGTAGCGGGGCAGCTGAAGAGTCACCAATCTGGATCGGAAGTACCGTCAAGTCAGCAGCGCCGGTACTGGAAACTGCAGGTTACAAAGGTACCCAAAATCTAAGATATTCGGCACGCAATGTGTACATGAAAGTTAATGCCTGCAAAGACCAGCACCTCATATCAGCGATTTGCTACCCCACCTCCAGATTTGGAGGTTGTACAAGGCTTATTTACACAACCTTGGCATCATCCAGGTAAGATCTGAAGTTCATCATGTGTAGTAAATCAATTCACAAGTGCAAGCTTTGGCATCTTCGTACAGCGAGGTATATTCAAACCTGTTCTAAGAGGACACGGTCAAGGACTTGGTGGTATACTCGGTCTCCATTTGGCAGTCAGACTATTACTCATTTCCCCAAACATCCTTCACATATATCGTGGTATTGTTTCAGACTGATTGGACGTCATGTTCATTTAAATCCCACGCTACCACTGTAGCTCCAGAAAGCTGGGGCCTGTCCAACCTGAAGTAAGGAACTGAAATCAACCACTGATGCTGAACTGCTTCACGCATCCATAGAACACTGGGACTCTGGCTCAAACAGAAGTCCCAGGTTTCAGCAACGTCATTTGTTTCACCAACTGGACCACAGCTGGGTAAAGTAACATAGAATGCATAAGCAGTTTTACGCAACTTGAATTAGAGGCTAGAGTATACTTGAATCCTAAATATTGTGAATAGGAAGTTTTCTGGATAGTGTTACATGCTCAAATTAATGTTTGCTATACACTACACTGTACAGTCTATAACTTACAAGAGCTAAAGGCTAAAATTCAGCTCTCTCATCACAATAAAAGTATATTGTTAACCCTTAAATGTCAGTTGGGAACGGTGCACACATGCACGTATCTTACAATGTAGAATACAAAAATGTATTCAAGCATAACAACAATTTTCACTTGGAGGTCATTTCAACATCCAAACCTTATCATGCTCAAATACGACACCATACATGTAGAATATATGACCATTTTGCAACTTCTCAAGCTTGTAGTAGGTGCAACAATGATTTAAATTAAAATTGTCATGTGTCATTAGATCACGCTCAACACACATATAAGCTTTTGTAACTATCGTATACATCTATTCTTACACTTTATATGTTAAATACATAGAATAAATCATGTTGCAAGCCATATGTGGCTTCTCAGAACTTTAACGGTTAAAGGGTTAAAGGTTGTGTCTCCGGTTTATCTGGTTACTTTGTTTTACTTACTTCCACCTCTAGAATTGAGGTTCCAACTCCTCCTTCTCATTAACGTTATGTGCAATTGTTAAACATGATGCCAGTACACTAAATTTGATGTTTAGTGTAGTTGTACGAATAGTGTAGTCACCCCACTACAATAACTGTTATCAAGTTGAACACGCAATTAAGCAATTATGCACTTGGCCAAGTGCACTACTCGGCACTCAAAAACCAGAAGATTTTGCCCCCAATTTTTTATTTTTTTTAAATGCTAAAATCTTACTAACTCTTTGGTATTAAACTTTTGTGTTTGTTGTGTTACATGTTGCGTTACATGTTGCGTTACATGTTGCATTACATATTGCATTGAATATGTGTACGTACTTGAATAATATGCAAAATATATGATAACTATTGTTTTAAACTTATGTAGAATATATGGTTATTAAATTGGTTTTTGTTTTTTTTGGAAACAACATTGTTCATGTACTTAAAATCTATACATACATCTTGAAACATAAGACAACATTAGTCGTGTATCACTTCCAATACTTTGGTAATTCATTTGTTTTCTTACGTGTTTGTACTATCATATAATGAAATATCATACCTTGATGTGAGTGCAACAAATCATTTGTGAAACGAAGCATTATGTGTAAAGATATTAACTTCCAAGCCTTGAACATCACCTAGGCTAGTAGAAGCCGGGTGGAGGTGGTTGAGCAACCTTGAAGTTAAGCAAGATGGTGAAGGAATAGGACTTGGATGGGTGACCAAGGGAACTAGGTTGAAATTTCCTAGCTCTTCTTGGTTTTGCCTCGCAAAGCCCACGGGGAACTCGGCGAACTCGTGTAGCTCGTGTTGCTCGTGTAGCCTTTCACCCATGAGCATTAATTTTATATGAAGTTTTTTTTAATTAATTTATGCAGATATGTGCGTGCGGGGTGTGCGCGCACACACCCTTGGAGGTTTGGTTTAGGGCAGCGTTTGGTTTAGGCCAACGTTAAGTTGTAGCTTGAGATGCAGCTCTCCTCTGCCACTCACACACTCTGCCCGCGGCCTCTCAATCCCTCTCCACACAGCTCACAGTCCCTCCCCGCGGCCGCTCAAACCCTCTCCCCACCACCACCGCTCAAACCCTCTCCCCACCACCACCGCTCAAACCCTCTCCCCACCACCACCGCTCAAACCCTCTCCCCACCACCACCGCTCAAACCCTCTCCCCACCACCACCGCTCAAACCCTCTTCCCACCACCACCGCTCAAACCTTCTCCCCGTGTTGACAGCCTCTCTCCGCCACCGCCGCTCAAACCCTCTTCTACACCCTCTCCCCGCGTTGAGAGCCTCTTCCCGCATTGACAGTCTATTCCCGCGTTGACAACCTCTCCCCGCCACCACCGCTCAAACCCTCTTCCTACACCCTCTCCTCGTATTGACAGCCTCTCCCCGCCGTCGCTCAAACCCTCTCTCCTTGCCGCCGCTCAAACCTTCTCCTAGCCGCCGCTCAAACCCTCTCCCGGTCGCCATTCAAACCCTCTCCCCGCTCATAGCCTCTCTCCTCCGCCGTTCATAGCCTCTATCCTCCGCCGCTCAAGCGTCCCCCCCCACTTCAAACCCTACACCGCAGCTCATCTCCCCCTCCCCTCACACACTTCTCTTTCGCCTCTCCTGTACGAGTGTGCGCACACACATCCATGGAGTTCTAAACCTCGCTGCTACTCCACCCCTGCAGAACCCTAATCCGCCGCTGCTCACACCCCCTCCTTCACACTACCCTCTCACCTCCACACGGGTTTGCGCACGTACATCCTTCCTCGCGACCAGCCAGCCTCGTAATCAAGGACTGGTTGAGAGAAGATCTGGCCGTCGATCTCCGCACCTATTGTGGGCCGTTGATCTGGAGCCCTCAACTCGATGCCGTTGCCCGAAATCCACGGAACCCTAAACCCCCAAAACCCTAAACCCGCGGCCATCTTCAACCTAACACCACCAAACCTAAACCCGGGGCCTCTTTCCTCTCCCGTATCCCTCCTCTCCTTTCCTACTCTCCTCCCGCTATACATACAAAGAGTGAAATTTTAGTACTACTTTTAATATCATGTATAGTGTAGGCACACAATGTAAATAATAAATGCTATAAGTTTTTACCATTGATTAATTACGTCACCAAGTGCATGTATAAATGCCTTTATTTTTTTGTCTTCTTCTTATGTATCATGTACCATGTGGAATTTATTATTTCTTCATATCAATTGGCAATTCTGTTTGGATGATTGCATCTTTTCTACATTACAATTCTTATAAGCTACTCACAAAATTTTGTACAATGATATTAAATAGACATTTATCAAAGTTCAACAACATTCCACTAAAAAATTGTTGAAAAAGCAATGTAACATCTTGTTAAATTGACATTTATAATTGCACACAATATTGATCCAAGAACTCTAATTTTTTTTCAAAATTGACCAAAAAAATTCAAATGTGGGATTTTTGGTGCGCCATGGCCGTCGTGGTTTCTAAGTGCACTTTTAAATGGCCAAGTGCATAATTGCTTAATTGCTTGTTGTAGAGGATTAGTGTCAATCTGCCACATCATGAATGGGCCGCCAACTTCATTAATATAGGCATCTTTATCTCCCAGGGGGCCTACCCGGCCTCCCCTTCCAGCCACTCTCATTTCATGTTAATCCACATGTGGATATTCAAATGCCATTAATTCACTCAATTTTTGTCTGCATTGGATGTTTGAGGTGTTTTTCCGCATTTGCATTTTTCATAGATGTCAAATACACCTTGTATGTCCAATTTGGACAAAAATTTTGGTGACTTATGACCTTCAAAAGATTGTTGAAGTGTTTACAGCACACTGGTGGACAACCAACAATATTCCTACACTTGTTTTCCCACTTTTGCTGAAATTTCATATCTCTATGTAACTAAATGTCAACAAGTAAAATAAAATTGTTCCAAATTTTACTAAAGTTAGTACATAGTGTTGGAGTTGACATTTAGTGTACCACATTGTCCTAACACTAAATGCGTAGTTTGCAAGTTGTGTCCTAGTTTGCATGTAGTGTCCCCTATACTAAACATCAAATTTAGCGTAGTTGTGAAACAGATACAACTTTTGTTCTTGTACTCCGTATTAATTCCTAAGGTATTGTGATAGTTTCTTACCGGAAATACTTCAAAATTGTTGCATTCTAGTGCAATGAATACAAAAGGAAACACAAACTCTTATTCCTAGGTTTGACCATAGGATCTCAATTAAGAATTATTAACCCCAAAAGGCCCGCGGCATTCTAGCACCCAAACTCACTAAAAACTGCCAGTTTCAATGCATTCAACTCAAAATGCAAATGAACATAGACTTTACATATCTAACCGTAAGATCTTGTACAAGGATTGTACAAGTGTATGTGTGAAGCAAATTGTTTAGTTTGACCGCACGGATGGAAAGATATGGGCCATTGAAGTGAGACATAAACTCTTATTGAGGTCATACTAAACACCTTCAACAAACTTTGACCACCTTCTATGGCAACTTTTTGCACTACAGTCCGTGATTTTCTTAAATTAACTTTAAAAAGATCATGTTAGGCACATGAGTACCACATTTTTGAAGTAGAAGAGGGATAAAAGATGTCCATAAAATTATGCAATGCACTATGTGCTAAGAATTTACAATACACTTCAAGTTTTGCATATATCATGTCCTTCTCATTTTTTATATTAAAAAATATGTACAATAGATGCAAAGATTTCCATTTTCTTTCCAAGAGGAATTTTTCTTTTTTTTAAATGGAAAAAATCTCAAATTTCTATTGAATTTAGAACTAATCAAAAGTTTTGCTACCTTATTTGTTATATGTCACACTAAACCACTACACTTATATATGTTATCAAACAAAATTTGCACTTTTGAACCATAAGCCGGATTTCTACAAAGATTATGTCTACCGGAAGCTAATAAAAAGTAGCCCATTCAATAAAAAATCTCAAATAATCATGCCTAAATTTGATATCGTGGGACCTTATCCAAACTCAAAATGTCCCTCGGGGGGACATTGGGCCATTAGGGATTAAGTAACATACTCACAAAAGTTTATAAACTTTGACTGCATCGATTGAGTGAACCAACAAACTTTTACTTGGTGTCAAATTTGCACTACACAAGGTCTAAATCCATTACCATTGTCTTAAGCATGATGTTAGTTCCTTTTACACCAATTTTTAGAGGTAGAGGAGGGGTGTAGCATATTCAAAACAATTGTGCAAGGAGTGGAGGTTCAAAAATTGCCAATTCACGTTTTATTTTTTTGTGAACTTAAAAAGTTTTAGATTGATAATCCAAATGGTCAACAAGAAGGTTAATACCACATATTCTTGTGAGAAAAACAAAAAGTAAAAAATATGAAGATCTCCTTTGAATACAAGAGGAATGTTAAAAATTGACACCATAGGAACCTGACCAAACTTTCAAAAGCCCATTTTTTACACTTGATCCTTTAGAGGTTAATGTACCAATAGAACTGTAGAGCTGTAGATATAGTCCAGCCAGGAGGAAATCTTATGAGAGAGACCAATATCATATAGGGCCGTTAGAGAATCAGTAGGCTCGCTGTAGTCGCATTGGGACTTTGAATAAAGAGACTGTAAATGGTCAGATCTTGTCGGATGAATTTTCGATCAATTCCATCAGATTATCATCCACATCATTTATTTATTTATTTAATTTGGCACAAGTAAAGCGAACTTTTCTTGCAAATAAGAACCATCCACAGACTACAGTATTCCATCTCAGGCTTCACCTGATTCTTCTCGTCTCTAGCTCCTTGTCTCTCACCACAGCAGTCCAGACCCTTTTCGGATCAGTTAATTCGTGCTTCCTTGCCATTTCACAAGGATTAATTCATTCTTCCACCCACGAGAGGGTTCTGATCATTAATATTCAGGAAAAACATCATTTTAACATTATTTGGTATCATAAATTGGAATCATTCCACCTGGTGTACTATCACTGTTACCGCTCCACAGTGCCGCATAGATCATCGATTAACTTTTGAATTTTCTGCAGTCGACAACATTTCGAAATGCATGTAATAAATAAAGCTTCCCTAGAGTAGCGTCAGAACACTTCTGCAAGTAAAAGATGTGCCAGGGGCAAAATTTTGCTGTTTTAACCCTTTAATGCCGGTGCTTTTCACAAGGCTCGGTAGAATCCACGAAATTAATAGATCATGCACAACAGCTAGTAGATAATGCACATAAACATCTACATATAGAGTACATTTCACATTGACCCACTTCACATAAAATCATTGTAGCTCTATAGTGCTTACATCAATGTGCTTGGGAATCTTTCCATTTGAAAGATATTCACTATTGCCAGACAATTTCCAACCAAAAAAAAAGTGCATCCAACGTGACACACGAGGAGATCACACTAAAAATATACCCGAACCGACCCAAAAACGACCATCTCGGAGTGAAAGGGTGAATGGGCTACACTAAAGATGATATTTAGTGTCAACCACACTAATTTATTTCAAAGTGCTATAAATTTTTACTCTTGATGAATATTTTTACCAACTATGTTAACAATGATCACTCTCTTTAGATAGTATTGAATCTTGATAGTTATGCCCGCGGTAAAAATCTTCTTCAAAAGTAAAAAGTTATTGCGTTACCAAAAACATTAGTGTGGTTACACTAAATATCATCTTTAGTGTAGCTCTCGGGCTGCAGCTGCCAGCACCTGAACATGCCTGTGAGAAAAGTAGAATACATGTATTTTTGTTATATTTGAAGTAAAATAGATGCCAAATTCAGAAGCTTAGGGCCGCTTCACACTTGGTGGCCAAGTCGAGTGGCTGTCGATTTCCACCAATGAGATTGCTAGAATGGCCAAATTCCGGACTTTGGGCCTTCACACTTGTGCCCAAACTTCAAAAGTCGTCGTCCTACATGGCAACACTTTTGGGTTGTTTTGGCGCCAAAGCGACGGCCTCTCGAGCAAAACTTGGGTCGCCCATTATAGCATACCCAAACTACAATCGAGAGTCCGTCAAATTTTTAATAAAATAATCAAAAACTGACAAGATCTAGACCTTTAGATGAAAGAGGCCCATTTTGTAGGGTGATTTTTTTGGCTGATTTTTATTGGCTGATTTTTTTGGCGTAATGATATGGGTTTGGACTTTGGACTTGGCCTTTGGGGCTTCACACCACGACCGGCCAAACCTTCAATCTATATTATTTAATGTATATTTTTGGCAAAAAAACTTGGCCTCTCGCCATAGTTTGGCCACTCATTTTGACGGACGATCACTCGACTTAGGCATAATGTGAAGCGGCCCTTAGATCAACGGTGTTCCAAAGAGCTCTTGGATTCCTTATTTCGAGATCTAGTTTGGTAGCAAATGTTAGTCTTGTTCCAACATAGGAGCTCTTGATGAGGGACCTAAATTCTAATAACTCCCTAGAACCATAATGATCTAATTTCATAACCATCTAAATTTCATAACCATCTGAGATCTCTCATTTTAGACCCTCTAGAGATAACCTTCTAGAACCAATCTTATGGTGGCCTTCCATTTAGGAATCTTTGAGTAGGAGGATTCATAAATGAGCTTAGAGCGTGGTTCCATGCAATGCCCGACTCGTCATCTTTGACGGGGTCGGATCACTTCCATGTACTAGCCAACTTTTCACCCTACCCGAAAAAGCAAGGTCGAGTGTAGCTAATTATCTCGGGGATGGTGGAGCCGCTTTTCAAGCCCGTCAACCTCCCCATCTTCCCAACATACTAATCAGAGCATCATGGATTGTGTCAAAGTCACTTTACACATAAAGGTCGACTCCAAGTTTTAACCCCCCCCCCCCTACTTCATTTTAGGTTGAAGTGTCAGGTTGGGTGTGACGCATGGAAGTGGCCCTACATTTTCTTCCCTACATTCTGCAAGTAGGGAATTACATTGATAATTGGGTTGGGCATTACATGGGGATTCGCCCTTAGAACCACTGGAGCCAAACTGGAAGAGGTGAATCTAAAGGAAGGAAACAGGCATGTGGTAGTAAAAGAAACGAACATGGCCCAATAGGAAAGGATAGTATGACTAGCATTGGTTCTGAAATGTAATGGAGAGATGAATATGTTCCAAATACAACAAAAATATATATGGTATTCCACGTGCCACACAGGCATGTTGATCTGACGTGGCAGGGGTCCAATTAACTGCAGACTGCGTGAGTCTTGCCTGCCCCCGGTCCCTGCGACTGTTGGTCTTTCCATGGTAGAGCGTGCGAAGGAAGGGTCCCCAAGTAACGTAGTACATGTAAAAGCCGAGGAGGCAGTTGCAGCAGCTAGCTGCAGTAGTACCTGCAGCTAGTACGTCTGCCTGCGGATCGAGATTAGCCCAGACTGTCTGATCATATACATCAGCTCCTGAGCGCACTAGCCTAGACAAAGGTGTCGGTTCTTTCAATGCCACACGCTTGGGCCCGGGCTTGGGCGGTACACCCTCCCAGCGGACTATGGCGTTGTGCGTGTGGGACGGCCATGCACACGGTCCGAATGAGCTGCTTGTACCGTGGTACTGCGCCTGGAGCTCTCTGCAGAGTGTTACGTGAATTCCGGCACTTCTCTCTTGCAGATCTGTGTCTTTAATGCGCGTTATCATCAGGAATCTACTTGGCGCAGCTCATGAGCATCACCTAGATATCTCCCGCAGGTGTGGTCCAGTAGTTACTTAAAGCTCGGCGGTTGCACATTGTGATCGACCATGATGATGATGTTTGATTGCTCAGATTCCTGCTCCTAGCGAAGTCACTGATCTAGAATTAATACACACTGTTCATGAACGGCTTGCCCGGCCGGACTCAGCTGAATTTTAGGAGGTCTAACGATCCCACCATCATGGCACTTCAGGACATGATTCTGGGTGGTGGAGTCTGTAGCACCGTGTTTGCAACGAAACGCAAGTGGGATCATGATGTCGTTGGTAGCACCCCTGAACTGATGTTTTCTAGAAACCGCTCTACTTGTCCTCGCTGCTGCGGACCTACTATTCACGCTCTCTGTGATCGCTGTACATTAATTTCATGCAATCTCTCTTCACCGTCTGAAGACCATCAAGACTGGTTCGGCGATAACCTGTTAGCGCCATCAGGTAACAACGTCCTCACCGATTCCAGTGAACAGATCCGATTCCAAGGATTAGATGGAATTGCAGCCGTCGTTGGGCAGAGCATTCTTTTCGGAACCAGTCAAACTTCCGAACTTGGACAGGATTTGTCCAATCGCCTGCCAGCTTCCGCAGGTTTGAACATCTCATATGAAGGGAAACGCAGTACTAGTCAGATCAGCTCTATTGCGGATTCGCCTCTTAGATCCCCAGGTAAAAATCACAGTTTCAAATATCTAGATCTGTCCCGGACCATTCTCAAAGATACAGAGATGGATGCTAGTGGGAGAACGCCGGAGTCGATGCAGCTCTCCTTCAAACAGTGCCCCAAACCCGCAATGATGTCCAAAGCTCCGGATCAAGCCGGCTCTAGTACTTCTAGCGGCTCAGACAGAGCGGCGAGCGGCGAGTCCGCGGGCATCAGCGGTCGGTCAGTCTTTCGCGGCGTGCGGAAGCGGCCCTGGGGGCGATGGTCCGCCGAAATCCGTGACAGAATCGGCCGGTGCCGCCACTGGCTTGGCACATTCGACACCGCCGAAGACGCAGCACGAGCTTACGACAGCGGTAAAAACATCGATCGCTAGCTATCTTCGTAACTTTCCAACTAATTTCTCGGTTGATCATTTAGATGTGTGTTATATTCTAACGTTTCAATCTGCTGCGTGCAGCCGCAAGGGCGCTTCGAGGTGCGAAGGCGAAGACGAATTTCGACCTGGCTCAGATCATGAAAGCCAAGTCGACGCGATCGTCGACGTCGACGAACCTGTCAACGTCGTTGCTTGAGTGGGCGAGCCGCAACCCCAGCAGCTTCATGGGGAGTGCAACGATTCTACCCGCCAGTCTCAGCACTTCACAGCATCAATATGCTAGATCATCGGAGAAAGCCCCAACGTATGATCAGTTGCTTCAGAGCATGACTCCTCCTCCTCCGAAGCTGAGCTGCTGCACTACTGTAAGCGCCGAAGTGGATGATCCGAAGCAGGTGGAGTACTGCAGCCCGACGTCGACGTATTCCAGCTCAAGCCTGGAGAGCACCCCGGACTCGTCCACCACGTACCAGTGCGACCAGTGCTCCGATCACAGTACACCCAGATTACACACCTGCTTCTCCTGCCCTACTATAACATGACTTGAGCCAACTGTTATATCTGTGCCTAGTGACCATTTTAGAATTATAATTTATCGATCGACGTGAGCTAGCCGATGTTGTGGCTCTATTCATTTGTCGCCATGGCGTTAGATCGATATGACAATTTTGCGCCGTTACTCATGTGTCGCCGTAGTGATGTTATGTAGATAGATTCGGCATCTGTTTCTGTACCGCAGCATGCTGATTCAATGGATGAGACGTTCAGCGGCTGTTGTGTTGGTTGAGACTTTGAGACTGCTGACTTCCCGGACCCTTCTGGTAGCACTACTAGAATTAAGGGAACTAAGCAACGTTACATTTAGTTACATTTAGCAATACCAGGGGGTCTGCTTTTGACGTTGCTTAGACTCCTTAACTCTTATTGATACACGGAAGGATACTATGAGTTCTGACATTGGAATATGTCCGTCCCTCCAACATAGATGACCTACTTAATTGGTGCTTGGCAAACCCTCATACAAACACTTGCGTTGGAGTGGAGAGGTGTGCTGTCACAAACCACATCATATGTGGATTTTGGTAAGTGTGGCAATTTTTAATTCTGAGAAGACTAATCTTCCCTCCTTGGTAGTCCTGGTGTTGCAACAAGGTTCTTGCTTCGTGGGCGGGGAACGTCCTCACTGACGTCTTTTCTTGCACTAGTCTTATTACTTTACTAACCTTAACTCCACTCCCAACACTTAACTTGGGAACGTCGGAATATGTCCGTGGCCCGGGCTTTTGCGTGCCCTTGCCGGACTTGATGGGGTTTGCTTGGTATCTTATATTTTTTCTACAGTACAGGTTTTTTCTTTGTGTCAAAAAATATCTTTTCTCCCTGTGAATGGTACATGCTAGGCTTCACTAGAGATTTTGTTGTTCGTCTAAAATTAATAACGGAGTGCCCACATTCACATCTTGTAACAACAATTAACCCTTTAAGACCTACGAGGCCCCGGGAAGGTCAATTTTGATGCTTTGGGTGTTGTGCCTTTTTCCATGATTGGCCTTTGTTGTAGCGGTGTTGGAAATGCAGGTCAATCTCCCCGACAACTTTCTAATGCATCTCCAATCAATGATGGCATTAGCTAACTACGGTGACTTTTGTGAAATTTGCCGCAGGATGGTGGTTGAATCAATGCATCCAAAAGGACTGTCTTCCACAAAATTCAATGCACCCCATGCTTTTCTATGGGCCTATGGCTAATGTTTTAAATAGAGTCATAGTATAGAGTTGGTACAAATAACGTACATAACAAGTTGACAACTTATTGAATTAGTAACTAAAAATAATAATGTCAAAAAAAATAGTGGAGATTAGGGTGTCTGAATGAGTCATTTTGCTGAAGTATCAGGAAGCTGTCTCCTTTCAGCATAAATCACATAAGGAATGGAAAGGACTAGGAATTTTTATCCTATTGTCAAGCGCGTTGGAGGTTTGGTGCATACATGTACAAGGCACCTAAATTTCAAGCTTTTAGGTGTTTGCCAAAAATATAATTTAAACTATGTATCACCAAAAGTGAATTTTGAGGTATTTTTTCATGAGCCTAAATTTGCATCAAATTACATTAAATGAAGAATTTTTTTTGGGAAAAATTGCACATTGGAGAACTTACTAAAAATTGGCATAATACACTTAGTGTATATTGATAGTGCAACATGAATTTCGGCAAATAGTGAATCTCGACAATGGGTGTGTGAAAAGGGATTTTTAATGAATGTTGATGGGCTAGAAAGGGGAGAATACATGGCTACTAACAAAGAAGAGTAATTCAAGTTATTGTAGGATGTATATTCATTTCCGGCAGCATACACTCTGATCATACCATCACCCCACGATGAAAGGCATACATTATCCGTTGTGTAGATGATGCTCTGCAAAATCTATTACACTTGTAAATTCTTCCATGCCTCGTTCGTGCAATTAGGCCTTAACCTCTAAGAGCCCAAGTGTACGTGGGGCGTACGTTTTGGATTTTGGGCAGGTTCCTAAAATTCGATTTTTTTAAAACTCTTACACTAGATTGTCCCTAATAAGTGCTCCATGGAGATTTTTTTTATTTTTTTGGATTGATGGTTTGAAAGTTAGTACCACTCAAAGTTTGAAATGGGTACTCTAGGCAACTCCAAAATTTTCCTAGAAGTCACTATTGACATTGAGATTTTCCATACATGTAGAGAATACCATCTTCTTTAGAGATTTCAAAAAAAAATCTTGTCATTAGTGTAAAAAAACATTTTAACTCAAGTCAAACATTTATACACATTTTGGGCAAGCGGGGAAAAAATCTTCATCTTTTCTTTATAAAACCTAGAGTTCTTAAAAAATTTTACTTTTTATTTTTTCTACAACAAGATGTGGTGTAAACCTTGTTATTGGTCGTTTAGATTATCATTCTAAAACATATTAAATTCTCAAAAAAATAAATCGCCAATTGACAATTTTTGAACCTCCACTCCTTGCACACTTGTTTTGAATATGCTACACCCCTTCTCTACCTCTAAAAATTAATGTATATGGAACTAACATCATGGTCAACACAATGGTAAGAGATTTAGACCTTGTGTAGTGCAAAAATTTAATACCAAGTGAAGTCAAAGCCTGCTGATCCACTCAACGCATGGAAGAAAATGAACCATTTTTTTACTTCAAACACTATATTCTTTCAATCTCTGCTATCAAAGTGTATGAAATTTTGTGAGTATGTTACTTAGTAAGTCTTTATGGAGATCCTACAGTCAAAAGAATAATTATAAAGGTTGTAATTATAATTTATATTTCCTTTCTTACTCATTGCACAAGAATCAACAATTTTGAAGTGTTTTTGGTGTGAAATTGTCACAGGCTTAAGGAGTTAAAGGATTAAGAGTTGCTAAGGTGGAGCAACCCAAAACGTTTTTTATTATTCAAATGGGATTTGAAATCATATTGTATGTCAGAGGGGTAAACAAAAAGATGGCAAATTAGTTTATACAGCTCATCAATAAATTCTCAAATTTAATTCCAAAAAGTGACAAGTTCAAACAAAATTTAAAAGCTCGGATTTAAAACCACTCAGGTCCAAAATTGTGTTGTCAAATATGTGGTACTTGTCATAGATTGGGTCGGTTATTGTAGGGGCCTCTTTGGCCAATGCTAGGAACGTACCATGAATTAAAGAGAGAAGCCATGCCATGCATGACTTACACATAAGTAAGTCACGTTCAACCACGTTGAGAACTTCCAGGCAAGGCCACCAATGATGTGCTCACAATAACATACATATTTGTCCTCAAATCAATAACAGGCTTTCCATGACCCAAATACACCACTACAAATTTCCAATGACAAGTTCCTAAAATACAGTAGGATTGAATAATGCACCATAACTTTGGATCTCCCTATTTACCCTTGTGGAGCGTTGCACCAAGCCTCAGCCATAGGCAGGTCTACTTTTCTGGCCTTCTAATTTTCAGGGCTCTAGAGGCTTTTTTTTGGGGGGAACAAATTTTGCAAAATTTGAAGCGTGCAGCCCCGAGTTACCATCGCGAGCCCTTCCTTTGATCAAATAGGGCCTCCCTCCAACATAAAAATAGGAGCAGGTTTTGTCCCAACCCTCCTGAGCCTGAGGCTTTGTGCAACGCTCCACCGGGGTATTTAGGCAAATCCCATAACTCTCTTCTTCACAGGCTTACCACAAGTCTAGGGATGCAGTTTTGGGTTGCTCCACCCTTACAGAATCTAGAATCTCACTTAGACTGGAACATGTAGTAAATGCAAGTGAGGGAGGTTTGGTCATTAAATTTATCTTCCGGTCTGTGTGAGATTGTACAGTAAGTTACTCAGACACCAGCACCAGCACCTTACATGACAGGACCTGAGTTACCTAACTTTGTCCAAAATTCCAGTTATCAGGCAAAGTAATTTCATTCCCAGACACATTAGCAATGCTCTTCAGATAAGGTAAATTACAAGTCGGCTGAAAGGCTGAAAATATGACTTGGGTGGTCCGAGATGACCTTTACCCTTTAACAGGGTCGTTTTTTTTGTAACTCTTTCTATTATAGTTTATTGTCTCTCAGGTATTTTGAACGCATTTTGAGCTCCTCATTAGCTTTCTAATGGATCATTCCAATCTCTAATCCATGCACGCATCAACAAATAATATTGATTTCCATGAAGTGGAGTTGTAGATTTTGTACTAAAATGTACCCACTCTGTAGATGATTTTTTGCCTGATCTACTATACTGTCTGTGACTCTCATGGTCCACGTAGGCGCTAAAGGGTTAAAGTACATGGATGAAGGTGGGTGATACCCATAGTCTTGTATCTCCAAATGGAGTGGTTGCGGATACAATCACTGGTTGTAAAATCTTCACTCCACGTGACGGGATTGCCACAAGTTGCCAATATAACAACTTGTGTGTGTCAAAAAAGAAAATTATGACTTGTATTGAGCAATGAGTTTATAAGTGATGTGACAATAGGATACATTTACTCCCTAAAATCTTGGATGGATATAGCAAGGTGTAGTGTTGGCTCTTGGGTAGTTGGTTAATTTTATGTTGTCCTACCTTAGTGCAACTAAATACATCACTAGGATACTAAAAGTTTGATGTATTTAGTCGAGTGTCTCCTTTCAAAGGTGAATCTGTAACGCCTAGCCTTCCACTAAGTATCTTAACCCCCAAAGAACCAAGACATTTTATAAAAATCTCTACTCCATTGATTAAAAACCACCAACTTAGAAAAGTGCAATAAATTCTTCTTTAGTATCTCTAAAGAAATAGAATTGCTTTCCTGTGTAAATGGCTACTTTCTATACCTCTAGTCATTGCAAGTCCATTTTTCTAATTCTAAACATCTCTATTACTTGTGATTTTTGGCATGTAATAACCTGACACAAGGTAGAATATAGATCCATAATAATTATGCAATGTGTAGTAAGACAAGTGCCATAATCTTGAATCAAAGTACGGTGATCAAGTTTGCGCAGTGAAGAAAAGAACCCTATTTCACTCTTCAAATGCACCGGGTGTCCTACAATCCATATAGTCAAAGTTTACAAAGTATTTGGAGTGCAATAGTGTACTTGAAGATCCTATGGTTAAAAATAGTTTTTAAAAAGTTAAAATCAGTCTTGCTACGCCTCATCTTAGAGAGGCAGTTTTTGGGATGGTTTTGGTGAAACATAGTCTCCGTCTTTTAGGGGTTAACTCATTAGCTAGACTAGAATGATAGAGTCACTTGACCTCTTATGTGTGCGCCAACTCAATAATCAACCATGTGATACCAGACCTGGTTGGAATGACTTCGTTGTTGCCCTCCATGGGGATGGACAGAGATGGATGGGAAATCATCCCCTACCCATTTCTCCAACAACCATATTTTAGGGTTTAAAGTTTATGAATCAAAGTTTAGGATTTAGTGGAGAATTTTAGGATTTAGGATTTAAATGTAGTGGTGGGAATGGGCAGGGGAATGAGGCTCCGGAAATGGACAGAGGAACGGGGACAAGATGACTTCACCCATCTCCGTCCATTCCTTGGGGGCCAAAAACGGTCGTAACGCCCGCTCTCCTCTCAAGCCCGTTCATTTTAACGACCCTCACGCAGCAGAACATTGCAGCAGGCGGGCCTCACCAAAAAATTCCCTCACCGAAATATTCCCTCACACATAAATTCCCGGGCAGATACAGTGAAGGCGCTTGAGAGGAGAGCGGGCGTTACGCCGGAAGAGGCCCGCTTGGTCGGGCCTCCCGATCTGGGAGATACCCTCCGCGTGGGGCCGGGCTGCCGCCCTTGCCCTCCGCGTCAGGTATCTCCCAGATCGGGAGGCCCTCCCAAGCGGGCCTCTTCCTATACATTCCACCCTGGTCGTAATTTTACTTGTGACCTGGTCAACAAATTATTCAGTTGGATGGTTTCATTCTGCAATGCGGCGCAGCCCTGAAGAATGGAACTAATCATGGTGAAATGTTAAATGCTACAGTGGCAACCCAACTACCTTTTTGGAGCTGGGTTCATAAATTACCGGCAGCAGCTGCGCACCAAATCATCAGACTCTAGAGATGTCTTTCTTGTGCTACCTCAGTGCCTCACGATTTGTGGAAAAGCACATGCTTGTTCTGCACAGACTATGAATCCAAAGTAATTGAGTATTTACAATACGGTGCAGCGCCCTTCAGAATGCATTGAATTACGGATGGTACCTCTCTTTACTTATCTGGCAGGAAAGCAACATCCCTGGATTTGCCTAAATACCCCGGTCGAGCATTGCACCTAGCCTTAGGCTTGATAGGGTGGGGGAGGGTAGGGACAAAGCCGGCCCCTATTTTTATGTTCGATGGGGGGCCTATTTGATCAAATGGGGCCTCTTAGCCGAAATCGAGGCCGCAGGTCCCAAATTTGGCCCCAAAAAATCCCAAAAAAACCTCTAGAGCCCAGAAAGTTAAAAAGGCAAGAAAAATGGACCCACCTCGGGCTAAGGCTTGGTGCAATGCTCCACCATCCCTGGTAAATAGGGAGATCCAACATCCCTGGTCATTTTTTTGATTTCTGAATAAATTTGAAAATAGGTCACGGGATCAAGTTATTTTATTTTATTTTACAAATATTTGAAGATGTGACATTGTATCTTACAGAGGTTAAACATCAATCCAAGGAATTTTACCCGTTTTGACCATGGATTAATAAAACTACTCTGTGAAATAATAATTTGGATATGTAAATATTTAATAAGGCTTGTGGAATACAAAGTTTTTTTTTGTCATGGTACTATAATAAAAATCTACAAATAAATTGGTCTACTTTCTTAGCACCCATAGTTGCTACTATATGATGTTAATATTGCTTGACCCCTAAATGACAAAAGTGCCGAGGTGGGCTTTTACAAATCTCACATTCCCATGGTTGTGATTTTATATTTACAATTCTTGAAATTTTGAACAAAGATGCAAGAAGACAAGAGGTACATCATAATATGTTTTTTATTCTCGTTCGACCCATGGAAATTAATTTATGTCATCTAAAACTAAAAACTTCTAGAGAGCAGGCACGTCGGGGAACTCCAAAAACTTCTACTAGGACACTCTATTAAATGTGTGATTTTCAATACTAGCAAGAAATATTATTCCCTTTTATAATGTCAATAACAAATTCTTGTCTTTACTGAAAAATAGCATATTGATCCAAGTCAAACATTTTTTCACATTGTCAGGCAAGGTATTGAAAAAACTTGTTTTCTACATAACATATATATTTAGTACTTTTTATTTTCTCCACAATAATATGTAGTGTAAACCTTCTTATTAACCATTCAAATTGTATTCTAAAAACATATCAAATTCAGAACAAAACAATACGTGATTTGGCTATTTTCAAACATCCACTCCCTGCACAATTGTTTTGAATATACTACACCCCTTCTCTACCTCTAAAAATTGGTATACAGTCTAACCTCTTCAATAAGACACTCTATTATTCAACAACCTCGATTCAATGACACATTCTTGCCCAACCAAACTTTTGTAGTTTTAAAATCGCTCTATAATACAACTATAACACTCTATATTGTGTCACTTTGAGATCCCCACTTTGTCATATTATAGAGGGAGTAAATGCATTTGGAACATGTTATCATGTTGGGAACAAGTTGTGAAGGCCTTAGAATCCGGGCATCATAGATTAGGGTTCTTCTTTCCTTTCGCCTCATGTCCCTCTCTAGAGTGTGGCACACTTCGTCACACTCTCTTGCCTTGATGTTGATTGTGGAGCTTCCCATGAGTTTGACCTTAACACAAATTTAGGTAATGTAGATGATAAGCCTTTGTTGGTTGTGCGCCTATCTGATGTTCAACATCATGCTCAAATGCTCTCCCATTTCATTATAAACAATTCTGAAATTTTCTGATGCTCATGATGTTCTGGAATTTGGAAAGATATTGAGGAAGATGACTATAATCAATTGCAGTAGACAACAGAGAACTTTATATACCTTTGCAAGTAATTTGTAGACTTGTTGAGGATTTTTTATGTGATAATTGCAATGTTTTGAGGTTCCTAACGGCTATTCACAATACGTTTCTTGTGCGTTTCTTCTAGTAGATACCTTTTGACAACCTTCAGATATCTATTATTGTGCATTTTAATAAAACCTTGATTATACAACATATAGGTTCAAAATTTTGTATTGACAAACATGTGACACTTTGCTATTAAGACACTTTCTGCTTTCCCAAACTTGTCAAATTAAGGAGGTACAAGGAACTAACATCATGCTTAACATGATGGTAATGAATTATGGCCTTGTATAGTGCAAAAATTTAGTACCAAGTGAAGTCAAAGTCAATCCACTCAAGGCAAGGAAGACCAATTTCTGTACTTCAAACACTAAACATTTTCAATCCATGTAGTCAAAATTTTAGAGATTTTGTAAGTATGTTACACAATAAGTCTTAATTGAGATCCTATGGTTGAAAAATATAGATAACAATTTTACTTCCTTCCTTACTCATTGTACTAGAATCAACAATTTTGAAGTGTTTTTTTAATGAAAATTTGTCAATGTTTTTAGGGATTGATTCAATTGCAAAGAGGCGTCTTCAATGAGTTATCTATCATATGCAAAAAAAACATGAAATGGTGAATAAAGATACAGATGAATCAAGCACAATTGGTTTTTCTACATGGGTTTAGTGTCCTTTCCATTGTAAATTTGTTTCAGGCTAACTTTTAGACTATAACCTTTAAGGCCTACAAGGCCCTGGGACGGTTGATTATGGAATTCTTGATGTTGTCATTTTTCCCATGACTGGCCGTTGTCATTGTGGTCTTCAAAATGCACTTCAAGTTCCACAATAGCTTTACAACGCATCTCTATGATCTCTAATTGATGCAACTTGCAAGCATTGACAAACTACACTCATGTCCGTGAAGTGAGGTCACAATGAAATGTATCCACTGAGTAAATGATGGTCTGCATAATCTCGGGGCCTTGTGGTCCACTTAGGCATTAACCATTAAAGGACGGAGCCTATGATTGTGGAATCAACCTTAATTTCCATTCTATAGTGTGCGTTGGTTTTTCATCAAATGTAAGTGGGAAATCTTTTATTTCATTCTTTAGAGATGAGATCACTTGTATTGTTCATGTCACATAAATCACAAATTTTTTTTGGAAAATTTGAATTTATTGTGGTTTTTTTGAAGAAAAGTGAAGAAAATTCATATCAAATTCAAAGTATACTAAAAAATTTTGAAAATTTCACCAAAGGTGTACATTGAGATCCACAAAACTTGTGGTGTAAATGAAACTTCCATGTTCAGCTAAAATTAGAAAATTGGTTATACGCCTAGAGTTTGAATTGTAATCACTTATCCAAATTTAAATATTATTCAAATTTTCAAACTGGAATGGAGACTAGACTTCATAAACCTCATTTCTTTAGTTGGACTCAAAATCAAAAAATATCATTTTAATGACTTGAGTTCAGATTTAGAACTAGAGCAAGAAGTTTCTAAAATACACTACATTGAGATCATTTTTCACAAAAAATTTCTTCTTTAGATATAATATGGTTACCTAAATGAGGCAAGTTTCATGAGCATCTAACACTTACACATTTGATGAACTCTCCACAAAAAGAATTTGATGAAAAACGACCATTTGCATCAATGATCATCTTCAAAATGTCATTTGAGCAGCCACTTTTTGGCTTTTGCGGCGTTTAACCCCTAAAGGCCGAAGGCATTTTCACACTAGAAAAGTTCAAAATTGCTTGTTCTAGTGCAATGAGTAAGGACTCAGGAGGGAACTAAAACTTTTATTTCTACATATAATCATAGGATCTCAATGAATACTTGTTTAGTAATGTCCTCACAAAATTTCATAAACTTTGGCTGCACAGATTGAAAGATTATGGTATTTGAAGTAGAGAAAACAATTCATTTTCTTCCCTACATTGAGTGGATTGGTAGACTTTGACTTCACTTGGTGTCAAGTTTTTGCACTACACAAGGTCTAAAAACATTACATTCATGTTAATCTTGATGTTATTACCTTGTACACCAATTTTTAGAAGTTGAGAAGGGGTGTAGCATATTAAAAACAATTGCTCAAGGAGTGGAGGTTCAAAAATTACCTATTTATATTTTAATTTTTGTGGACAAAATATAATTGAGAATGAGAATCCAAATGGTCAATAAGAAGGTTTACACCACATATTGTAGTAGAAAAAATAAAGTTAAAAAATATAAAGATCTCTAAGTTTTATGCGGAAAAGAAGAAGTCTTTTTGGTACCTTGCCGGACAAAGTGTGCCAACGTATGAAAATGTTTGACTTGGGTTAATGTGCTATTTTTCACTAAAGACAAGAAATATTTTTTAACAATATGAGAGAAAATATTTTTACTTGCTAACATTGAATATCTCAAATTTGATAAAGTGTCCCAGCAAAAGTTTTTGAAGTTGCCCAAAGTGTCCGCTCTCCCCATTTGAAATTCAAAACCCTAGAACTTTTTCATTGAATGTCAGATTTTGGAAAAAACTATACTCACACAAAGTTTTAGCAATGTCCATCTATAGTAGAAATTTCTATGAGGAATATTTTGAATTGACACCATAGAAACCTGCCCAAATCTTCAAGAGTCCCCTCGGGGGACTCTTGGGCCTTTAGGGGTTAAGGGTTAAATAGTTAAAATGTCATGATTTGAAAGAGAGACTCATCATCATCATCCGCAATACTTCCACTATTTACCCAGAGCTTCCCTTCTACTCACCTGGCGTATTTATTCAAATTTGTATGATGATGTACAATACCCTGTAACAAGTGTTGCAACACACTCTGTTTTTTCACTTAAAACATATCCCATGGCCTGATTTAGAATGATGGTGTTGGCATGATAATCATCACATCTCCATGAGATTTTTTGCATCATGGAAGGTGTTCTAGTTACCTTCATACACCATGCATTTTCTAAATATAAAGAGGCATCCATTGCCATGTGTCTACCAAAATTGCCATCATGCTTAAAAATCTTGGAAAAGGGTACCCTTCTTAATGTGATCACTTCTCTGGGATATCAGATTTTGAGTATGTTTGAGCTTGGAAAGGTCCAGAGATACACATACATGTTTGCAAGTCATCTTGATGGTACACATTTCTTAGAAAAATTGTGTGCAACAAGTCCTGTTTGTCAAACATATAGTTTCTGTGCTGTTGTTAGGACCTTTTTTATCAAACTTTTTGTGGATGTAAGTGTTGTTTGAGGATTGTGCACCATGACAAGGAGTTATGTATCAAATGATATACGACACATGATAGTTGGTATGCAGAAAGCTGGCATGTCAGTGAGTGAAATTGGAAACATTGTAGGAAGGCCAAAATCGACTATTTCAAGGATTCTCAAGCGATTTAGAATTAGTGGCTCTGTATTGCCAGCAAGTAGGTCCGGTAGGCCGCGAAATATGAGTGATCGAGATAGGAGAAAGCTCCATAGAGATCTTAGTAGTAATCGTCGTGCTCCTCTTGCAGAATTGTGCAGCAATGTGACATCTTTGTTGGGCATGTCAACTTTACGTAAAGAGCTTCATGAGCTTGGTGTTAACAGTTGCATTGCAGTGAAGAAACCATTCTTGAGTGACATACACAAGGCAAAGAGGTTGGCTTTTGCAAAGGAGCACTTGCATTGGACGATTGACGATTGGAGTAATGTGATTTGGACCGATGAGTCATCCTTTGAAGTTGGAAAACCATCACGCCAAATTCGTGTCTGGCGAAAAGTACATGAACGCTACAACTACAATTGCTTAGCACCTACATTCAAATCCGGAAGGACTTCAATTATGGTATGGGGTGCTATCACTGGCTCTTCTAAGTCTTATTTGGTGTTAATTCCTCCTAATAGACGCACTGCCAAAGACTTTGTAGAGATAGTATCTCAAGGAGCATTAAAGCATTATTATTGGCACCATGACCACTATGAGCACCTCATTTTAATGGAGGATGGTGCTCCAGTACATGGTAATAATATACAAAAAGATTGGAGAGAGCAACTTGGATTGAAAAAGCTTGAATGGCCACCAAATTCTCCTGACCTTAATCCTATAGAGAATGTCTGGAAGCAAGTTAAAGATCAAGTGCAACAGAGAAATAGACCACGAAACAAAGACAAAATGTGGACATCAGTCAATCTGGCCTGGGAGGATATACCTCAAGAAAGCATCAAGAAGTTGATTTCAACAATGCCAACCCGGATGAAAGCTGTAATAGCAGCTCAAGGTGGTAAAACTCGATGGTAGTAGGTGTTCCATTTTACTGTAGAATATTTGTTAGTGGGTAAGACATATTGTAAACTTCATATCATATTAGGCTTCTATACTACTATAGCTTTGTAATGATACCTTATTTGACTTTATTTGATCAAATTTTGATTTAATATATGAGTTTGATTTCCTTAGCCTAGAATATGAATGAATGGAAACTATGAAAATACTTTAGAGCCACATAGAGGAGAATTTTACCTACATAGTGTGCATCTTTGTAATACCAAGAATGTGAACAATGATATATCCTATAAATTGGTGCAATCAAATTAAAAAAAATCATCATATATATTTCTTAGTTAATTTTTTTTGAAATTAAGTGAATAAGATAAAATAATTCACCAAAAATAGAGATTTCATTTTTTGACATTGACATTTTATGAACACGTGAAGGGTCCGTAACACAAAAGATTTAATAGGATAAATTTGATAAAATCCTCCCATATTGAAAATGAATGAGAGAATTTCAAGAGTTCACAAAATGGTTGCAAGACATGTTGGAGGGTACTGTACAGTGGGGTATAAAAATAATTCGAATTTTTTGCTTGTGTACGTTTCCACACTACACTACTGCCAACTTTGGCGCCCTCCTGAGGGCTGAAAAATTGTCAATTTACCATGAAATTTTTGGCACAAGATCAATTCTATGTTGAAAACATGTGCGCCAAATTTCAAGGCCAAGAGATTTATACAAAAAAAGATATCCAAGATTTACCAACATGGGATAGTTGTAAGAAAAGTTTCACAGCTGCCAACTTGGACACCCTCCCAAGGGTTCAATTTTTTATTTTTTCCCATGATATTTTGGACATAAGACCATCTCTATGTTGATTATATGTGTGTTTAATTTCAAGTCCAAAAGATCCACAAAAGAAAAGAAACAAATCTAAATCTACCAACATGTGTAGTTGTGAGAAACAATTAGGGAAACCATTTCACTATTGCCAACTTTGGCGCCCTCCTTAGGTTGGAAAATTTGTTAATTGACCATGAAACTATTGGCACAAGATCATCTCCATGTTGATGACATGTGTGCAAAAATCCAAGGCCACAAGATGAATACAAAAAACCATCTTCAAAATCTACCAAAATATGTAGTTATGAGAAACAATTTTGAATATTCTTTTTTTGTATTCTTCATGTGGCCTTGGAATTTGGCACACTAATTATAAACATAGAGATGATCTTGTGCCAAAAATTTCAAGGTAAATTAAAAAATAATCAACCCTAGGGAGGATGTCAAAGTTGGCAGCTGTGAATGGCTCACAACTACACATCTTGGTAGATTTTTAATATCTTTTTTTGTATTCATCATCTAGACTTGAAATTTGGCACACATGTTTTCAACATAGAATTGATCTTGTGCCAAAAATTTCATGGTAAATTGACAATTTTTCAGCCCTCAGGAGGGCGCCAAAGTTGGCAGTAGTGTAGTGTGGAAACGTACACAAGCAAAAAAATTCGAATTATTTTTATACCCCACTGTACTGTACATGATGAAAGCTATCGGACATATATTCAGACACACTGGGGCTGATTGGATGGATATATGAATGATCAGGCATGGATGGCTGCATATCCGTCAAGGGCAACCATGTACAGATTGCAAATTGCAACAAGTAGAAAAACCTTCAGTTACAAAGTTTTAAAACCTCATCTAAAGAACAAATTCACACAAAAAAATTATGAAAAACTTATCCATACAAAGATGACCTTTTGGAAAAAAAAAGTGGCCATTTTTATGACAAGAAAATAACTTTTAATGTGAACCCCATGTATTCTAAGATTCTAACCAAATTATCACAAATATTTTGAAACTCATGCATCAAAATCTAAGCTTAAATTGAAATCTAAGTGAACAAATTTCATTCAAATTTGAATGAAGATGGAAAAGAAATGGCTCCTTAAAATATGAGTCATCCAACTGTAAATGAAAATGACATTTTGGTGTCTGCAAGGGGGGTATTATATTTGAACAAACTACAATTGTGTGATCACTACACCAAACACCGAATATAGTGTGGATTCATTTGTCTTGACACATTTCAACATGTGTCATGCTATTCTTTGCCACCTCACTGCCACTATCTACCAAATATCTTCCACTCCTCATTGCTTGCCACCACCTCTCCAAAATCCACATTAATTTTGTGTCAACAATTTTGAAACATCCCAGACTATTTTCTAAGGAACATGATATGATGTGGATTGAGAATTGAGGTAGGCCACTCTAATTTGTGTGGGCTGGTAATAGTGTAGGTATTTCAAAATAACCTGGTCTACACTACATGCAATGTTTGGTGGAGTCTAAGAAAAGAACATGTGGTTTATTCTTAGAGAGAAAGATGACCTCAAATATTGGACAAAAATACATGTGTTGGATTGGTGCACAAATGACATTTTTGAGCTAAACAAATAATTCTTTAATTTATTTTGAAAGCCGAATGGCCATTTCCTAGTATAATTAATCATTTGGCATAAAGGTGTCAAATTTGAGTTAAAGCTAAGGTACCCTAAATCCCCCAAGTCTCTGCTACCTTCAAGCCCTTCAAGTCCCCATTTCTCTAAAATTCTTATTTTCCTCAAGTCTCGAAGTCTCCATTTCCCTCAAGTTGCCAAGTTCCCACTTCCCTTAAGTCCCTAATTTCACTCTAACAGGTTCCAAAACATAAATCCATTGGGTACACACCCTTTAAGGCCTAACAACCATATAGGTTGTTTTGGCACAAGAACCTTTGTAGCAAGCGCTACATACCACCTCGAAGGAAAATACACACCATGGCTTAAAGGTGGAGGAAGACGGGCATCTATTGAGACCATTGCCACGACAATCGATGCAAGCATCAACAAGTTAAAGTGATTTCCGTGAAGTGGAATTGTAGATTTTCATTGTGAAATGGACCCAGTGCTTAAATGCCATTCTACGTAATGTAGAACAATTGTAGATTATCTCTGGCCAAAATACCTCATCGGCATTAAGGGGCTAAGGCTTAAAGAGGTTCTTGCATGCCTCATCGTTTGACACACTTTCATAACCTTTTATAAACCAATCAACCATGCAACGTGTCATCTTTGTCTTGTGGACAAAGAAATAGTGACATGAACAAACAAACACTTTATTCATGACAACTTCCTTTGGAGAGTGGAGTTCAAACTACTACTACGAGATGGCATGTCGGGTATCACCTTGGTTTCACTTGAATCACCAATATTCTATTGTATATAAAGATATCAAGACTTGATATTTTTATTTTTATTTTTGATATGAACATTTGCAAATTAACCTTCAACCCCTGAAAGACCAAGTGTACCTGTGGGCTACAAATTGTTCCACTTTTATTACAATTATCTTTCAATCTGTATAGTCAAAATCTGCAAAATTTCAACCCAAGTCATCTCATATATGTCTCACAGAACACCATATTCATTATATTGGGAGATTTCTAGGACTTTGAAAGGTATCAATGGTTTTTCCAATAGTAATTATTTGTGCACATTCAGCTCGACTAGAGCTGAATATGTACCTATATTGTACATATTGGACAAATTTCATTGTATAAATTCACTAAACATATGCATGTTTAGATCAACCCAAGCTTTATATAATATTTTTGGAGGCTCCCAATCTCCCAATATAATGAATATGGTGTTACAAGAGAATGTATGGTTACATTCTTAAAAAGTTAATCTTGATAGTTTTCAATCAACGAGGTAGAAATTCCTCCTTGGACCTTTAGGGATTAAATAAAAATACTAAAAGTAATGATCTTTACTTTGAATTTAATAGTAAACAATAGAAAGTACTAGAAATGTTTGAATGACGTCCACAAATAATTTTCAAAAAATATATTGATGAAAATAATATTAGTCAGAAAAAAAATTAAGCATAATTTTTTAATTCATAATTCAATATGTGAGTGCTAGGGTGTTTAGAAGTCAATAAACTATGATGATATACATTTTCATCCTCATTAACATTATTGCAAGTAATATCCTTACCTTCTACAACATTGCAAACCTAAGTGAACTCCACTAGAATATGCCTCGTAATTGATCCAAGAACCTTCAGAAGTGGGGACCAATATCGCGTGACGTGGCACTGGCACGTCAAATTCCATCTCAGCATCTTTATCCCACTCTCTGCCCACGTCAATCGGTCCAGGTTCACTGCACCAAAACTTTCATCCACAAAATCAATGAACAAATACAACCACTTCATCCACCTACTTTTCATCCATCCCATCGCTACACCCAAATCCAACACATCTATGTAAGTCAGACCCTAAATGTTTTGTTTTGAAGAGACATTTGGTGTAGGTTGTGTTGTGTAAAAGTGTCCATTTGCAGAGGTATTTATCTTATATTTTGTTGGACACATCAATGACATTTGAGTTAGAAAATTGAAGGAGATGACAGAAGAGTAGCTTCGCAAAACCTAGTGAAGAGGTGTTCTTTGGTGTAAGGCGCAAATGCAATGCAGACAACAATGAGGGTTGTTGGGCTCATTGTGAATTCTGGTGTGTACTTCTATTGCTGCTGAATGGTATGCCTATGGTGTGTAGAATGTTGGCATGGATTGCAAATCTTAGATCTATTGGAACAAAGTTTGAATGGAGATGCAACAACCTAGTACTAGTTTGAGAGAGTAGATTTGTAGCGGGGCTCTATGTTGGCTCAGATCTAGATCTAGATTTTGCATCTCCCATATCATCTCTCAATCAAATAGATCTAGATCCGAATACCACAACACCATAGGAACACCACACACTAAACCCCTCCTCAACCAAGATACAAGCACCATCATGAAAAAGGTCTATTGCCTACACAAAACTCGAGTAAGACGCCAAGACATAAGATTTGCTTACGAAGTCCAACGATCTTCAAAACCAGCTAAGTTATTCATTGATATTCCGCACTTTGCAATGCTTCATTATAGTTTTTGAAACAATGATACACATATATTAGTGAATGTTGAAGCAATAGGATTCATGCCTAATCCCCCTACATGAATTTGAATCGTAGCTGCCTATCTAGAGCAACAATAACAACTCAACCTAAAATGGCAACGCACACTCCCAAGACACTTGCGTCAACTGCACCACACCAACATCAACAAACCAAGACCAACTCGTACATCACCGAATACTCAACTCAGGGCCCAAAACACAACGCCACATCAACCAAGGTAAGCACTCTAACCTTTCTTTCAATCCTCACATCCTCTCAATTTCTTTTCAGCAAAATGAATTGCGATCCCATAGCTCGACAATAGCAATCAACAAAAAAGATCAACGATGTAGCAAACATCAGCTAATAGAGTACACAAGAAAATCATTGAAACTAATAGAGAAGGGAGCGCAACCCCCATGCTACACACACCAATAGACTCCGTAGATCAACCACCACAAAGCCACCACTGCCTGTAGTCCCAAACACACCAATATCTACATGAAGTTAAGACCTCAAGACATCATATAAAATCCTGATACGTACACATCCAAGTAAGTGCCCTCATCACTCCTTCATCTTCTTCCTCTTTTTTTTGCAAGCCACTACTGAATAATAACACGAGCAACACGCAACTCACAAGAATGCACTGCCAACCACTACTGCAATGTAACCTTAGCCGCCACAACAGCCCTAAAAACAGCCAATCCAGGCGAGATCAAGATCTAAATGTCCACTCCAATCATCACAAGTGCAAAGCTGCAATGAAACAACACTCTGAAGAAGCCAACCCTAAACGCCTACAAGCCCAAAAACAAAGACGTTCATCAAACACAACGACATCCACCAAACATCAACATATCACAAGATATATATCTCGCTCCTACCTTACTCCCAAAGCCTCTTACTTTGCTCTACTGTGTAGACATCTAGTCTCTGCCTTGTGGAAACAAAGTGCCACGTGCATAGTTAGTGAGAAGGAAGCATACCTCTCAAAAGACCAACGGGAGAGAGAGCCGCCACTTTTGCAACCATTGAGTGCACCCCACATTTGTGAAAACCCTGTACCCCTCTCTCAAACTTTGTTGTTTTGTACTTTGTACAAATTTGTTTTGTACAAATTAGCTGACTCTACATTGTTGATGATACACTTTCCACAAATTGCACGGCATCTACACAAGACAGACGAAGTGTTTGGTTCAGAGAGTACTTTAACACAGTACATACGAAGAGGGGAGAGGCAGCCCCGGGAGAACAACACAAGCAGTCACGTGCATAAGTCAGGGATCAAATGCATACAAAGAATGAGATTAGCGTCCCGTCCCAAGCCCCGCCAAGCCAAATCCTTACCCGCGACCTAGTACTCCTCGTCCGCTGCAACTGAGAATTAGAGTGCCTGTTCCCTCTTCAAATCAAGCACTATGCTGCAACCCACCGCTACCAACGGAGGTCTACTCACAACAACTTGCCAAAATCTGAGTCCACACCTTATAAGAAGCATTGACTGTCCACGGAGAGACGTCTACCAGAGGTACCTGCACTCGATACAAACGAGAGTGGGAACTTGTGGATCAGGACCTGCAATCAAAACAAGTGATCATAACACCCAAGAGGCGCAATTGGTGTTCCGCCCCTAACACGCAAGAGGCGCAATTGATGTTCCGCCCCTAACATCCCTAAGCTGAAATCCTACCGGCAACCTCGACAAAGGTCAATCCACCTCCGCCTAGTACAACCGCAAGTCGAAGCCGCAGATATAGCACGCCGCTGCAGTCCGAAGCCACCGGTAACATATTGACAAAATGAGTGCATTCAGAAGCGTGTGCGGTAGTTCCTACAAGCAACACGAGCGAAAGGCCAATCAGATCGCCCTGCAGCCCAAGCCCAAGTAGATTGCCTCGCAATCCAAGCCCAAGACCAAACAGCCTAAGACTAAGCAGAAAAAGCCTAAGCACCTCGCCCCACAGTTGAAACAACACACGATGTCGTGGTAGAGAGTTTATGTTCTAAGAAAATACTGGATTTCTAGCTGCCACTTTTACTCAATCAAGTTCTTGATAAGAGAAACTCCAAATATATATGAAGATTGTCTTTTTCAAGAGACAATCACTTCATTACACAAGTCCTTATAGGACAAAGAAACCCAACTATCTAAGAAAACTATATAATTTTACAAGCCTTAGAAAAGGAACCTAACCCGAATCCTAAGAGCTTGTATCTCTTAATCCAACCGTCTAAATAAATCCAAATTTTAGCAGTAGAACTGATATACTACTAAAAATAGTTATACAAAGTTTCAACCGTAGATACCTCACGGATCTTGAGATATCTCCAAAATACCTACAGCCTCTCTAAAACCTTGTTTACAAACACCCGCGCACCAAAATCTTCATAACTCCCAAGAAAATGCTCCAAACGCTACGAAACTTAAGATATAGCTTGAAAACATAATAAACCACCTTCTTGAGAAATCTTAGCCAAAAACTCGTCCAGAAGCCAAAGATATGGCCAAAACCACCACCAACATCAAAGTGATATACTTACAGCCGTCAAAAATATTTGTGCGCTGTTCAGCTCCAAATATCTCCTACATAAAAGCTTCAAATCCTTTGATTCTTCCGCGTAAAAGGTAGAGCTTAAAAACACCTTTGCAGCCGCTCCTCCCGATCTCCAAAAGCTTTTTTAAAACTCCCGGGATGCTCAAAAGAGTGGCAGTAGGTTCCCAAATCGCCCCCTAACTTCTAACGCTCATAACTTCTTAACCCCAACTCCAAATCCTATGTTTTTTTAACCCAAAGTATAGCCCGAAATCCAATCTACTCGAATGTAGCCTCCCTCGATCGAATGCCCCCTTTAGAGTTGCTGAAACGCTTGATAAGGCCGCGGACAGCCCCCTTGATTCTCATTGGACACGAGAATCGGCGAATGGGAGGAGGACATTTCATCCAAAACCCATCCCCCTCCATCCCTTGCCACCTCCTTCTATTCTTTGCCACCTCCTCCTATCCTTTGCCACCTCCTCCTATCCTTTGCCACCTCCTCCTATCCTTTGCCACTTCCTTCTTATCCTTTGCCACCTCCTTCTTATCCTTCTATCCCTTGCCATATCATTCTATGTTTTTTTTACACTATCTTTTGCATATTCAATTCTATCTTTTCTATTTAAACATTTAGAACTAAACTCTAAACTTTGAGGCCAAACTTTATCTAAAAGCTTAACATCAAACATTTAAGTCCTAAATAATCCAAAGACTTCAACTAATTTAACAAAAACGTACGAAATAATCCTTTCATATCAACTTTCAAACTAATTTATCAACTATTATAACAAACCCCAAACTTATAAACATATTACCAATCGTGATTGGTTTTTTACATATTTTGGGTAATCCCAATGCTACAAACGCTTATATACTACTGGATGATATCTTTGCACATCGATCACGGCTCAGCGGGCTGGCTGAGCGTTCCGCCACGCTAAACTGGTTCAGCGTTCGATTTCCGTAGACTTCCTGAACGGTTAGTGTGACGTGTGGTCCTGGGGGCTGCTGAAACTTTAGCAGTGTAATAGCCGGTTGATGCTCTTGAATCCTGAGCTAGTGACAAGATGCAAGAATAATTTCCAAGATAAGGCTCGCACCGGTAAAGTATGACCGTATGATTGAGGATGAATCCACTAGTCATATCTTCACTGTTGGCCTAGACCATTCAATACCCCATATTTTTCTATATTAATATATGTTTTCACAGCATGTACTCATTTACTTCACGACATTCACCCCCTCTAAACCTGCACATCCTCCGGTATGTGCCAAGAAGATATCATTTTTTTTATAAATTACTCTGAATTACTTCTCAGTTGATCTGCTTCCTGGTCATGGTCCATTTGTTTAGGTTGAAACCCTTCAATGTCTTCTAAGTTGAATCTCTCATCTCTTCTTCTGAAAACCTTGATCCGTTTTCCAGCCACAGGGTTTCTCACAATAGTTCCATCTAGCTCCCGCAAATAACACGTGGCGTTATCATGGACGTTCAGTACCACGTAAGGTCCAAACCATTTCTTAGCAAATTTCTTTACAGTGCTATGCTGATGCATTAGACTGCTATCATGAATTAAAACCCAATCACCAATCTGGATTGGTTTAGGCCTCAATCTATGAGTCTTATCAAACCTATCCTTCTTTGCCAACCTTGCAGCCTTCAACTTCTCAGTCGCTATCTGTAAATCTTCTGGTAACCTCCCCAGCTGTAGAATTTGAAGTTCCAACAATGTCTGTCTATCAATATTATCTTCCCATGTTAGTAACATCCATGTTGGATAAGTTTCTTCAGCTGGCATCATAGGTTTTTGTCCCAACATTAACTCCGCGGGCATATAGCCAGTGACAGTACTATGAGTAGTTCTGTCAGCCCACAAAGCAAATGGAAGCAATTTCGGCCATTGAATTGATTTACCCTTATACGCCTTTACCAATGCCTGAATAATTGGAGGATGTCCTCTCTCACTTTTTCCATTGGCTTCAGGATTATAAGAAGTAGTCAATTTCAGCTGAACTCTATATCTGTGGAAGAACTCTCGTGCTTCAGCAGCATCCTATTCTCCTCTATCAACTCTCATCCTCCCGATGCTCCCATATCTGCTGAAGATGTCATGAAGTATAAATCTGCATATGGCTTCAGTCGTCTTGGTCCGTAAGGCTCTTCCTTCAATATTATTTGATAGCTCTTCTCTTGCCAATACCAAATATTTCATCCCCCACATCCCAAGTGGCATTGCTACCAAATCTATGACCCATTGAAATGTATAGACGGTGGGTAAGTAGGATGTAACCCATCTCTATATCTGACTTTAGACTGTAGCTGACAGTCTATGCACGAACTTATAAATTCCTCCACATCTTTATATAGGCCTTTCCACCAATATCTTTCCTTGATCTTGGTATAAGTAGCCCATACTCCTCTGTGTCCTGCCCAGAGTGTGTCATGAAATTCTGTCATAATCTTGGTTTTTGTGTCAAGGTCTCCCACCACTCTCAATGGAATCTTGTCATCCCTTTTGGGCCTCTTCCATAAGAACCCGTCTCTCAACAGATAGGTATAGGATTGATGTCTGATATCCTTGTATGTTTTATCCATCCAGCCTTCTTGCCTTTTCATCGTGCTCAAATAAATTCCAATATCCTTCAATCTGCCTTCATACAAGTCTTCATGGAAAATTTGAACATCAGCTTCAATATCCACACCATCAGTAGCAAATGAATATCCAAGGCGTTTCTCTTCTTCATTGTCATCCTTCTCATATGCCATCATTTCTTCCTCAGAGGTATATCTAGCCCTAGACAACATGTCTGCAACAGAGTTCTTTCTCCCGGTAATGTGTATCAAGATAAGATTCAAAGTCTTAATGTAGGCTATCAATCTCAGCATAACAATGTCTGGAGTAGTACAATTACTTATCATTCCAAGTAAAGGTAAGCAATCTGTCTCCAGAACCACACTTGCTCCAATCAAATAATTTTTCTCTGCTTTCAGAGCAGTGAGTGCCCCCCAAAGTTCTCTTTTAACTTGTGGATAAGCCCTTTGTCTTGTTGTGAGAATCCTTGCACCAAACCTTATAGCAAATCTCTTCTCTTCATGATCATCTTGTCCAACAGCCCATCCAATTGCTATAGGACTTGTATCCACCGTTACAACCAACGGTCTACCACATTTATAGTCCACTTGTCTGAGAATTGGTGGTGAACTCAAGATTGTCTTCAGATTTTCCATGGCTATATCTTGTTCCTCTTCCCAGATAAACTTCTTGCCCTTCCTCAATAACTTGTATAGCGGATCCGAGATATGAGCAAAGTGAGGCACCCAGATATGATAGAATACACATGCACCTAAAAATCTTCTAATTTCTGTAATGCTTCTGCATGCTTTCATTCTGGATATTGCATCAACTTTTCCTGGGTTTGACTTTCTATCATATCTGCCGCACAAGTGCCCAACAACTAGAATCTCACCAGCTCCAAAGTTTGACTTCTCCACAGATAATGTTAAATTAACCGATTCAAGCTTGTTCAATATCTTAGCCACATCTTCAATGTGTCTCTTCACAAATTCTCTACAACCTCCAATATCCATTGTCTCGTCCTTGTCTTCCTCTCTGCAACCCTTCATAGGTATATCATCCAAAAATGGGATGGTCTTCTCAGGTACAAACTCATTTAGTATTTGATTCATTGCATTTTGCATATAAGCTACTGAGTTGGTTGCACCTTGAGGTAATGTACGCATCCTCATTAAACCCAAAGGGGTTTTCATAGTGGTCAGGTCTCTACTTTCTTCAGCTAGCTGTAATTGATCATATCCAGAATATAGATCTCCGATAGAATAGATTGCATGACCAGCAAATTGTTCAGCTACTTCATCTACTACAGGGCCTGACCCCATATTTCGGATGGTCACTTTGTTTGCAGGTTGCATATCCTGAATAAACCTCAATGTTCTTGATTTCTTAGGTACTGTAAACCATCTGTTAGAATACGGAGCAATTGAAGGCTCAAGAATACCCATCCGTACTTTTTCTTTCAACAACTCCATCAGTTTAGGAAGCAAAGCCCTAGGCACTGGAATAGGCTTTAAATCCCATGGAATATGTGGTACAGTGAATATAACCATAGGTGGTACAATACTGGGATCCACACATCCAATCTGATCAGAAGTTGAGGCAAATGCCTTACTATGTTTGATGAGCATTTCTTGAAACATCTTCTCTTTTGGAACTGTCAAAAAGCCACCCCCTCCAATCTTCAACTTAGCCAGTGACTCATCTGTAAATTGATGTCCAATTTTGTGCTTCTCTCGCAATCCTGGCTCTTTGAATGCTTGCTTGATATGTTCCATAGAATCATGTCGTAGTTGGGTAGCCATTGGTTTAACTTTCTTCGCCACAGTCTTATACTTGGTCTGAACAATGGCTTCATGTTTTAATTCATAACTTGTAGCCAACCCAACATCCGATATCATCTTCTCCAACTCATCATAGGTTGCTCTTGAATGTATCTCCACTCTAACATCTCCATCCACCGTCATAGATAAATTCTCTAAAATTGGTAATAATTCATCTTCCAATCCTACTTCTTCAAATACTCCATTTATAACTTCATCACTTGAAACCAAACCCACTCTTTTTAGGATTTTCTCTTGTCTCTTCACCCTTCTCTTATTTACATAGTCCAACTCTTCAGTCTTTTGAAAACTCACAAATCCATCACCAACCGAATTCAAACAACCGTAACGCAATTTATCTACAATGGGGATTGCAGATAATCTACTTGCACCTATGTACCCCCACTCGCCAGAGGTGCTCTTCAGAAATCCAAAAATCTGGTCATTGAGGGCTCCAAAGGCATCTCCCTCAATTGCTCTCTATGTCTTTCATGAACAGGTTTCACAGTGAGAAATTGCACAGCTTTCTTTCCATCACAGCTACGAACCCTGGCATAATGTGAACCATCATCCAACACTCTTGTCTCCATCCTTGAAGCTGTAATGTAAGGTTCATCAAGAATCACTGGGTACGTAGCACAATTCTGCACAAAGAAGTTCTGCTCCACCTCCACGTCTCCGATCTTCGTCTTCACAGCAGGACAAGCTCCATAGAGAACACCTTGCTCATTGTTCGCAGCTCTAATCACCCAACCATGGTTGATGTCGATTAGCCACTTGTTCTTCTCGTACACTCGCGTGGACATGATGTTGATCTCTGACCCATGGTCAACCAAGGCCAAGGTTGGATCCTTTGAATATCCAAGTCTCACCTGCGTCTCTGTAGTAGCTCTGGCCCAATAAGAAACATAATAGTTTCTCATTTCATCATCACCCTTTGAAGAACTAGCAATATGTGCTTCATGTACAATCTTCTTTCTTATACCAGATTCCACAAAAGCACACTCAGGCTGATACCCCTTTGTTTCCTCAGAATGATTCATTTGAACACCATCCACCATATCAACCTTGTTCCCAAAGCTTGGGAATGCAGATTGGGCAAATACTTATCCAATCTCTTCTTCCTCATCCTTAGATACATGAGTATCTAGTGCCTCTACCATAATAGCTTCTGCTGTCATTTGCCTCTTTCTTTTTATCACATCAATGATCAGCTCATGAAAATCCCTCTTTGCAATACCAAGGGCCTCTCTCAAAGTAAACTCGATTTTGGCATCCAAAATCTTTTCTTCCTAGATACTCTTCATGTCTGTGGATGACTCAATGTCAGATTGAAGCTTGTAGGCAGGATTTTTACCTCTAGGCTTGCTGGGTTCATCCTTCTCTTTCTCTTTGTTCTTCTCCCACCACTTCTTCGGTAATGGTGTATCACCATGATGACTAGGAGATGGCCTCTTTTCCTCCTTTGGACCTTGAGAAGCCTCCTTGTTTCTTGGAGATCTTCTCTTGTTTGATGGCTCAACAACATCATCCTCTTGAGTAGCTCTGCCCCTCTTCTCTTCAACTGTAGCATCATGCAAGTCATCAGCTTGTTGATCCCTATCAAAAAATGCTTTGATGCTAATAGCATCAACTGGATCATCCCATCCAGTCATCTTCCTGATGACTTCAGCTCCTCTCTTCATAGCCTCCGTAGCAAGTGAAGAAGCAATCTTGATCTCCTTTGCTTCGACTGAAGCAGAGTAAGACTCTGCTCCAATATCATGTTTGACACCACTCTTGTGTGTCTCCTCTTCCACAAGCTTCTTCATACCTCCCTTTCCAAAGTTGGTCTTCAAAGGTTCATCAGAACTTGTTAGTCTGATTCTATCATCTTTGAAATGCACGATATTCTCTTTGATTGCAACTTTATAGCTGTCACATTCACCGCGTCTGTGCTCTGTACTGTCACACCACATACATCTCTCCACATACCCTTTTTCGTATGTCTTTGAAGAGTTTCCCCCGTGAGACCTCTTCAATTCTGTCATCTCCACCTTCAGATCACGTATGCCCTTCATTAAGTGCTCCAAAGTGTCATCCTCGACAGTCTTGGACAACTTCTGAGGCAACTTTGAAGTTTGTGAAGTGGAAGTTGGCTCCAACCGTGGAGACAAGCCACGAGTTTTGATCTTTTGTTGCTTGGCTACAAGCCCCACAGTCTCCTTCACTAGCCTCCAATTATTTATAAACCCACTCTCAGATGTTCTGTCAGCTAGATGAATCAACAGCTTGTCCTCGAGGCCTTCATCAGTTGCTTGTAAGAACAGCTCAGTCTTCCTCGGGTCCAATAATTGTCTCTCTTGCCGAGGTAATTGACCAAATTTCTTCTCAAACTCCCTAACCAATTCATTTGGAGCCATCTTGGTCCCCGGCCTCTGTTCAATCCACTCCAAGAATGATCTTTTGGTCATCCTCTCCTGATCTTCTTCAAAAAATTCATCCTTGAGCAACTCCTCAAATGTGCTCCAGTACTACGCCATCATGCAGCTCATGCACCTTCTCTCTCAGTTCCGGTATCACTGCCAGATCAAAGGTGATAATCATCCTCTCCTGAGCGATCTGATGCACCTCCATCTCACAAGTATAAATCCTGAGGAACTTGGTAATGTTCCTCCCGTCGAATCTCCCAACCTTGTCCACCACCATCTGCAAAGCTTTGGTGGTGTTCCTATCAACGCCATCAACGCGTTGTCTCTCATCCATAAATTGGGCAAATGCTCTGAACAAATCATAAGCACCTAACCCACCTGGTAATACAACCCCGGGGTTTGGATCCCCCATCTTCTCTTGATGAGCAGAAGCGCCTTGAAACTCTCTCAGTGGAAGCACCAATATGTCGTGGTAGAGAGTTTATGTTCTAAGAAAATACTGGATTTCTAGCTACCACTTTTACTCAATCAAGTTCTTGATAAGAGAAACTCCAAATATATATGAAGATTGTCTTTTTCAAGAGACAATCACTTCATTACACAAGTCCTTATAGGACAAAGAAACCCAACTATCTAAGAAAACTATATAATTTTACAAGCCTTAGAAAAGGAAACTAACCCGAATCCTAAGAGCTTGTATCTCTTAATCCAACCGTCTAAATAAATCCAAATTTTAGCAGTAGAACTGATATACTACTAAAAATAGTTATACAAAGTTTCAACCGTAGATACCTCACGGATCTTGAGATATCTCCAAAATACCTACAGCCTCTCTAAAACCTTGTTTACAAACACCCGCGCACCAAAATCTTCATAACTCCCAAGAAAATGCTCCAAACGCTACGAAACTTAAGATATAGCTTGAAAACATAATAAACCACCTTCTTGAGAAATCTTAGCCAAAAACTCGTCCAGAAGCCAAAGATATGGCCAAAGCCGCCACCAACATCAAAGTGATATACTTACAGCCGTCAAAAATATTTGTGCGCTGTTCAGCTCCAAATATCTCCTACATAAAAGCTTCAAATCCTTTGATTCTTCCGCGTAAAAGGTAGAGCTTGAAAACACCTTTGCAGCCGCTCCTCCCGATCTTCAAAAGCTTTTTTGAAACTCCCGGGATGCTCAAAAGAGTGGCAGTAGGTTCCCAAATCGCCCCCTAACTTCTAACGCTCATAACTTCTTAACCCCAACTCCAAATCCTATGTTTTTTTAACCCAAAGTATAGCCCGAAATCCAATCTACTCGAATGTAGCCTCCCTCGATCGAATGCCCCCTTTAGAGTCGCTGAAACGCTTGATAAGGCCGCGGACAGCCCCCTTGATTCTCATTGGACACGAGAATCGGCGAATGGGAGGAGGACATTTCATCCAAAACCCATCCCCCTCCATCCCTTGCCACCTCCTTCTATTCTTTGCCACCTCCTCCTATCCTTTGCCACCTCCTCCTATCCTTTGCCACCTCCTCCTATCCTTTGCCACTTCCTTCTTATCCTTTGCCACCTCCTTCTTATCCTTCTATCCCTTGCCATATCATTCTATGTTTTTTTTACACTATCTTTTGCATATTCAATTCTATCTTTTCTATTTAAACATTTAGAACTAAACTCTAAACTTTGAGGTCAAACTTTATCTAAAAGCTTAACATCAAACATTTAAGTCCTAAATAATCCAAAGACTTCAACTAATTTAACAAAAACGTACGAAATAATCCTTTCATATCAACTTTCAAACTAATTTATCAACTATTATAACAAACCCCAAACTTATAAACATATTACCAATCGTGATTGGTTTTTTACATATTTTGGGTAATCCCAATGCTACAAACGCTTATATACTACTGGATGATATCTTTGCACATCGATCACGGCTCAGCGGGCTGGCTGAGCGTTCCGCCACGCTAAACTGGTTCAGAGTTCGATTTCCGTAGACTTCCTGAACGGTTAGTGTGACGTGTGGTCCTGGGGGCTGCTGAAACTTTAGCAGTGTAATAGCCGGTTGATGCTCTTGAATCCTGAGCTAGTGACAAGATGCAGGAATAATTTCCAAGATAAGGCTCGCACCGGTAAAGTATGACCGTATGATTGAGGATGAATCCACTAGTCATATCTTCACTGTTGGCCTAGACCATTCAATACCCCATATTTTTCTATATTAATATATGTTTTCACAGCATGTACTCATTTACTTCACGACAACGAGGTACCTACCGGAGGAGTCAAAAATCCGGAAGTGAAACCAACGTGAGTAGAAGAGAAACATCCCAGTCAAAGAGAGAAACTAGCCCGAGCAAAAGAGAAACTGGCTCGAGAAGGAGCGAGATCATCCTGAGCGGGAGCCGTGATCACGAGATTCTATCCAACTCAACGGATAATTCTGCAACCATATTTGTCGGCCCAACTCTGTCGATCCCTCCATATCTGTGAAGCAGGCAACCAAGTCACAATGCCCCAAATCTGACCAAGGAGTAAACAACAGAAAGAGCCGGTTTTTAGTGCAAATTGTACCCACGGAGAACCTCAAGCCCAAGATCATCAACACAGTAAGGTGGAGCTATCAAGTGAAGACTCAGTACCGCAGTACCCAAGTGGTGACCATTCACTCAGGTCACAACTCTTTCTCACTCCTTCAACAATTTCTTATTTTTTGCTATGACCGGGTTTATTATGCAAATCTATGGACGTGCATACAGGCCTTAATATTAAACTTAGTTATTTTGGGAGGTGACTACTTTTATAGCACCATCGTGTGTGTGTATGTGTAAAAGTCACTAAGTGTCACAACACCAATTTCTCTTACTTCAATTTTTAGAAAATAGTGGAAAAGTCAATTGCTTGCATAACATTCATATTGATACCTTCTACTCCTTGATCATTTTAGCTTCACCAAGCCCTGAATGCATGTTGAGGGGAGAAGTTATAGCCAAGGTGATAAGGTGTAATACTAAAGTAATACTCTATACTTCTCCTAGTGACACTCTTGCTCTTGCTATGTACAGGTGGGTGACACCCAAATTGGCACCTTGTGCAATTCCAGGGATAGTGCCCACACTGCTGCCAACTTTGACACCCTCCCGAGCGCTGGAAAATTGTTATGTATACATGAAATTTTAGACACAAAATCACTGTTATGTTGACAACATGTGTACCAAATTTCAAAGCTAGAAGATTGACACAAAAAAAGATATTCAAGATTTACTAACAAGGGGTGGCTGTAAGAAATGTTTCAGAGCTGCCAACTTTGACACCCTCCCAAGGATTGAAGAATTTTTTTTTTCACATGAAATTTTTGGAGTAGAAATATCTTTATGTTTTTTACACATGTGAAAAATTCAAGTCCAGAAGACCCACAAAAAAAACGATATTCCAAATCTACCAACAAGTGTAGTTGTGAGAAACAAAGGGAATAATCGTTTCACAACTTCCAACTTTGACAGCCTCCCTAGGGCTGAGAATCTGTTATTTCAATGTGAAATTTTTGTCACATGATCTTTATGATGTTGATCACATGTATGAAACTTTTCAAGGCCAAAAGATACACAAAAAAATAGTTATTTTAAATCTATCAACGTGTGTAATGACAATAACCAATTCAAGGATATGGTGAAAATATTGAAATATCTTTGACACCTCATGCTTCCTCATTGAACTTATGCATTTGACACAATGCCTAATCATAAATGCATCTAAGAAAAATCAATAATATCCAAATGTAGAAGTGTGGAGTTGTCACATCAAGAAGAAACCACTTGCATCATACACGCATGACGAAGTTTCCCCCTCTAAATATCAATTGAGCACTATTGTGTAAACTTAAGGGAATGTTGCATGTGATTTGTGATCATTGGATGTTGGAGTAATGGTGAGAGCAGAGAGAAAGAATGTGTTATGTGTGAGACATGGAGTGATGTGTTGTATGAGTGATGTGATGCATGAGTAATTTAGCCATGCTTGCTTATGCATGTTGAGTGATGTGTATGTGGTTATTCTTACTAGGCTGAATGATGTGCATGTGGTTATGCTTAATGGACTAAATGCTGTGATTGAGTGACTGATTCTGTATAAAATTGTTAATGTTGTTAATGAGAGTTTAAGGTTCTATTAGCCTAGTAAAAGAAAGTTCAACATATTTCAGATGGCAATTTCCGATGAAATTTGTGGACGTATTATACGTATGAGTGAGGGAGGGAGTACTCAAGTTCAAATTGCAGCCACTATCAAAGTTTCCGTTAGAACAGTTAAGAGGTTGGTGAAAAAATTTAGAGAAAATGGAACTTACAAGCACAAACCTTGTGGTGGAAGTCACACTACAAAACTTAGTGATAGAGATGTGCGTAGTATTTTGCGTTTCTCAAAAAATAACCGTTGCGCGTGAGCATCAGAGATTGCTAGTGTATGCCCTACTCTAGTGTGTGGACGTACCATTCAAAGGCTCTCACATAGAAGTGGCATTTTCAGTCGAATTGCAGTCAAAAAATCTTTTTTGACACCTCGTCACGTATATCAAAGGCTGGTTTTTGCTGAGAAGTACCGTGGATGGAGCGCAGAAGATTGGGAGCGTATTATTTGTACAGATGAATCTACCTTTGAAATTGGGAAGAATTTGAGACAAGTTCGTGTTTGGAGAATTGCATATGAGTGGTATTCATCAAATTGTATAGTTCCTACTTTTAAAAGTGGACGGACTTCCTTGATGATTTGGGGATCTTTTGCTGGAGGCCAAAAGTCAAAACTTGTTTTTATACTTAAAGATCGACGCTCTACAAAGGATTTTGTGGAAGTGGTTTATGAAGGGGAATTATTTCATTTCATGGTTAAAGTTCCACATGCAGTGCTCATGGAAGATGGCGCACCCGTCCATCATAGCAAAATACGTGAAGAATGGAGACAAGTGCGCCTTCTTGAAAAGCTCAATTGGCCTACAAACTCTCCCGATCTCAATCCAATTGAGAACTTGTGGAAGATTCTAAAAAATGCAGTACAATGTAACAAGGCATGTCCTAGAAACATAGATGGGTTGAAGGTGGTTCTTGAAAGAGAGGGAAGTCAATTAGTGAAACAAAGCTCCTTCAATTATGCCATTCTATGCCCTCTAGGTTACAAGCAGTGATTGATGCTAATGGAGTACATACACGTTGGTAGATTTAAAATAACTATTTTTTTGTGTATCTTTTGGCCTTGAAAAGTTTCATACATGTGATCAACATCATAAAGATCATGTGACAAAAATTTTACATTAAAATAACAGATTCTTAGCCCTAGGGAGGCTGTCAAAGTTGGAAGTTGTGAAACGATTATCCCCTTTATTTCTCACAACTACACCTGTTGGTAGATTTGGAACATCATTTTTTTTGTGGGTCTTTTGGACTTGAATTTTTCACATGTGTAAAAAACATAAAGATATTTCTACTCCAAAAAATTTCATGTGAAAAAAAAAATTCTTCAATCCTTGGGAGGGTGTCAAAGTTGGCAGCTGTGAAACATTTCTTACAGCCACCCCTTGTTAGTAAATCTTGAATAACTTTTTTTGTATCAATCTTCTAGCTTTGAAATTTGGTACACATGTTGTCAACATAACAGAGATTTTGTGCCTAAAATTTCATGTATACATAACAATTTTCCAGCGCTCGGGAGGGTGTCAAAGTTGGCAGCAGGGTGGGCACTATCCCTCGAATTGCACAAGGTGCCAATTTGGGTGTCACCCCACTGTACAATATGTCTCAATTCCAAGCTGCGGCCACCCCCTCCAAGCGATTGTTTGTTGATGTAGTTGAGGAAAATCCATGTGCTTTGAATATAACCCAAAATGCTCTAGTTGTTGCAAGTACCTCCCAAAAAAAGGTGAAGGCAACAAGTTTGCCTCACACCAAATACTGGTTAGGCTTCCACACAATGAATGTACTTGCAAAGAAAAGAGGTAGTTCAAAAGTACCCATTGTTGCCTTGGAAGAATTGTTCAAGTGTGGTTTAAACACAGAAGAGGGAGCTAAAAGCCTTGAAGCGATTCTTTCTTTTCCATTTGTTCCCTAAGGGGAATGGCCCTCATAAAAAGGGCTGATAGAAAAGTGGGCAACCACTTCAATCTCACCCAACTTCCAAGTGAAGTTGAGGTAGACGTCAATGGCTTTGCTTTAGATTACCAAGTATCAATCCATTTTGGACTTGATGATCAAATATGGACAAAAGACGTCGTGTTAGAGATGATTAAAGAAAGGCTTAAAAACATAGAAATCCCTATTGGGACCCGTATTGGTGAGCCAATAGCCATCTTTTGCTATCATCAATCTGAAAATTGGAATGGAGTGATTAAGTTGCATCTAAAAAACCCAGAAGTAGATGGGAAGGGATTATTGCAAGGGTTGAGGCCCTTCATTCTCATTTTGAATGAAGGAATCCCATACAAAGGGAAAGTATGTAAATCATAAAGTTGGCCTTTTCACATCTCTTGTCAGTAAAAATATCCGGTCCTAATCTTGTTAACAGAGAATCATATGACTTGCATGTAGAAATTGTGAGAGATAGCTTTGCAAGAGGATATGATTTTGAAATGACGAGGTAGAAAAAAAAGGATTTTCTGAGTTTGCGTGGGTCAAAACCCCTTCTCCGGTACAAGCGGCAAAAGTGAAGGATTACAAAGTCTCATTTGATAATGAGATCTTTGTGTTGGTCTTTGAGATCCGGAAGATGGATGAAGATGAGATTGCAAAAAAAAATTGTCTAATTTTTACTGCAAACAATCTCAATAAAAACAAAAAACGAAAAGGAACTAGCAGATGGAATCAAGTTCGTACTTGAGGATGAGAATGTGGTTGATACATTCTTCAAACTTGAGCATGGGCGTCATGTAGGAACTTGCAACATTGAGTGTTTAAACGCAGCGGTGTATAAAAAGTTTGTCAAATAAAGTAAAAACTCCATGGTAAATACATCATCCAAAGAGTAATAAATCAAAAGACACAATAATAAATAACATCTCTAATACCCTAGAAAAAACTTGTAAAGCCCTACCTATACCTCAACTAACAATTAAATCATCTAAACAAGGAGGCTTCTTACCACAAAAACTCGATGGAAACAACACTTTAAAACCTACCATACCATTAGAAAAACAATTAGTCTTTAGAAATGTAAAAAATAACCCACAATGGTTTATCCACCCCATTTGCAAAGAAGTACAATCCCTTCAACATACCCAAATCCTGCCACCACCACCCCCACACATCACTAGATGAATGGTTACATGATATTGCATTAATTGCAAAAGAGGCAAATAAACAAGCCATAAAAATAACTACCAAGCATACCAAAGAAAATATCAAAAAAACCATATCTAAATACATACAATTATATGAAACTAGCCCAAAGAAAATCAATAGAAGAGTCTTCAAAAACAATGAATCCCCACCACTAAACTGTATCACTAACCAGTATAACAACATCTTAACTAGCTCCAAAGACATTGCAAACAAAACTTAAACCAACAAACAAAAAACAATAGACCTACCGTACCTACATGCAACTGCTTATCAAACTACTCAAATACATGTACTGTACATGTGCACTAACACAATACCCATGGCATGACCTTGACCACTTTACTATAGATAAACGTGGTGAACCACAAATCCCGCTACACATCTACTTCAACCATGCCACATAAGACACATGCCTAAAAAATTTAGGAAATAATAAAGCCCAAGGACCAGACCAAATTCTAAACTCCAGATTAAAACTAATGCCCCAAAGACTCCATGAACTTCTCTCCCTATTCTTCTCTCACTGCTACAAACAAAAACAAATCCTTGCATCATTGGAAAACTAGTTTACAATATTACTATTAAAAAGAGGTCATCCCTCAATGCTTCCCAATCATAGACCAATTGCCTTAGCCAATACTATCTATAAACTCTTCACAAGTCCATTCACATCCATAATATCCTCAATTCCTCATATGGAGAAAAAATCAAATCCTACATGACAGCCAAGAAAGCTTTCGTGCGGAAAGAAGTACCACCAGACAACTCCAAAGAAGAAGAAGAACGCCGGTCCCCGAAGGAGGCGGGCGAGAGTAAAGTGTCCGTTCATTCCACCACTAAGTCCATGCCCACCGGGCATGGGTTAGTAGTATGGAACTACTTCCGCCCTTCGAGGGTGGACACTATGTACCCAATAACAAGTAACCAATACCAAAGGACCCAAGGTCCCAAAAGGTCCTAAAAGAGGGAGGGCAAGTACGGTGAAGTGCAAAAATGCAAGTGTAGATCTATGGAAGGGGGTTTAAAGCGTCCGGTAGGGTTTGATTGTTTTCAAGTTTACGTTTATGTAGGAGTATCGACATAGCATGTTGAATTGCAATAGTGTTAATATTTGAAAAGGTGGTTTTGATTGAAGTGATGGGGATTTTAAAGGTTTCTTCAAGAGTTGTCATTGAGGGGATGAAGGTGGTGGCTCTAGCACCCGCGGTGATGACAATGAGGGGGTCTACTTTCCATCCCAGTGCTTGAATATCATCAAGTAGTGGTTGGTATTTATTTGTTTTATTTGAAATGGTGTCCGGAGAGAATCTATCATTGCAATATGTGAATTCAATAAATTGGATGGTGAGACTAGGGTCTATGTGGTTTGGTGGGGGGTCTTTGTATGAAAGTCCTCTAACACATAATAGGTCCGGTTTGAATCTTGCATTACAGTGGCATCTTTGAGTATGACAGATGCAGGGTAATAGCCAAGGAGGGACCGTATTTTCTTGTGGGTTGTCATTAAAGGTTCCGGCGTTCATGAGAATGAAACATCGGGATTTGGTTGATGATATAAGTAGTTTACGAATAGCCCCTACGGCTTTGTTATGTCTATTGACAATTATTGAGTGTATATGGGGGTTTTGGCACTTGAGTAAGACATGTAGCCATGTGTCTGGGTCCGTGGAGTTGCAAATTGGACATGTAATTGTAGGAAATCTATCTACTCCAAAGAAGAGTTGTTTGCGGGCATTACCCATGTATTGTCCGGTGCAGAATTTTATTAGGCATGTGATTTGTGAGTCCGTTATAAAGGGGTTTTTCCAAAAATTATTGGACAGTACGTTGTGAATGTTTGGGTTGCCAGTCCATTTATCAATATTGGGGAAGTTTTCTGTAAGTTTTTCTAGGTTATTTATAAGATCATGTTTTTTGAGGTATTTGTCTAAGAATCGTATGGGGCCTTTATCGGGAGTTTCGCCCATAGAGGGCCATTCATATCTATGAAAGTAATATAGGGTGGCATGGGCGTGTTCGTATGGGTGTTCGGCATTCTTGTGGGTTTTTTCTCTTCCTTCCTTTGCTAGTTTGTCGGTGTGAACCAAATAAAACCCCCCCTAGTGGAGGAATTTATTGTGAGCACAAGGTCCTACTTCATAAGCTTAGCATTGCAAGAGGGCTCATGCATACACATACACAACGTGACCTTAGTTTTGTAAGCGTTTACTATCATGTGAATTAGTGTGACTTGCCTCAACTAGGTTAGACAATTAATTTGCTTGATGCACCTTAATTACCTTCGTGGCCCATATCCTTCCTTTACCTTCTTTCACTTTGCTTCATTTCTCTTCTGTCACTTTTATTTTATTTTATTTTTTAATTTTTAATTTTTTTTTTAAAATTTATTTTTTCTTTTATTTATATATATATATATATTTATATGTTTTTAATTTTTTTTAAATTTTTTTTTTTTTTTTTTTAATTTTAATTTTTTTCTTTTTCTTTTACTTTTTCCCTTGGTTGAGCTCACTCCATTCAATTAACCCCAGCCGCTAACCTTAGTCAATAAATTCAATTCACATTACCGAATCTTTGCACACAACTTGTCCAACTTCAAAACTCAATAACTCTTAGTGGTTTTATCCAAATTCCGATTTTTTTTTAGCCTACCATTACTAGTTCCACATAACCAACTTGATGAGCAATTGAGAATTCCAATTCGACAATTGTATTAACACCCAACAAGACGACCAGCAGTGATTCACCCCACAAAACACTCAATTACCAATTCCCCATGCACATTCACATACAATTCATTCAATCATCCAAGAACCAGGGCTAATGTAATCAAGTATCACGTGATTGGCAAATTCATGCTTGAGTCATACAACCTAAATTTTCACAAATTTTGGCAGCGCTTCCGCATGGAGTTCCAACACCGGAAACCCTAACAACAATTGCAGCAAGGATCTACACACAGGTTCAATCTACATAAAATCAGCACAAGGTGGGAGAATCGAACTCCCTGTCAGATGGTTGAGGAGCTCCTCGGTCGATCTGCAGCTCCTTCCTGCTCTCGGCTGGAGCCTCACTGCCGACTAGTTGAAGCTGCACTCTGTCTCGCACTCCGCTGCCGCCTTCCGCTTGCAACTGCAGCTTCCAGTGCCTTCCGCTGCCTCCGCGTGCTGCTCGCCTCCGCACTGACAGCCTTCGGCAAGGTGATCATCACACAACCCACACGAATCCTCACAGAGCCTCCACACCGAGGCTCTACCGAATAACGACCTCCAGCAGGGCCTCCGACGAACACCACAAGACGACGACCCTTGGTACCACCTCCACCGAGACTGTAACAACAACAAAAGGGCCACCGCGATCTTCAACAGCGCCTTCCCACCAGAATCCACGACCAACAGGGGGACGGCCTTCCCGATCACCGGATCACAACTCCAGCAGCACCTCCCACTCACTACGATCTCACCAACCCACGCGAATCCGAGAACTTCACACCAAGAACCCCGACAGCGCAGAGTGCAGCAATGTTTTTCACACTCCGCCCCTCTCCACACTCGCGCTCAAAACCCCACGAACAGACTTCTGCCGCTCGGCGTCGCAGCTCCCTTCTCACCAAGACCTGCTGCACCTCCCTCGCCAAGCACCAGCCACTTACTCCGCCGTGCTTCCAGCGACGTCACCTCCGCATCCACAGATCTCCTGCCTACTGCAGTCAAAACCGCAGGAGAAAAAGAAGGACCCACGAACACACAATCTCGCGCTCTGCTCATGGCCGCCTCTTCACCCCGCGCTCTTCCTGACAGCTCGTCACTGCCCCTACCTACAGCGTACTTCCTCGCACCGCCAATGCACGCCGAACTCTCCAATTCCAGCCTTGTGATTAAAATCACGGACGCCACCACAGCCGCATTCCCCGACCGTGTAGCGTCCACTCACTCCGGCTTCCACTGCCGTGCATAGAGCCTCTTTGCCCCGAGCCAATCTAGCGTCACAACCCTCAGCCAGCAACCCAACGTGCACACACCTCAGACCCTCCCAGACACTCTCACATTCCAGATTCACACGAAGAAGCTCTGCCCTCCGCTCTTCCCTGTCCTGACGCGAGACCCCCACGGCCCAAAAAAAAAAAAACGAGAGAGAGCGAAAACAACTCCCTGTTCGCAGTCAACCCAGTGCCCTCCAGCTCCAACGGTAGCCGCGCACGTAACTCACGCTGGAAGTCCAGCGTTTCTTCAGCAGATTCCGGGGAATATTCCCCGGGAAAACCCAAAATTCCCCCTCGCCAGCTCGGGGGAAGGAAGAAAACAAAAAATAAAAAAAGTTTTTTAAAGGTAACTTCGGCATGCCATTAAGGGCAGCCCATGATCGCCAATAATTGGTGCTAATTTCTCCCCTCGTCACCATCTAACTTTTCTAATTTCTTCCAAGGCCATGTGCCACTACTTCGTGCATGTTTTTTTTAAAAGATTAACTCAAAAGTGGCCACATCATGGTTGCACTCCGCATTTTGTTTACTTTTGTTTTTTGTTTATTTAATTACTTATTTGTTTACTTACCTCCTTGGTTTTTTAGTGTGTTTTTCCCAAGGCTTCAACCCATTGTGTTAAAAACACATGTGGTTTGAGGTGTCTCCCTTTTGCAAGAATTCTTTTCGTCTTCTAAGTTTTTCTTTTTTCCTCTTTTTTTCTTTCTTTTAATTTTTAGGTTTTTAACAAAATTAGATCTCCACTTGGAGATGATGACCTCTTCTAAATTAGGAAATGGCAAGTAAAAGGCCTTTTCAAGCCCTTTAACCACAATGGGTGGTTTAGTCTAACCATCTCACCCTAACTACCACTTTCTAATACTAACTAGTTAATCTTAATGCCCAAATGACATCGTGAGCCGTTTTGGGGGCTCACAGATGGCGGCCATCTGGGACAACTCGTAGAGGCAGAGAATCCAAAGGCTCTTGCTCTTGGGCACACGGTCAAAATTCCCTTGTTTCGCATTTGAACAAGAACCAAGACCATAAATGAGAAGAATGGGGGAGTCCCAAGTGGATGTAGGTTGTGAATAATTCACACCTTATACTCCTTGCATCGGTTTCCCGAAGTCCTTGTTGGAAAGTCCTCTCCATTTAAGGTTTGAAGTAGAACAGAATTGTTGGAGAAGACTTCCTTCACGAGGTAAGGACCTAACCATAAGGCATCAAATTCCCCTGGGAAATCCATGCGGCGCGCATCTTGGAGTAGCACGAGCATTCCCGGTTGTATTGACCGGACTTTGTTGCGCCTATCAAACGCAATTTTCCTGCGGCGCTGAATGGCCTCCATGTGTTGCGCACTAATACGGCGCCGCTCATCCAATTCCTCCAAGCGGCCCAACCGATCAGAAATTGAGGCAGCGATTGGCCACCTCCCAGACACCGCAACTCGGAGAGAAGGTATTTCTAACTCGATGGGGAGAATGGCTTCGACACCATAAACTAAAGAAAATGGGGTGGCCTGGGTGGTGACCTTAAAAGTGGTTCGGTAAGCCCACAAGGCCGCTGGGAGTTTTGTATCCCAATCACGTTTGGAGTCCACGATCGTCTTGCGTAAAATATTCACCAAAGTTTGGTTAACACGTTCGGTGTGGCCATTGGTTTGAGGGTGGTAAGGGGTGGTTTTCCGGTGATTAATCCTAAACCGAGTTGTCATGGCCACAATCACTTCATTCAAGAAATGTTTGCCACGGTCACTGATGAGGATTTTTGGACATCCAAACCGTGTGATAACTTGTTCAAACAAGAACTTAGCGGCGTGGTTGGCGTCATTGGTTCGCACGGCCTTTGCTTCGGCCCATTTGGTGAGGTACTCGGTAGCGACCACTATGTGTTTCATCCCATTGGAAGAACTAGGGTGAACCTCACCGATATAATCAATTCCCCATTTCTCAAAGGGAAGCAAGGGAAGTGAAACTCTCAAAGGCAAGTTGAGCCGGAGATCATTCCTAGCATACCTTTGGCATGCGTCACAACGTTGGGCATACTCGTGGGCATCTTGGAAAAGCGTAGGCCAATAGTAGCCTGCGCGGAGTACCTTTTGGGCCGTCAAGGCTCCAGAAAAGTGGCCACCACACGCGCTGTCGTGGCAAGCTGACAAGATCGTGGGTATTTCCACGGCTGACACACACCGGCGAAGGAGGCCATCTATTCCGCGACGATACAACTTTCCACCCACTATGGTGAAGTGACGACTATGGAGGCGGACCTTTCGCCTCTCATTTTTGGACAAGGTCTCAGGTAGGCGGTGGGTGGTAAGGAATTCCGCTACTAGGCCATACCATGCAGGAATAGATGAAACTTTAAATAAAGTCTCATCCACTAATGTCTCATCGATAGGGACCACTCCAGGTTCTTCGGATAAGCGTGAAAGGTGGTCCGCCTGAAGGTGCATTCTTCCAGGCCTATATTCTACCGTATAATCGAATTCCTCCAACAATAAGACCCACCGGGCTAGTCGGCCGCTTAAGTCTGCTTTGTTGACCAAATACTTGATAGCCATATGGTCTACATAAAAGACCACCGGGTTCAAAAGAAGGTAGTGTCGGAACTTCTTCACTGAGAAAACCATTGCAAGACACTCCCTCTCTGTAGTGGAGTAATTTCTCTCTGCGGGGTTCAACTGTCTACTTGCAAAAGCAATTGGATGGTCCTTGTTTTTATCTCCTACAGCTTGGCAGAGTGTACTACCTACCGCCACCGATGATGCATCGCAGAAGACATGGAAGGGTAAATCCCAGTTTGGAGGCCTCAACACTGGATACGAGCTAAGCTCGGTTTTTAAGACATCGAAGGCTTGTTGACACTCTGGAGTCCACTCAAATTTTACCTCCTTCTGTTGAAGCCTAGTAATGGGCATAGATTTTGTAGCGTAGTCATGAATGACCTCACGATACCACCCTACATGTCCAAGAGTCTTCTGAATTTCCTTGACATTCCTAGGAGGGGGCAATTCGACTATGACTCTCACCTTCTCTGGATCTGGCTCTCTACCATCCTTAGAAACCACGAAGCCAAGTAGGACTCCCTTCTCTACTGCCAAGAAGATCTTCTCTGGATTTAAGGCTATTCCCGTGCGTCTACAACGCTCAAAGCTCTCTTTGATACACTCAAGATGGGAATCCTTCGAGGATTGGGTGCTAAAATCGTCAATGAAGACCGTCATAGACTTGTGTAAGAGATCGGAGAACGCGTAAGTCATTGCTCTCTGGAAGGCGGCTGGTGCATTGCACAACCCAAATGGCATCACTAAATAAATGAAGGTTCCCCAGGGAGTAGTGAAGGCCGTCTTATGGTAATCCTCACGTGCTATGGAAATCTGGTTGTAGCCTGAATATCCATCCATAAAGGTGTACAACTCATGACCGCCGACCTCTTCTAAAATGGTATTGATAAACGGAAGGGGAAAATGATCCTTCTGAGTGTGCTGGTTTAATTTCCTATAATCGATACACACTCGAAGTTTTCCATTTTTCTTTTTGACCAACACCATGGGGGAGACCCAGTCAGAGATTTCCACTGGTTTGATAAATCCTGCTTGCAGAAGTTTTTCTAATTCTGCCTTCACTATTAGCTGAAGGTTGGGGTTCATTCGGCGTTCCTTTTGTCTAATGGGAATCGTGCCTGGAAGAAGGGGAATGTGATGTTGGGTCACCTCTGGGGGAATTCCCTTAAGATCCTTGTAAGACCAAGCAAAGACATCACGATATTCTAAGACTAAATCCTTATACTTGGCCATCTCTTCCTCACTTAATCCTACTCCAACCTTAATGCTACGGTTTTCTTCTCCTTCACGTGAGACATCCATCAGTTTCCAATCTTGGGGGTGCACATGGGGCTGTTGAGTAGGGCCTCTGTACCAATCACTAGGGATTGGAGGATATATTGAGCCTGCACCTCCAGCTAAAATACCCGAGGATGTCCTTCTAAAATGAAGAGATGGATTGAGAGGCCCTTCATCCACCAAAACCTCTAACTCTTGTGCGTGCGTGTTCTCAACATCCATGCCGAATGCCTCTACCGATTCCAAGTCATCTAATAGAGGAACCAAGCCTTGTTCTAATTCCGACCCCACAAGGATACCTTCCATAAAGTTTACTGAAATAGCCTCGTCCGCGCTTGAGATGGGGTGTTCCTTTAACCATTCTACATACTCCTCGGTTGGGGCCCATTCGTAAAGCCCTGGACCCAGACTCTTGAACGGAATTTTGTGGGCCTCTACTGGATGGACCCTATCAACGGCTTTGTGAGGTAAAAACCTCACCTTCTTCGGGGGAACCTTTGTCAACACTTCCCTTGACTCATCCTCAGAAGAGCTGTGGCATCCACGACAAAATCCGTACTTCAAAGGCTTGATATCCACCTCCGTAACGTTATGTGGCGGTCCATAAGTAATGTGAGGCCTAAGGCCTCCCCAATCTACACGAGCATTGGCAACTCTCAACCATGGACGGCCTAACAACAAGGGGTATGTTTCCTTGTTGGAGCGCATCCGAAGTACTTGGAAGGTGAGAGAATACTCTTCCCCCCCTGTGATGACCTTACAATTACTAATTTGGCCTAATGGCGCTTCTGCACTCTGGTTGGCCATGTTGATGATGAAAGGTGAGGGTTCCGTGATGTCTAGGCCCAATTTCTCCATGGTGGAGAGAGGCATAATGTTTAACCCACTACCACCATCTACCAATACATGGGGTACTATCTTGTCCACGATGGAAACTTCAATTGTGCATGCCCGAACCTCGGTGGTAGGTGAGGTAGACTTAACACGGGCAGCTAGTTTAACCTTGGTCTTGGGCCGCCGTTTTACTGGGGTTCCAGTCCTGAGAGCTCTTCTCATGGGAGGAGAGACTTCTAACAATTGGGCAATAGTGATGTCGGCCTTAAGACGACCTAAATCCGCCCACAAGTCATACGAGCCCGTCACCACACTTTCTGCAGTGAGAGGATGTGGTCTAAGCTCGGGAATGGGAATCTGTGGCCCTTCCCACTGTTCACTGAGTTGAGGAGCATGGTTCCCAGGCCTAGAATTTCCTTGGGTGGACCTAGTGTTTGCCCGTTGAATGTTTTCCATTGCCTCTCTTGTGGTCTCATTTAAGTCAGAGAAATGTGGTGAATCCTCATCAGAGCTATCACTATCCTCTGGTATAGGTGGAGGAGGGCTAGAATATTTAGGATCACGACGATTGGCCCTTGTTTGCACTGCTAGAGCTGGCAGCACACAATGTTGCTCCTCACGAGATGAACTAACCTCGTGGAAAACCACATTGAGCTCCGTGAGAGTGGGGGATTGTTCAGATATAACCTCACTTGAGACTGTAGCAAAACGGACGTCTTGTGGTCCTTGGTTTTGTTGTCCACCTTGAGGTGGTCCTTGGTTAAGAGGAATGTAACCACCCTTGGTGTTCACTCCCATTGGAGGGTTTTGGTTCTGGCGGTTGTTATTGTAATCGTAATAGAGGCTAGGGGGTCTAAGTGTGTTATCAAAGGAAGGATTACGGGCCCCCCTCAAGTGATCTTGGGCTTGCTGTGGGTAATTCCCTGGCGGAAAGGTCATGGGAATTACCTTATCCGGCCTACGGCATACATGGGTGGGGTGATTGCCGCCACAGTTACCACATACTACACCACTCTCTATCCAACACTGCCCAATTGCATGTCTACGCCCACAAACGTTGTGAATCTCGTGACGTGGTTTCTGTTGGCCTCCGAAACCTAGACTAGGAGACACATAACCTTGTTGGCCCTGGTTAGGCCCTACTTGCGGTGGGTTCCTATGAGGAGGCACATAAGGCTGCTGACTAGGGTGGTGTTGTTGTGCAGATGCTCCCATGGTGCAAAATGGGCTAGTATGGCCAGGTTGGCCACATTGAGTGCACCAAAGTCCCGAAGCATGTTTACCAGACTCTATAGGTGGGGGTGGTTGGTTAGGATTTTGGTTCCTAATCAACATAGCCATTTGATCTTGCATGGCTTTAATTTGTTGGACCAACTGATTTTGGAACCCTTGTTGACCTTGGAGGACCTCATTCCTAAAATCATCCTTCCACGTTGTTCCTTCAGCTGGATAAGTGATTTGAGGGAGAGGTGCGGGCGCTCTAGCATTCAAGGGGGGAGCGTAATAATTCCACATGGGGACAGGCGTACCTAAGGTGCCTTGAGCAGATTCACGGGCTACCTCTTTTCCCTTAGCGTGAATTGGTATGAAACTAGGAATGTGGTGCTCTTCCTTTCTCCACAACCTCTCCTGATCTCTATCAATCCGCTCTATCAACCTAGCTTGATCTTTAGCGGCCGCTAAAGAAGTGGGGCGTGCCCTAAGGATTTCTCGAATGGTAGTCTCATTGTTAAACCCTTGGATAAAGAATTGAGTCAAGGTATCGTCGGTGAGGAGGTTGCCCACAAATCTCGTGACCACTAGCTCAAACCGGCGAATGTACGTGGTAATATCTTCACCTTGTCCCTGGCGCAAGGCTGCTAAGGCAGTGAGGGCATTACTTTGCCCTACTTCGGGCCTAAAGTTCTCCAAAAATGCCCTCATAAGACTATCCCAGCTGTCAAAGGTGTTAGGAGGATGGTTTCTATACCATTCGTAGGCGGCATCCTTCAATGTGCAAGAAAACCAGACTAAGTAGTAGCCCGGGTCAGTGATAAGGCAAGTGGTGAGGAGCTCCAAGAACCGCTCTACATGAGCGGATGGGTCTTCATCCTTGGTTCCTTTAAAGATAGGCAAATTTGGGGGCATAGGAGCTGCCTGCAACCCAATGGGTACTACGATGGGCAAACCCCTTGGTTGAACCAAGGGATTGATAGGAATGGCATCCGGAGGAGGTGGCCCTCCAAAATCCATAGTGGAAGGTGGTGGAGTGCCCTCACGTCGAGTAGCACCCACGAAATATTTAGGATCTAGAGAAAAAATAGGCAATAAAAGTCTAGGTGAGAGAGGAGGGATAGGTTGGGCTTCTAGATGTACTTCTAAGAATCCCTCAGAGATATCCACCGTATTTTCACTAGTATTCCTAGATCTAGTCCGTCTTAGAGTCGAGGTTTCCAATGGCGCTTCCAAGGTGGGGCGTTGAGATCGAGTGGAACGGGACATCTACTCCAAGTCAAATCCAAGCTTCAATCCCCGTGGCTTCCATCCAATTCCAGGGTGATAAGGTATCTACTACGCATTCGATCCTATCAACGTGCTTGTGAGTAACGTGAGTATGTGGAATTTGCACGTGTGGCCACTTCCATCTACATCACCTTAATCACACTCTATACGAAGGACCACAAGAACCAAGACAATAATTTTTAAAATATTCTTTTAAAGCTCGATGAAGCCGCCGAAGAAACCTGTTCAAAGGACTTACCCATCATGGGCAACGACAAAGAGCTAACTCATTGAGAAGTGTCTCCACGGGCATCACCCCGTGCAAAGTCAAATCCCAACAAGCGCCATACAATACAAACCCAACTGTGGGGCTGACCTAGATCTTAGCGATGGAAGGTGTGATCCTTGGTATCCTTGGTAACCCCCTTGGTAACACTCCGGTAACTCCCTCTTGGTAACACTTTTGGTAACACTCCGGTAACACCCTCGGTATCCCCCTTCACCTTCCACCGACTAACTTAGGCATTACCCACTAGGAAGGAAACAACACGGAATACGAGACAAAATCCATAAAATGTGTGGACTTGGATTATCACCGAGCAGAAAACGTACCTGGCTGCGTCGCCAGCCAACCTGTCACAATTAATTTGAATACGACCGTGGACCTACACGCAACTAACGGGACTAATGGCCAGCTAGGTAATGAATCAACAAGTTTTAGAGGGAAATTATGTACCTCAAGCAACTTCCGCCAATCCACAGTTAGCACAAGTTCGTTGCATACAAGAGTTTTAGCTGGCCAAGTCTACCGAATCTAAGGTAATTCTCCGTGAGGCCCGAGGTTCCGAATTCTTAATCACAATGTCCACTCTAGCATAATTCTAAGTTACTAACGCGGTCCTAATGCCATGAAGAAGGTCTAGGGTACATACCTCAAGCCGCGCTCCTTCCTATCACGACCCCAGCTTCTTGAAAACCCTCCATAGCTCCAACTCTCCTCCATGGCAGCTCATTCAACCATTCATACAATTGACTTGCAACAAAAATCTAAAAACTCCCACAACACCAAGTTGTACTCACCTTGGTGGTTAGTCAAGCACGGGGGGAAGGAAGGGGCGCCCTTGTCCCATACCCGGGCTCATGCACCCTTCCCCTTCGGCCTAGAAGCTCACTGGAATTCTTACGAATGCCGTGGGAGGGCCTCAACCTTTCACCCCTAGGCCCCGTTGCTCGACACAAAGCCACAAGACTAGAAGGAGATCCCTCCAACACAATGTGTTTGTGGCTGGAAGGTCGGGAAACCACACTCCCTTCTAGTCCCCCACCGTTAAACACAACTTGGCACACACCTATACTTACAATACTCAAAATACACACACAAAACTAACAACTAATACACAAGCAAGTTGAGCACTTACCTCAAGCTACTAAACGTCGCACCAACCACCAAAATCAATTAGCGTTTGCACCTACATCCAACGTAGAACAACAACACAAATCAACAATAAACACGCCTCACTCCCGGCAGACGCACCAAAATGTGAACCAAATAAAACCCCCCCTAGTGGAGGAATTTATTGTGAGCACAAGGTCCTACTTCATAAGCTTAGCATTGCAAGAGGGCTCATGCATACACATACACAACGTGACCTTAGTTTTGTAAGCGTTTACTATCATGTGAATTAGTGTGACTTGCCTCAACTAGGTTAGACAATTAATTTGCTTGATGCACCTTAATTACCTTCGTGGCCCATATCCTTCCTTTACCTTCTTTCACTTTGCTTCATTTCTCTTCTGTCACTTTTATTTTATTTTATTTTTTAATTTTTAATTTTTTTTTTAAAATTTATTTTTTCTTTTATTTATATATATATATATATTTATATGTTTTTAATTTTTTTTAAATTTTTTTTTTTTTTTTTTTAATTTTAATTTTTTTCTTTTTCTTTTACTTTTTCCCTTGGTTGAGCTCACTCCATTCAATTAACCCCAGCCGCTAACCTTAGTCAATAAATTCAATTCACATTACCGAATCTTTGCACACAACTTGTCCAACTTCAAAACTCAATAACTCTTAGTGGTTTTATCCAAATTCCGATTTTTTTTTAGCCTACCATTACTAGTTCCACATAACCAACTTGATGAGCAATTGAGAATTCCAATTCGACAATTGTATTAACACCCAACAAGACGACCAGCAGTGATTCACCCCACAAAACACTCAATTACCAATTCCCCATGCACATTCACATACAATTCATTCAATCATCCAAGAACCAGGGCTAATGTAATCAAGTATCACGTGATTGGCAAATTCATGCTTGAGTCATACAACCTAAATTTTCACAAATTTTGGCAGCGCTTCCGCATGGAGTTCCAACACCGGAAACCCTAACAACAATTGCAGCAAGGATCTACACACAGGTTCAATCTACATAAAATCAGCACAAGGTGGGAGAATCGAACTCCCTGTCAGATGGTTGAGGAGCTCCTCGGTCGATCTGCAGCTCCTTCCTGCTCTCGGCTGGAGCCTCACTGCCGACTAGTTGAAGCTGCACTCTGTCTCGCACTCCGCTGCCGCCTTCCGCTTGCAACTGCAGCTTCCAGTGCCTTCCGCTGCCTCCGCGTGCTGCTCGCCTCCGCACTGACAGCCTTCGGCAAGGTGATCATCACACAACCCACACGAATCCTCACAGAGCCTCCACACCGAGGCTCTACCGAATAACGACCTCCAGCAGGGCCTCCGACGAACACCACAAGACGACGACCCTTGGTACCACCTCCACCGAGACTGTAACAACAACAAAAGGGCCACCGCGATCTTCAACAGCGCCTTCCCACCAGAATCCACGACCAACAGGGGGACGGCCTTCCCGATCACCGGATCACAACTCCAGCAGCACCTCCCACTCACTACGATCTCACCAACCCACGCGAATCCGAGAACTTCACACCAAGAACCCCGACAGCGCAGAGTGCAGCAATGTTTTTCACACTCCGCCCCTCTCCACACTCGCGCTCAAAACCCCACGAACAGACTTCTGCCGCTCGGCGTCGCAGCTCCCTTCTCACCAAGACCTGCTGCACCTCCCTCGCCAAGCACCAGCCACTTACTCCGCCGTGCTTCCAGCGACGTCACCTCCGCATCCACAGATCTCCTGCCTACTGCAGTCAAAACCGCAGGAGAAAAAGAAGGACCCACGAACACACAATCTCGCGCTCTGCTCATGGCCGCCTCTTCACCCCGCGCTCTTCCTGACAGCTCGTCACTGCCCCTACCTACAGCGTACTTCCTCGCACCGCCAATGCACGCCGAACTCTCCAATTCCAGCCTTGTGATTAAAATCACGGACGCCACCACAGCCGCATTCCCCGACCGTGTAGCGTCCACTCACTCCGGCTTCCACTGCCGTGCATAGAGCCTCTTTGCCCCGAGCCAATCTAGCGTCACAACCCTCAGCCAGCAACCCAACGTGCACACACCTCAGACCCTCCCAGACACTCTCACATTCCAGATTCACACGAAGAAGCTCTGCCCTCCGCTCTTCCCTGTCCTGACGCGAGACCCCCACGGCCCAAAAAAAAAAAAACGAGAGAGAGCGAAAACAACTCCCTGTTCGCAGTCAACCCAGTGCCCTCCAGCTCCAACGGTAGCCGCGCACGTAACTCACGCTGGAAGTCCAGCGTTTCTTCAGCAGATTCCGGGGAATATTCCCCGGGAAAACCCAAAATTCCCCCTCGCCAGCTCGGGGGAAGGAAGAAAACAAAAAATAAAAAAAGTTTTTTAAAGGTAACTTCGGCATGCCATTAAGGGCAGCCCATGATCGCCAATAATTGGTGCTAATTTCTCCCCTCGTCACCATCTAACTTTTCTAATTTCTTCCAAGGCCATGTGCCACTACTTCGTGCATGTTTTTTTTAAAAGATTAACTCAAAAGTGGCCACATCATGGTTGCACTCCGCATTTTGTTTACTTTTGTTTTTTGTTTATTTAATTACTTATTTGTTTACTTACCTCCTTGGTTTTTTAGTGTGTTTTTCCCAAGGCTTCAACCCATTGTGTTAAAAACACATGTGGTTTGAGGTGTCTCCCTTTTGCAAGAATTCTTTTCGTCTTCTAAGTTTTTCTTTTTTCCTCTTTTTTTCTTTCTTTTAATTTTTAGGTTTTTAACAAAATTAGATCTCCACTTGGAGATGATGACCTCTTCTAAATTAGGAAATGGCAAGTAAAAGGCCTTTTCAAGCCCTTTAACCACAATGGGTGGTTTAGTCTAACCATCTCACCCTAACTACCACTTTCTAATACTAACTAGTTAATCTTAATGCCCAAATGACATCGTGAGCCGTTTTGGGGGCTCACAGTCGGCTTGTTCATTACCGTCGATATTAGCATGGGCTCGGACTTTGTGGAGTGTAGTAATCTGTGTACGGTTTTGGAGCATTGTAACCATAGATGTAAGGATAGTTTTGTCCGGATGACTGTTGTGTAAAGTAGGATGTTTAATGTGTGTATTAAGGAGATATAATACATTTACACAATCTATAAAAATGTGAGCCGGTTCGTTTGGGTATTTAGTTGTGATTATTTTAAGGGTTTTATGTATAGCCATCATTTCGGCTCTTAGAATATTTTGGAGACCATGCAGTCTTTTGCCTGATTTAATTTGTTTGGTTGAATTGTATATCCCATAACCGGCTTTTTCTCCGTGCCAATGTCCCGGGCTTACTTCGGTTGGTTCTTTAAAGGAGCGGTCAGTGTAGTAACTGAAGTTGGGGTCAAATTTAAGGTCTGTATTAATTTGGTAGTAGGAGAGGGGGAGGCTTAATTCGGTAATTGGTGCTGCGGAGATGTTTGTGTGGGGGGTTTTAGACCATTTTTTGTTGCGGTTTACACGGGTTGAAATGGGTGTGGGAGAGGCGGTTGCGGTGTATACCTTGTTAATGTTTAGATTTTTTGCTATCAGAGTGAGATGAATGAGGTTTTCTAGATTACCTCTTTCTTGAGTTTGGTGATGTATACATAGGATACGTAGGGTTGCTGGTTCAAGGCGGGGTGTTTGTATATGCGGCGGTATAGTGGGTTCTTTGTAAGTCATAGAGTCAGCTTCAAATAGTACTATGATGTGTGAGTCCGGGAATGGGCCTGAGTGTGGGTTAGAGTTGTGGTACCAATGAGTGTCGGGAGTGATAATAATGGTGATGTTGTGGTCAGGGTCATTGTTTGCCGCTAGGCGTGCCCAATGTATTGCTTGTTGGGTTTCTTCTTTGTTGTGAGGGTGTGCAAGGCCTATTCCGCTCCACCTATAATCAAAAGCTTTTCCAAGAGATCCAAAAATCTGATCCCGTTCGAATGGAGAGTAGAATTTTGAGATTTTTGTGGAGCATGTAACGGGGGATGAGAAGTATGAATGTGTTATATTCAGAGATGTAATAAGGTAGTCTAAGATAGGGTTGGGTAATGTATAGTGTGCATTTTTAAGGGGGTCATTTTTGGGTATTCGGTAGTTATATCTTTGGTATAGCCAAACAATTTCGGTTTCAAATGATTGGAGTATTGGTTCAATGATAATGGGGGTTTGTAGTGCGTTGTGATATTGGTTCCACAACCATTGTAGTCTAGCGAGTGGTATGGTTATTAGATGTCTCCCATTATCTTCGTATATGTCGGCATTATCTTGTTGTATTTTGATTGTATTTGTTTGTGCGAGGATGTCAATTTCGGGGTTACATTCGGTTGTAAAGATGTTAAGGAGGGGGATAATAATAGGTGGTGCGATAAATCTTCTATCTCGAGGTTGTGCTTGAGGGTGGTGTAATTGTATGATATTTAGGTAATAATTGTTTTGAGTTCTTAGGTAGTATTGTGTGAGGATTTCAGTGTTATGTAAGGAAGTATTTGGGTTGTGCCAATGGAAAAGATTTCTTTGTGGGAGCCATTTGGCGTAGGTGGTGTTGTTGTGGGTCCAATGGCATAGGTATGACGTATATTGTTTGTTTATGTTGTAAGAGTCAATGTACTTTCTATGTTTGTGCGCGGTTATGTTGCTTATTGGGTGTATGGAAGGATTTTTTAATATATGTGGTGGGGGGGTATATGGTCGTGAATGTGGCGGGTTTGGGGGGATTAGTGGGGGGTTGATGTTGTGGTGGGTGTCATTGTGATCAATGATGTATGAGTCTTTAAGTGTGTATGGTGTGGCGTGAGTGGTGCAAGGGTTGGGGCATATAGGGAGGCATGGAGGATGACAAAATAGTTGTTTAGCAATATTTAGTGCACTTTTTATTAATTTATGGGGGGTGCCGTAGAATGTTTTGTAGCTCTTGTCATCCATAAGGTGTGTACCATTTGGTAGTGTAATTTGTTTTAGATCGGTAATGTTTGTAGAAAAAAGTTTTTGTAAGAGTTTGTCGGATAATTGTCGGTTAAGTCTTGGGAGGTTATGTATTTCATTTGCCCAGTTTTGTTCAAGTGGCGCGGGGCCTAGTAGGAAATCTTCTAGCGTGCTTTTTAGAAATGTTTGGCCTTCTGTTTTTAGTAGAAAAAGTGTGCTGGTAATAGGAGACCAAAGGCAATCAGATCTTTTTAGTCTTTGGAGGTATTGTGCTCCTCCATATATGGCAAGGATGTGCCGAAGGAGTCCACTATAGATTAGTCCTAGTCGTCCTTTGTCGTTAAGTGCATTCTGGAGTTGTTCTCCAATGCATCGTAGATAGGCATTTTTGAGGGAAAAAGCTTCTAATCCGAATAGTTCGTGGGGGAGTTGTGTTATGACATTGGAAGTACAATTAGGGAGTCCGCATACTTTCTTTTGTATGGCTATGATTTTTTTATCCAGTTTGTTTATGGCGGGCATGGAATAAGGGACCGCATAGAAACTATATGAGATACCTGATCGTATGACGGTATCAATCATTTTTATTTTTTGTTGCAATGTAGCCGGACATAGTGTAAGTTCCTTACATTGTTTAATAAGTTTTGTAGTAGTAGCGTGAATTTGAGTTTTCCATTTTAACGATGGGACTATATTTATTCCAAGGTATATGTAGGGTTGGTTTTGGTTAAGAACCGGAATTGGTTGGTTACGATATTGGATATTGGTGGCTTGAATTAGGGCTTTGAAGGCGGTGGGATTTATTTTGGATTTGTTTGGGCAACTAGTTACGGCACATTTCTGGACCCCAAGTTCCATCCCGATCCAAAGACAAAATTTGTCCATTTTGTCTATTTGAACTTGGAGTGATTTGAGGTGACTGGAGATGGCTGCTAGATCGTCGGCATATGCGGCCGAGTTTACGGTGATTTTTGAGGTGCCAAATGTGTAGCCATTATTACCTCTTTGGAGCCATCTCAATAGAGGTTCTAGAAAAATAATAAAGAGGTATGGACTCAATGTATCGCCTTGGATGGTACCCCGTTGGATGGGGATAGGGCGTGTTTTACCAAAGAATTCTCTGGTGTATGTAGTGGTAGATTGAGAGTATATATTACCGACGAGTGTGACTGCGTCTTCTGGGTACCCAAGATCACTCATTATGGCTAGTAATCAAGGATGGTCAATGGAACCAAATGCGTTTTAAAAGTCAATGTTGAGTATGTAAATGTCTTTATTAGTGAATTTTGCATCTTCGAGTGCGGAAATGAGGGTTTGAAGTTGCCGTGTGGTACTTCTCTCGGCTCTAAACCCTTCTTGGCTTTGTGTAATATTTGGTGTGTTTCCCCATAAGCCGATAATATTGATGTTAGTGTGCTAGTATATAATTTATAGATGGTGTTAGCTAAGGCAATAGGTCGGTGGTTAGGTAGCTCGGATGGGTTTCCTTTTTTGTATATTAAGATTGTTAGGCTTGTTTTCCAAGATGTGGGGATGGATTTTTGTTTATAGCAGTGGAGGAAGAATAATGATAGAAGATCATGGAATCTTGGGGGCATGTTTTTTAGGATTGAGTTAGGTATGTGGTCCGGGCCGGGGGCTTTGTTGGTTCCCAAATTTTTTAGGCACATGTTGTATGTGTCTCTGTTGTAATATGTGTGGAGAGGTGTTGTTGGTACGCCTCTTTTATCAATAGTAAGTCCGTCCAAATCATGCCACGGGTATTGCCTGACACGGCATGTGCATGTTGGTGTATGTTGTGGTTGGAAGTGGCATGGGGGGATGGTTGGACTATTGTTTCTGGACTGTTGAAAATGTATTTCATTTGCGATATCATCTGGGCCGGTTAGAATGTTATTGTTTTGGTCTAAAATACAGTCTAGTGGCAGGTTTGTGTTATTTTTAAAGACTTTTCTATTAATCTTTTTTGGGCTAGTTTCATATAGTTGACGGTACTTAGAAATGGTTTTTTTGACACATTCTCTTGCATATTTTGTAGTAATTTTCCGAGCTTCTTTGTTGGCGTTTTTTGCAATGATTGCAATGTCTATTAAACTGTCTTCATGATGGATGTTGGGTAGTGGTATTTGTGGGATTTGGGGGTGACAGAGGTTTTGTAGTTCGGAGAGTATAGGGTGGGTTCGCCAGTTTTGGTTAGTTTTAGCAATATGAATTGTTTTACGAATCGTGTGGTATGTGACAAGATGTTGCTTCCACTTTTTTGCTAGTTTTCTTGGGAGATACCCCCCTTGTTTCGAGGTTCTAGGTGTGAGTTGTGGGATTGGAGGTGCTTTGCAAGTCTTTTCTAGTGTACTAGAGATTTCATTAATAATTTGGTCAAGAGTTGTGCAAGCTTCCTGCCATTGTATGTGTGTAAGGTGTGGATGGTTAGAAAGAGTATTTGTAAGGGAGTCTATTAGTAGTGAATTTTTTTCAAAGAATACTGTGTTGAAGTTAGCAAGGTTTTCTTTTGGAATGGGGTTTAGTATTTTAATGTTATTTGAGATGATGGTAGTGGGAGGTCTGCTTATAAGGGTGTTGTGAGGTATATTGAGTTGGATTGGGAAGTGGTCCGAGTTTAAGTTGGTTGTGGTATTGGTAATGGATGTATATTGAGTATGGTTAGGTGTTTTAATGTAAAATCCATCAATTAGGCTAGTGTGTGTGTAATTAAGTCCACCTTGACGAGAGTATTGTGTATCAGTTGGGATTAGATGTAAATCCAGATCGTCCGTGTATCTTTGCCATTGATAGTCTATGTCAAGTGGAGGGGTAAGGACCACTCCGTTTCGTCGTCCGATAAGGGCGATATCCCGGTTAAAGTCTCCGCAGAGTATTATTGTGTAGTTAGTGTGTGTATTTACTTGTGATGTGATGGAATTTTGGATTTCCGGGATAAGCCTAGAATCTTCTGTGTGCGAAGGCATGTATAGGTGAAGGATGAGCCATGGTTGGAGGGGTCGGTTAGTAATTTCAATGATTTGAAGATATGGTGAAATATTAGCTGGGGTAGGGATTTTAGTAATATTCCTGGGGAAGGCATATGATTGGTGTATGAGCATGAGTAGACCTCCTCTTGCCGGTGTATATGGCCTTCGTTGTTGGATGCATGGTGTGAGAGAGTGAGTGTTGTTAAAAATAATTTTATAGTTTGGGAATATCTTTTGTATGTATTTTGTGGATTTAGTAGCGGTTATTTTAGTTTCTTGTATGGCAATTATGGCGGGTGGTGTGTTGGTGTGGGTGGTTAGGTTGTGGATACATGGTAGAGCAGTGTTTAACGTTGAGGCGTTCCATGTAGTAATGTATGTGTTTCTATTATCTGTATTTTCGTGGTTGCAGAGTGGGGGGGAAATGTAAGCGGGTGTTGGAGTGGGGTGCGTGTAATCATGAATAGGTTCAAAGCATCTAAGAGCTTCAAGGATAAGATTGTGCGGGAAGTAAGGAAATTTTAGTTGTAGTTCATCGGGAGAAGGGGGTGGGGTTTGCCTATGAATAAAGTCATATAGGTCGTTGTGTAAAGAAGTTTTGTGTTCAAGAAGGTGTTGGTTTTCTTCTAAAAATTTAGTGTAGGGGTGGGGTATATCTATATGTCTTTCAAGGGGATTGTGTAAAGAGGATAGGGTGTTTAATAATATATTTGTCCAATGTGTTGGGTTTGTGTTGGTAGAGTGTTGATTGGTGATATTGTTGCATTCATCTATTGAAGGGTGGAGGGTGGTAATTAAGGCAAATAAGATATGTGGGGGTGGGTGGTCATTTTTTTGATGTATGTATTGGGAAATGTTGGGGTAGAGGGTGGAATAAGTATTGTGGAGTATGTGGTTATTTTTTAGAAGTGGAGCAAACGAAGATGCTAGATGTTGATATTCGGGGTGGAGTTTTATAGTATTCGGAATGAAATAGATTTTGGATACTCTTTTATGTGTTTTTGGATGGTTGAGGAAGACATTTGGCATTGGGCCGGGGTTAGTTTCTATGTCTCTGCAAAGTATAATTAGTAGTTTCGAATGAGTAATGTTTATGGTTGTTAGAAGGAGGGGTGTAGAGTGTTGTTGTTGTTGTTGTTGTTGTTGTTCTTTGTTTTGATAGTAGTATAAAGGTATACTTTTAAATGACAAAAATTCATAGCTACTATTGTGTTTTTGGATTTTTTATTTATTGATAGATGAGTGTATAAATATACTTTTAAGTTTACTATCGTGTTGTAGGTCGAAGTCAGTTTAACGAGTCCGGTTGTCTAACAACCATGGAGGTTTCTTTCGAGGCTTCTTCTTCATGTTCTTGGATTATTTGAACAAGATGCATGCGGAGTGAGGACATTTCTCCTCTAAGTGTCTTTGCGGTCTTGGCTAGTACATTGTCAGCATAGGCTTTGGCTTCTTGTACTATCTCTGTCTTTAGTGCTCCCATCTCCTTCCGTACCTCAAAGATAGTGCTGTTGGTTCCTTTCTTCACCTCCTCTTGGACTATCTTGTGTAGGTCCTCTTTACTATACCCCGTTTTTGGTGCGTTTTCTAAGGCAATGATTGCATTAGCTACTGCAGTGTTCACTTCATTAAAGCCCCATTTTGAGACACATTCATCCGGCGGGGCGCTTATTCCGTCAAGGCTTTTAGGGTGAGGGGTAAATTCGACGTATTTACCTAGGATTTTACCGCTGGTATTTACTAGTTTCTTGTATACAATGGCATTCAAGCACTGTATGTTACATATTCCCACATGTCGACCATGTTCTAGTTTGAAATAAGTGTCTACAACATTTTCTTTTCCCACAAATGCATTGATACCCTGTTCTAACTCCCCAATCGTCTTTGTTTTGTTTAGGTTTTTGGCAATTAGGATGAGGGCATTCTTTCTTGTTTTATCATTTTCACTTAGCCTCCCTTTACTAGCAAAATATGGGTTAAAAATCTCGTTCGAGAAGGCAATTTTTTGGACTTTTACCTTTTGAGCTTGCTCCGGGGAGGGGGTTTTTACCCAAGCAAAATCTAGTTCTAGTTTTTTGTGGACATCGGTGATCTCATACTCAAACCCTCTAGCAAACCCTTCTTTCACAATCTCTTCATGCAAGACATACCATGATTTTTGGGCCAAGTTTGGTCCGGAGATTTTTACGGATAAAAGGTTTGTAAGAGCTAGAGAATCATAGCTCTTGCAAACCTTACCCCTATGAGGAATACCTTCATTGAGAGTTAGGATGAATGGTCTCGTACCTTTGAGGAGTCCTTTCACATCAACTCTAGGGTTTTTGAGGTGGAGTTTGATGATGCCACTTCATCTGTCCGTCTTGTGGTGACATAAGATTGCTATTGGTTCGCCTAGTACTTCTCCTAGATCAATGTTCATACGGAGGAGTCGTGTTTTCACCATGTCATAGACTATATTTCTAGAGAAGACTTGTTCACCAATTTCAAAGAGAATTGCTACTTGATAGTCTAATGCATAGCCATGCTCATCAATCTCCACCTCACTAGGCAATTGGGTTAAGTTGAAGTGATTACCTTCTTTCCCATCTGACCTCCTCGAAGGCCACTCTTCTTGGGTTACAAATGGGAAGAAGGGTAATGCTTCAACTCTCTCTTGTGCTTCTGGTTCAGACAAGCCCAACTCAAGCAATTCAGGGATGGTTAGGAACGGTTCCTTAGGACTACCACGATTAATACCTATAGTATTTAGGGTATTGAAACCCAACGAGTAAGGTGGACGCTGCAACTTCGTTGCTCTCACCTTCTTGAGGTTGGGGGTGTTCTCTATCATATCAATAGACCGTTTATGCATGGCAACAACCTCACATACATTTTCCTCAACAATTTCCATTAGTATTGGACCATTTAGAGAGGGGGCAGTAGAATCAACAAACATGCGGTCTGGTCCTTTGGAAGAGGAGGCTGTAGTATCATCAGTCATTTTGCATGTCACGAGTAAAGGGTTGTTATTGGAGAATACTACCATTTTGCATGACGATTTTTTCTTAGTCTCTTTATTACCACTTCCATCCCACAACTTACTTTGTGGGCTTCCAGGTCGTGGTATTGAGTACAAATTACACGAGGAAATGATATATGGCGCATTACAAATAATATGATTCAAAGTGGAAGAGTATTTACCTGAATGGATGAGAGGCACTTGCTGTGGGTGTTGGCAGTCCGTACGGTGGGCGCTCCAGCAGTGTGTTGGCAGGGCACTCTGGTTCGGTGGCAGGCTTTGCCACTCCCTGCGAGGGCCGTACCTCCTTGCTGCTCGCCTTCCCTCTGCACGCGGCCTTTGGAGAGTTGGCTCGGGGTTGTCCCAGGGCCTGCCGGGTACTGTCCGTGAGTTGCAGCTCTGGCTCTCCGAATTAGGAGTGCGGGGGTTCCTTGGGTTGGAGTCCAGGGCACCCTGGTGTGGCGTATAGAGGCTCCGCTCGGCGGTGATGGCGTGCTGCAGTACTGTTACGCTCTGGCGCTGCGAGCTCCGGCTTGGTGCGAGGCGAACTTGCTTCTCTTGTTGTCGCTGGCTTGGGGACCAAGGGTTCTTCCAGGTTGTGGCTACGCCTTCTGCATGAATACTGGGACTCCTCCGAGTGGTTCTTGCGTGTCGCGGTGCACCGGCGTGTTGTGGCTCTGCTGTGCGGTGTGACGGTCCTCTTCGGCACGATGTTCTATGTTGCGATGCACCTCCGAGGCGCGGTACTCCCGGGCGGCTCGCTGTTCTTGTCCACCTCGGTGATTCCCTCCGGCTCCGAGTTCCTTCTTGGCGTGCTGTTCTTCTGCGGTGCGATGCTACTACCCGTCGTGGGCGAGTCGAGGCGAGGCAGCTGCTCTGTGCGGTGACTCTTCTACTTGTACCTCTATGCGGGCACCTACGGCGGCGTGTGGTGTGAATAGAGCTATGGTACGCTCCTACATCTCTGCTCACAAGAATCCTTCCTTCCTCTAACTTCTTGTCTTGGCTATGGCAGGAACACCTATTGGTTTCTAGAATTAGAGGGACAGGGCGAGAGGATGAGCGATAGGGTTTGTGGGAAGGTCGTTTATACTTGTTTGGCCGGTATAGGGTTTGGTTGGGAGGGTCGTGAGGAACCACAAAACGCCGTTCCTTGTTCTCCTTCAAACTAGGGTTTGGTGGCACGTGGGTTGTTCCAGAATTACGAGGCGGGTATAGGTGATTCCTTTGTTTCCAGTTTTAGTGCAGGTCAGGGTCGGCGGCTTGTAGGGGTGCTCCCGTTGGGCTCGACTGTTTGGAGCATGGCGTCCAGGTTTTTGGGCGGGACAGCTTGGTGTAGGGAGCCTTTTCCCCAGGACTTCTGCTTGATTTGCGCTTGGCCGCCTGAACTTGGCTGCTTCTACGGATATGGACGTTGAGGTACCGTTATGTGAGGCTTAGTTTACTTTTTCCTGCACATTTCTTCCATGGTAATTCTAAGATGCGGAAGTAGATTTTTGTTGAGATAACAGAACTTACCTTGTTGGCGATGCTGATAACCGTTGCTTCTTTTTTTCGCCGTTCTTGTGGCATAGCAGGGGTAATTCGTACTTCTGCGTTATTTTGCTTGGCTGCCTTGGTGGGTTTCCTCCATATCTGCTTCCATGGCGCTTCCATGCCGCCCCCATGAGGTATTAGGCTTTCCACCTCTCCCTCCTCCTTGTGCTCCAGGTTGTCTTGTGAGGGGTTCTCCTTGGGTCACGGCGGCTTGGAGCTAGGCGTTTTTGGTGTTGATCTGGGCAGCTTTTGGTGACCTCTTCGGAGATGTTTGTTGCGGTGTTCTTTTATGTGTCTTATTTTGTTTCCTCCTGCACATTTTTTCCATGTATGTTTCATGTCAAGGAACGGAATTTTTGGTAAGGTTAGAAGACTTACCTTTTTGTCGTTGTTGGCGATGATGCAGTTCCCCCTTGAGACGTACGCCTTCTCTCGACTAGGCTCATTCCAGCTCCTGTCATACACGTTTCTTTGGGCAGCAGTAGCGGACTTTTTTTTTCTTGTTGTGCTCCTTTCCACGAGCGGAGTTCCTGGGCTCAGCTTCCTGCCTACTGTACTGTTCCTATCTACGCCCATCATTTACGGGGTCCACCCATCTTGGCTTGATGGCTTCGTTTACTCTCCCTGCGCATATTTTCCATGTAAGTTTCATGTCAAGGAACGAGATTTTTGGTAAGGTTAGAAAACTTACCTTGTTGTCGTTGTTGGTGATGATGGAGTTCTACCTTGAGACGTACGCCCTTTCTCGGACAGGCTCTCTGCTCCTGTCAAGCACGTTTCTTTGAGCGGCACTATCAGGCTTTTTCTTTTCCCTGTTGTGCTCCTTTCCGCAAACGGAGCTTATGGGCTCAGCTTCCTGCCTTCTGTGATGTTCCTTGTTGTCGTTGTTGGCGATGGTGCAGTTCCACATGAAGACGTACGCCCTCTCTCGGACAGGCTTCCTCCAGCTCCTTTCAAGCACGTTCCTTTGAGCAGCAGAAGTGGGCTTTTTCTTTCTCATGTTGTGTTCCTTTTTGCGAGCGGATCTCATGAGCTCGTCTTCCTGTCTTCTGTAATGTTTTTGTCTCCGCCTAGCGATTCCGGAGTCCGCCCATCTCGGCGTGATGGTTTCGTTTGCTCTTCCAGAACTTATGGGCCTCGCTTCTCTATCATAGCCTGCTCTTCCTGTTGGACCATACCTATATATTTTACATGTATATATATCTACTCTTGTGTGCTTCCTTATTTTTACAATTATACATTTTGTGTTTTTTTTTATATTGTGTTTAGTTACTGTGTTTTGCCTAGGTGCTGTGATGGTTGGTGTGTGTTTCGAACATGCAATAAAAGAATTTGGTGTGCAAAAAATTGTGCGGTGATAGAAAATGAATGAGTTAGGGTTAGGATGATGCGTATCTGTATGAGGTTTCTTGAGTGTTGATTGTGGCGCCTGCTTCTTTACGATGTCAATGATATTGCTTGTATTTCTTGTGGCGCCTGCTGCTACGCCTCGCAGCTTCACTCGTCCGTTGTGATACGTCTATATAACCAGGGACGTCTGTTTGTTGTGGTATGTTGCCTCCCGGTCTAGGTTTGGGGTGGACTCGGGTATCCAGGGACAGGATGTTGATTCCGACTTCGTTCCGGGACGATTGTCAACAGCTTCTAAGGAATCATTGTAAGATCTATGGTATTTAAGCAATGCAAAGTGCAGAATATCACAATATGACTTAGCTGGTTTTGGGGGCCGTTGATCTTTGTGAATGTTGCTTGTGTCTTGGCGTCTGGCTCTAGTTTGGTGTGTACAGTAAACTTTCTTCATGTTGGTGCTTGCATCCTGGAAGGGAGGGATATGGTGTATGGTGTTCCTATGGTGTTAGCGGTATCCGAATCTAGATCTGACTAACAAGAAGATGACATGGAGGAAGCAAAATCTAGATCTAGATCTAAGCCAACACAAGAGACCCGCTTCAGACTTACTCTTCTCAGACTAATGCTAGTTTACTTGCATCTCCATTCAAATTCTATAGTAGTAGATCAAAAGATTTGCCATCCCTTCCAACTTTCTACACACCATAAGTATACCATTCAGCAGCAAAAGAGGGACACATCGGGATCTACAATGAGCCCAGCAACCCTCATTGTATGTGTGCCTTGTATTTGCGCCTAACACTCAAACATCCCTCCTCACCAGGTTTTACGGAGCTACTCTTCTCTCATCTCGGTCCGGAAGCGTCAACCTAGACAACTCCACACCATAATAGCGGCACTCAAAGACGCACGATTGGCAAACTAAGATATATGTATATTTTTTATATATTGATTTCAAAAATGCATTTGGTTCTATTAACCACGCAAGATTATTAGCAATTATGTCTGACCTGAGATACCCCACCAACGCAGTCCCACTAGTTGGAAACATCTACTCTAACTCCTCGACCTCATACATTGAAGAACATTTTGGAACAATCCACCCCATCCCCATCCAACGCGGAACCATACAAGGTGACACCCTAAGCCCATATCTATTCATTATTTCCTTAGAACCACTATTAAAATGGATGCAAAGGGGAAATAACGGATACACCTTTGGAACATCACAAGCTATCATAAACTCGACCGTGTATGCCGATGACCTTGGTGCTATTGCCAGTATACTTAAATCATTACAAATTCAACTAAATAAGATAGACAAATTTTGCGATTGGTTCGGTATGAACGTTGGCACCCAAAAATGTGCCGCCACGGGATGTCTAACAAATCCAAAATGAACCCGACCACATTCAAAGCACTCATGCAAACCGCCAACATAAACAACCGGAACCAACCCATCCCCATACTACATCAAAACAAATCTTACGTGTATCTAGGCACAAATCTTTTCCCCTCACTAAAATGGAAGATATAAATTCACATCACTACTATTTTACTTACCAAATAATGCAAAGAACTAATAACAAGCCCAGCCACTATGAAACAAAAAATAAAAATGGTAGACACAGTTCTTAGACCCGGAGTAGCATACAGTTTCAATGCAATTTCATACTCACTGCCTACTATAAAAAAACTAGACAAAAAATCATAGCCATTCAAAAATCCATGTGTGGCCTCTCCAACTACATGTCAAATATCATAATTCTGCTTTTTCTCTTAAAAATGCTTACCTCTGATGTATAGGAAAACAACTCCAAAATGCACTAAATGACAAAGGAAGACTTGGAAAGATTTACAAAGGGCTCACCTACTCTATCCTTGCCAAATACGGTGGTGCTAAAACATACCTAGAATAAACAAAGTAGATTGCACCAGATCACCAATCACGCGGACATTTTTTCTACTAAAAATGAAGCAAAAATTTACCTCTAAAGCACACTTATGGACTTCCTATTAGATTCCTCATCTCTGGAACAAATGTGGCTACAAGAAACCCAAAACAAATTCTACTTAGAAATCATATAAGCACACCACCCTCAAGAACAATTTTGTGACTCAAGATCCGTTACTCCACCCTTAATCATTTCCCTCCTCAACATCCACACAACCGAATGTAACTCCAAAAAAGATGTTCTCACATCAAAAAATACCATCAAAATTAACAATGATCATGCACATATATATATATATGAAGATATTGGAAGACATCTAATCACTATTCCCGTCACTAGACTCCAATGCAGGGTTGTCTACATAGACGGACTGGGGCCCAAAGACAGCGGACAGTCGGACAGCACCCTTGTCAGACAGATGCCTATAATATTCCATAAAATATTCCTCAAATCTGTAGGATTATTCTTGAATATTCCCGATTATTCCTCAATATTTCAAAATATTTTAGAATATTCTCTACTGGACGGACAACAACCTCTATCGGACGGACAGACGGATACTACCGGACGGACAGCCGGACAAACGGACACTATCGGATGGACGGACGCCGGAACAACCATGCTCCAATGGCTATGGAACCAAGAAGAAGAAGAACGGCGGTCTCCGAAGGAGGCCGGCGCGAATAAAGTATTTGTTCGTTCCACTACTAAGACCAAGTCCACCGGACAGGGAATTAGTGAGTTGGAACTACTTCCCCCTTTTGGGGGTAGACACTATGTATCCTGTAACAAGTAACCAATAACAAGGGACCAAGGTCCCACACGTCTCCAAACTAGAAAGGGCGTGTACTGTGAAGTGTAAATGTAGATCTATGGAGGGGGGTTCGATGCATCAGGAAGGGGTTGGTTGTTTTCTAGTTTGCATTTATGCAGGAGTATCGACATAGCATGTTGGATTGCGATAGTGTTAATATTTGAGAAAGTGGTTTTGATTGAAGTGATTGGGATTTTAAATGTTTCTTCAAGGGTTGTCATTGAGGGAATAAAGGTGGTGGCTCTGGCACCCACCGTGATGACGATGAGGGGGTCTACTTTCCATCCCAGTGCTTGAATATCTTCAAGTAATGGTTGGTATTTGTTTGTTTTGTTTGTAATAGTGTCCGGAGAGAATCTATCATTGCAGTATGTGAATTCAACAAATTGGATAGTGAGACTTGGGTCTATGTGGTTTGGTGGGGGGTCTTTATATGAAAGTCCTCTAACACATAATAGGTCCGGTTTGAATCTTGCATTGCAGTGGCATCTTTGAGTGTAAGAAGTGCATGGTAGTAGCCAAGGAGGGACCATGTTTTCTTGTGGGTTGTCATTAAAGGTTCCGGCATTCATGAGAATGAAGCACCTGGATTTGGTTGATGATATAAGTAGTTTACGAATAGCCCATACTACTTTGTTATGTCTTTTGACAATTAGTGAGTGTATATGGGGGTTTTGGCACTTGAGTAAGACATGTAGCCATGTGTCCGGGTCCGTGGTATTGCAAATTGAACATGTTATTGTGGGAAATCTATCTATTCCGAGGAAGAGTTGTTTGCGGGCATTTTCCATGTATTGTCCGGTACGGAATTTGAACAGGCATGTGATTTGTGAGTCCGTAATTATGGGGTTTTTCCAAAAGTTGTTGGACATTTCATTGTGGATATTTGGGTTGCCGGTGCATTTATCAATATTGGAGAAATTTTCTGTGAATATTTCCAGGTTATTTATAAGGTCATGTTTTTTGAGGTATTTGTCCAAGAATTGTATGGGACCTTTATCGGGAGTTTCGCCCATAGAGGGCCATTCATATCTATGAAAGTAATATAGGGTGGCATGGGCGTGTTCGTCTGGGTGTTCAGCATTTTTGTGGGTTTTTTCTCTTCCTTCTTTAGCGAGTTTGTCGGCTTTTTCATTGCCGTCGATATTAGCATGAGCACGGACTTTGTGGAGTGTAGTAGGTTGTGTTCAATTTTGGAGCATTGTAACCATAGATGTAAGGATAGTTTTGTCCGGGTGAGTGTTGTGTAAAGTGGGGTGTTTTATGTGAGTATTTAGGAGATATAATACATTTATGCAATTTGTAAAAATGTGGGCCGGTTTGTTTGGGTATTGAATGGTGATTATCTTAAGGGTTTTATGTATAGCCATCATTTCGGCTCTTAGAATATTTTGGAGACCATGTAGTCTTTTACCTAATTTTATTTGTTTGGTTGAATTATATACTCCATATCCAGCTTTTTCTCGGTGCCAGTGTCCTGGGCTTACTTCGGTTGGTTCTTTAAAGGAACCATCAGTGTAGTAGCTAAAGTTGGGGTCAAATTTAGGGACGGTATTGATTTGGTAGTTGGAAAGTGGGAGGTTAGATTTGGTAACTGGTAGTGCGGAGATGTTTGTGTGGGGGGTTTTAGACCATTTTTTGTTTCGGTTTACACGGATTGGGGTGTGTGTGGGAGGGGCAATTGCGGTGTATACCTTGTTAATGTTTAGATTTTTTGCTATCATAGTGAGATGAGTGAGGTTTTCTAGGGTACCTATTTCCCGAGTTTGGTGATGTATACACAGAATACGTAGGTTTGCGGGTTCGAGGCGGGGTGTTTGTGCTTGCGGTGGTATAGTGGGTTCTTTGTATGTCATAGAGTCGGCTTCAAATAGTACTATGATGTGAGAGTCCGGGAATGGGCCTAAGTGGGGATTAGGATTGGACCAAGCTATTTTGCGAGCGTAATTTTGCGAGCCGCGAGCTGCGAGCCTAGGATTGCGAGCCTTGTTGGCAAAAATTGAGTTCTTAATTTGAAAAGGGCATAAAAAAGTAAAAGTTTTAAGGTTTTTTTAGAATGACATTGATTAAATGCATTACATCAATGGGCCTATTACCGTGGGGAAGGGTGGAGAAATTGTATGCAAGAAGGATCTAAAAATGACAATATTGTTGATTTTTTAATTTTAAAATGGACTTATAACCGTGGAGTCTAGGGTTCTACAATGAAGGGAAGATAGAATTTCTGAGGTTATAAAGCTTTGGAGCATGATTTAGAATATATAAAAAGACAGTGAGAGGGAGAGAGGGGAGGGAGAGAGGACGAAGTAGGGGGAGGAAGGTTTTAGAATTTGGAGAGTGGTAGTGGTTCTAGGAATTTGAGGATCGGAGGGGGTGGGAATAGTGCGATTTAAGGAGATGGCAAGTATAGTTTGGAAAGTTTTAGAGATGGAGCGTAGGGGACAGTGAGAGTGGGACACCTAAAAATATTGGTTGAATTTAGGGTACTGTAGAACAAAGATTTAGAGTTAGGATTAGTGGTTTAGAGATAGACGATTCAATTTGGTGGATGATGACCCGGGGCACGATAAATTTGGGAGATTTAAAAGGTGTATTGGCGGTAAAGCTAGTGCAAGGGAGAGCAAATGATTTAAAGTATGAAACTATTGGTAGAGGAAAAATAGTAAGTGGTTAGAACCAAAGATAAGGGAGAAAAGTGGGGAGATATGAAGGATAGTTTAGGGACAATTTGCAACCCCAGAATGTAGTTTTTGGAACTGGAAAAATTAGAAAGAGTCTTGGAGGGGGACATTAGAAGAGTGAGATATTAAACTTGACTACTATATACTTGCAAGGGAAGTGTAAATCTCCAATCTCAGTCTCCCTCTATCCCGTCATTTTTACGAAGTATAGACTCACGAGTGATGGACAAGAACTAGTACAAACGGTGGAAGTGGCCCTTTTAGTCTTACCGCCTTTTATATAGAATTGGAGTGACACAATATAAGTTTTGAGGGGACAATGCCTTACGCTCAAAGCGACGGTACTCGACGTTTTTGAGGGCAAATATCTCCATCATGCTCTAGTTTGTTCCCATCTCAACTGGTCAGAAGTCTGGGATATGTAGCTTAGATTGGATCCACCTTTGTCGTGTGTCCATAACACAACAATGAATGTCGTTGTTGCAAAAGAAGAATTGTATTCTTTTCATTCTCAATTTCTTGAAATTGTCCATCAGTCCCATGTATGTTGAGGCAGATGTACTTCTTCCGTGCTGCACAATCCTGCCCACACACTACTTCCTTATATCGGCCTATAGAAATAAACATGTTTTACTGGATGTCTTAGGAAGCCTTCCAATGTGCCATTGCTTCTCATCACAGACAATCTCTTGCACAACTTTGACGTGTTGAATCGGGAAATAAATTGCAGGTGACATCAATGGAAGTACTTCAGTTGCTTCAGAAGAGCAAGTAGAGTGTTGTGGTCGCTCTTCAATTGTTAGGTCAACAATCATTGGATCAATACGACAAGCCTTCATCATGAAGCGTGATGCCTTTATTTTGTTGGGGTGATGCTAGTCAAATTCTAATCCTGGAGAAGAAACTATTTTTCTTTTTAGAGATACAAAAATTTCCTCACCTTCTAAGTGAAGATTGCAGGTACAGAACTCCTCTGCACCGAGCATATTGGCGAGTGCAGCATGATTTCCAAAGCATTGAATGATGCGATAGACAATGCAAAGAGTGAGTTAATTCTTCCCAAGATCATTGCCTAGTTTTTTCACCTTTCAGATATTGGTAGTAGGCAACAATCCGTATGCATACCCAGACCATATCATCCATAGCCGCAACATACATATGATAATTTTTTGCCTGACTGTTGGAACCACTTGATGTGCACCAATTCCGTCAAAATATATGACAACATCTTGACCTGTTTGAACAGCTTCCGATAGATCGTTTGATGAATAATTATGATTAGTACAACGTTTGGCATGGCGAACTGATAGAAGAACTTAGGTTACAAAATATAGCTAGTAGCGGCATAAGGTAGTATAATTAGATAAGTATGACAACCGCCAAAAGAAAGTGCCGATGTCGGCACTCCTTTGAGAGTGACTTCTAGCAATGAATAGTGTAGTACTAACAACGGGATGCCGAAACCGATTCTACTCTAAAGTAATATTGATGTCGGCATCCCGTTGTTGAATCTTGATGTCGGACATCAATTCTTTAAGATTTGGATTTGAATTGTCATGCCTACTTGAAATCGCATTGCATCATCTCCAAAATACCTGCTCAAATACCACATTCTAGAGTACATATCAAAAACCGCAATTGTCATCACGAGACAATAAATAGAGTTGTACACTTAGGCAGCCATAGTGGTCCAAGACTTGACACTTTCGACATGATTAAACATCATCCGCGCATCCTCTAAGTCATCTCCAAGTTGCATAGTCTTAATTAAATCAACCCTGATCTCAAGTTCTATCTCTGCCATTTTGAAGATGAAAACATTATTGGGTTCATTGCTTGTCCTGGGAAACGCTTCTCCTAGATGAAGGCCCAATTATTAAAGCTTCTCAGTTTAATAAAAATGCCCATTACTTCAAAACAACGCAAATATCTAAAAGTGGTTATTTCATTTCAAATACTAGGGTAGAACATTTGCTTGAACTTGACCAAAACAATGACAAGTTCCTTATAAGCAAGGGTCTTCTCAAGAATATTTTTTGGACATAAAAATAATTTCCGAGCTAATCCTTGCACGCTCCAACCACTATGGAGGTGCCAACATCGGCACCCTTCTATATAATCTCTCCTATATTTTAAAAAAAAAACTTCCAAAGGAAGTGCAAACATCGGCACTCTACAAGAGAATCCATCCTACATATGAAAAAAAACCATCTAAAGAGGATGCCGACATCGGCATCAAACTAGAGGATCATTCGCATGTTTAGAAAAAAAACCTAGAAATGGAATGCTGACATTAACACCCTCTAAAACACCTTTCCTATGTTTTTAAAAAAGAATCTGTAGGGAAGGTACGGACATTGGCACTCCACTAGAAGGCCCTTCATATTTTAAGAAAGAGAACCTCCAATGGGATTGCCGACATCGGCACTCCTCTGCAGGATCCTTCTTATATTTAAAAATGGAACCTCCAAAGTGGATGCCAATATCGACATTCTTCTAGAAGGCTCCTCCTATATTTAGAAAAAAAACCTCCAAAGGTAGTGCCGACATCAGCACTCGTCTAAAGGAGCTTTCTCATTTTAAAAAATCAATCTTTAGAGGGGTGTCAACAGCGGCACTCCTCTAGAGGATCTTTTATATCTTTGAAAAGGAAAATTGAGACCTCTAAAGGAGGTGCCGACATCGGCATCCCTAGGACGCCCTTACATTTTTATTAAAAGAAACCTTCAAAAAGAATTTTGACATTAAAATTTAACATCCCTCAAAAAGATCTTTTCTATTGTTAAAAGAGAACCTCAAAGGGGGTGCCGACATCGGCACTCCACTAGAGGACTCTTCTTTTGTTTAAAATGAGAACCTCTAAAGGGGGTGCCGACATCGGCACTCTACAAGAAGGCCTATCCAATCTTTTAAATGGAACTTCCAAAAGGGAGTGCCGATATCGGCACCCTCTGGAATTTACATTCACACTCTAGAAAATTTTGAGAGAATTCCAGAATGGTATCACACTTCATCATCCAACACTCAAAGAATAAGTTATCTACGGATGAAGTCTTGGAATTCACTACTTCATCCGTGGATAACTTGTTCTTAAAGTTTTGGATGATAAAGTTTAATATCATTTTGGAATTCTCTCAAAAATTTCTAGAGCGTGGATATGAATTCTAGGGGGTTGCCGATGTCGGCATCCCCTTTAGAGGATCCCTTTTTGAAGATAAAAAAGGCCCTCTTATGGATTGCCGATGTCGGCACTCCTTCTAAAGATTTCATTTTTACAGATAACAAGGATCTTTTGGATGAGTGTCAATGTGTCCTGCCTTGGAGACTCCTCTCAAAGGATATGGGAAGAGCGTCCTAGGGGGTGCCGATGTCGGCACCCTTTTTACAAGTATGATGATTGTGAAGAATATTGCATGATATTGTATTGAATCTTATCAAATCTTATCAATCAACCACGCCATTTAGCTAACTCCAAATCCTTATCTACTCAAATTTGATTCAAATAAGGGCTCGTAAATGCATTGCTTGTGTCTATTTCTTTTGTCCAAAATGAAAGGTGCAAGTGCTTGTGATTGACAAAGTATTGCTTGTAGTCATCTTTTCCACTAATATTGAAGGTCATGGTCATTGATCAACGCCAATTCACATGCCAGAGATTATCGTGGTCTTCAGCGACCTCACTCCATACTTAATACATGCATCAAAGAGTTCATGAAAATGGTCATCAATATCTTCCTGAAAACTCCGTTGGCGTTTTCTGCAACTTGTCTAGTCCAATCAAAGTATATTCCATCAAGAACATACAACACAATGAACAACTATAGACCGTCCATGGAAGCAATTATTTCGTCCATCTTGTGCTTCACCATTGCTCTAAATACCACCAAATACATCGAGAAAACTTCCTTGTGTGCCTTCACCAATCTTACGATTATATGAAATGTTACATCTATATTATCTTCAATGTCCAATTAGATGAGGACCTTGTAATTTCATCAAAATGGAAGCTTTCAAATAATCTCCCTTCCCACGCTAATTAGCTCTGAGATGTCCAAATTTAGCGCGGACTTTTCTATCATGTCTGCTTCATCTTGAATCCTATTGTTTGACTATATCCAAATCTCAAGTGCCAACAATTACAATAGCTATAAAGAATTTAAACCACATCTCTCACAGCCTCTTCAACACTCTCGTCCCTAGCATTGATCCACAACCAATCTTAAGACTCTAAAATTCAGAAAGACAAAGATATCATTTCAATTGCCCGCATTTATAAACAAATCCATATTCTCTTCTCGGAGTTTGCTTAAAAGTGCGGGTGTAAAACCACTACCACTGTCCATTCCCTTTATCGACCTTGACTAGTGGTGTAGAACGTAATGCTTGATGTAGCTCTTGCAAATCCACATTCCATTCGCGTTCTGGGTCATTGTCGTACTCTGGCGTCAATACACATTGCAGTTTCTCGCGTCAAATGGTCTTTCATTTCGGCAATGACTGTGGCCTCCAGTGCCCACGCTTCATACTTTATGCATGCAACAAATAGCTCATCAAATAGCATATCAACGGCTTTCTGAAACTCTGGCGGCATAATCAGCAACTCAACGGGTCCATCAAAGTAAATTCCTCCAAGGAATATACAAGATCACCATGAAGAACTTCAGTTCTTTAATTGAAATGTCCAGCACATCAACCTCCAAAGTGATTGCTTCCCTCATATTATTCTTGAACATTGTTTCAAATACTTGAGAGTACATCAAAAGGACACAGTTGTATGCCTTCACTGAACTACCAACCGCATTGAAGGTGATGTCAGTGTTATCACCCACATCTAGTTGCATTAAAAGTCATAGTGTAGTAAAAAAGGTAGTTTTGAGTTTTCACCATTTCCCAAACAAATGAGCTTTGTGATGTCCACATTCAAACTTATCTACTCCATTTGTGTCACCTCTACTTGATTTCTAGCAAATCAAAATGATTCTATCAATCAAGCAGATCCATATCAATTAAACAAAACTTCTAAGACTCTATGATCCACTTGCGCAACTCTTAGGACTTTTGGAATAACGCTCATGAATACCTACTGCTCTCTCCACCCTTATATACTCACTACTTCTAGTTGCATCAATTTAAAGTACAATTTCTAAGTCCCACAATCTGACTCTAAACCACAACATAACTTGAACTGTCAAGCCTCTCAAGAATTGCTCTACAGAGTTCAATACAAGGTAGCTTTGAATAATGAAGCCCATCATTCTACTTAAGAGTCCATTCTATTGCCCAAGACTATCTATGACAAACGTGTGGGGAAACATCTACCGGAGGCTATCTATAATATGAGCGTGAGGAAATCTTTATGTTAAATCACTCTCCAATAAAAATTTATGTGGAGTGTGATATAATGATTATAAACCTATGGTGTATCCATAGGTTTACCAGTTTATTTTGAATCAAGGTTCAGACGCCCACGGCCATAGGGTGCCTAAACCATTTTAGCAGTCAAGATCACCTCCATTTATAACCCAAAGCCCTAATAACAAAGGACTAGGTTAATATATATGACAACGGTTCATCAATTTCCACGGCTATAGGGCCCCTTCTCTTGAACTTTTACTTTTAACTTCATTTTTTTTCTAACTTTTTTTTAAAAATTATATTTTTCCTAACTGTATGCTTCTCTTTAACTTTTACTTTTGTAAAAAATACACAACTTTTTTATTTCTAGGCTCGCAATCCTAGGCTCGCGGCTCGCGGCTCGCAAATTTGGGCACGCAAAATAGCAATCCCCGATTAGGATTGTGATACCAATGGGTGTCGGGAGAAATAATAATGGTGATGTTGTGGTTGGGATCATTGTTTGCCGCTAGACGTGCCCAATGCATTGCTTGTAGTGTTTCTTCTTCATTGTGAGGGTGTGCAAGGCCTATTCCACTCCATCTATGATCAAAAGTTTTCCCAAGAGAACCAAAGATCTTATCTCGTTCAAATGGAGAGTAGAATTTTGAGATTTTTGTGGAGCATGTGACGGGGCATGAGAAGTATGAGTGTGTGATATTCATAGATGTAATAAGGTAGTCCAATATAGGATCGGGTAATGTATAGTGTGCATTTTTAAGGGGGTCATTTTTGGGGATTCGGTATTTATATCTTTGGTATAGCCAGACAATTTCGGTTTCAAATGTTTGGGGTATTGGTTCAATATTAATGGGGGTTTGTAGTGCGTTGATATTGGTTCCACAACCAGTGTAGTCTAGCGAGCGGTATGGTTATTAGGTATCTACCAGTATCTTTGTATATGTTGAAATTATCTTGTTGTATTCTGATTGTGTTTGTCTGTGCGAGGATGTCAGTTTCAGGGTTGCATTCGGTTGTAAGGATGTTGAGGAGGGGGATAATAAGAGGTGGCGTGACAAATCTTCTGTCTCGAGGTTGTCCTTGGGGGTGGTGTATTTGTATGATATTCTGGTAATAACTGTTTTGAGTACTAAGGTAGTATTGTGTGAGGATTTTCGTGTTGTGTGAAGAAGCGTTTGGATTGTGTCAAGGGAAAAGATTCCTTTGCGGGAGCCATTTGTTGTAGGTTGTGTTATTGTGAGACCAATGGCATAGGTATGATGTGTATTGTTTACTTATGTTGTTGGAGTCAATGTACTTTCTGTGTTTGTGCGCGGTTATGTTGTTTATTGGGTGCATAGAGGGATTTTTTAATATATGCGGTGGAGGGGTGAGTGGTCGTAAATGTGACGGGTTTGGAGGAATTAGTGGGAGGTTGATGTTAGGGTGGATGTCATTATGGCCAGTGATGTATTGGTCTTTGAGTGTATAAGGTGGGGCGTGAGTGGTGCAAGGGATTGGGCATATAGGGAGGCATAAAGGTTTACAAAATAATTGTTGGGCAATTTTTAATGCACTTTTTATTAATTTGTGAGGGGTGCCGTAGTATGTTTTGTAGCTCTTGTCGTTCATAAGTTGTATTCCATTAGGTAGTGTGATTTGTTTTAGGTCGGTAATGTTTGCGGAAAGAAGTTTTTGTAAGAGTTTGGCGGATAATTGTCGGTCAAGTCTATGGAGATTGTGTATCTCATTTGCCCAATTTTGTTCAAGTGGTGCGGGGTCTAGTAGGAAATTTTCTAGTGTGCTTTTTAGGAATGTTTGTCCTACTGTTTTAAGTAGAAAAAGTGTGCGGGAAATAGGGGACCTTAGGCAATCAGTTTTTTTAAGTCTTTGGAGGTGTTGTGCTCCTCCATATATGGCAAGGATGTGCCGAAGGAGTCCACTGTAAATTAGCCCAAGTCGTCCCTTGTCATTAAGTGCATTTTGGAGTTGTTCTCCAATGCAACGTAGATAGGCGTTTTTTAAGGAGAAGGCTTCTAATCCAAATAGTTCGTGGGGGAGTTGTGTTATGACATTAGGCGTACATTTAGGGAGACCACATACTTTCTTTTGTATAGCTATGATTTTTTTATCAAGTCTTTTTATGGCGGGCATGGAGTAGGGGACCGCATAAAAACTATATGAGATACCCGGTCGTATGACGGTATCAATCATTTTTATTTTTTGTTGTAATGTTGCCGAACATAGTGCGAGTTCATTACATTGTTTAATAAGTTTTGTAGTAGTAGCGTGAGTTTGGATTTTCCATTTTAACGATGGAACTAGGTTTATTCCAAGGTATATGTATGGTTGGTTTTGGTTTAGTACCGGAATTGGTTGGTTACGATAGTGGATATTGGTAGCTTGGATAAGGGCTTTGAAGGCAGTCGGGTTTATTTTGGATTTGTTTGGGCATCCAGTTACTGCACATTTTTGGACCCTAAGTTCCATCCCGGACCATAGACAAAATTTGTCTATTTTGTCTATTTGAAGTTGGAGTGATTTGAGACGTCCGGAGATGGCCGCTAGATCGTCAGCATATGCGGCAGAGTTTACGGTGACTTTTGAAGTGCCAAATGTATAACCATTATTACCTCTTTGAAGCCATCTCAATAGAGATTCTAGAAAGATAATAAAGAGGTATGGGCTCAGTGTGTCACCTTGGATGGTGCCACGTTGGATAGGGATAGGACGTGTGTTACCAAAGAATTCTCCAATGTATGTAGTGGTAGATTGGGAGTATATATTGCCTACTAGAGTGACTGCGTCTTCCGGGTATCCAAGATCATTCATGATGGCTAGCAGTCGAAGATGGTCAATGGAACCGAATGCGTTTTTGAAATCAATGTAGAGTATGGCAATGTCTTTATTAGTAAATTTTGCATCCTCAAGTGCGGCAATGAGGGTTTGGAGTTGTCGTGTGGTGCTTCTCTCGGCTCTAAATCCTTCTTGGCTTTCGTGTAGTATTTGGTGTATTTCTCCGTAGGCCGATAGTAATGATGTCAATGTACTAGTGTATAATTTGTAAATGGGGTTGGCTAGGGCAATGGGTCGGTGGTTAGGTAGCACGGATGGGTTGCCTTTTTTGTATAATAAGATTGTTAAGCTTGTTTTCCAAGATGCGGGAATAGATTTTTGTTTGTAACAGTGAAGGAAGAATAATGATAGAAGGTCGTGGAATCTTGGGGGCATGTTTTTCAGGATTGAGTTAGGTATGTGGTCAGGGCCGGGGGCTTTGTTGTTTCCCAAATTTTTTAGACACATGTTGTATGTGTCTTTGTTGTAATATGTATGGAGAGGTGTTGTTGGTTCGCCTCTTTTATCAATAGTGAATCCGTCCAAATCATGCCACGGATATTGTCTAACCCCACACGTGCATGTTGGTGTATGTTGTAGTTGGAAGTGGCATGGGGGGGTGGTTGGTCTATTGTTTATGGATTGTTGGAGATGTATTCCGTTTGCAATGTCCTCTGGACTGGTTAAAATGTTGTTGTTTTGATCTAAAATGCAGTCTAGTGGCAGATTTGTGTTATTTTTAAAGATTTTTCTGTTAATCTTTTTTGGGCTAGTTTCGTGTAATTGACGATACTTAGAAATGGCTTTTTTGACACATTCTCTTGCATATTTTGTAGTAATTTTTCGAGCTTCTTTGTTGGCAGTTTTAGCAATGGTTGCAATGTCTTTTAGCCAGTCTTCGTGAGGGGTGTTGGGAAGTGGTATTTGTGAGATTTGAGGGTGATGGAGGTTTTGTAGTTTGGAGAGTATGGGGTGGGTATGCCAATTTCGGTTAGTTTTAGCAACATAAATTGTTTTACGAATGGTATGGTATGTCGCAAGATGTTGTTTCCACCTTTTTGCTAGTTTTCTCGGGAGATACCCGCCTTGTTTCGAGGTTCTAGGTGTGAGTTGTGGAATCGGAGGCGCTGTACAAGTCTTTTCTAATGTAGTAGAAATTTCATTAATAAGTTTGTCAAGAGTCGTGCAGGCTTCTTGCCATTGTATGTGTGTGAGGTGTTGGTGATTTGAAAGAATGTTTGTAAGGGAGTCTATTTGTAGTGAATTTTTTTCAAAAAATATTGTGTTAAAGTTATCAAGTTTTTCTTTTGGGATGGGGTTTAGTATTCTGATATCATTTGAATTGATGGTTGTGGAAGGTCTACTTATAAGGGTGTTGTGAGGTATATTGAGTTGGATTGGGAAGTGGTCTGAGTTTAAATTGATTGTGGTGTTGGTGCTAGATGTGTATTGGGTATGGTTAGGTGTTTTAATGTAGAATCCATCAATTAGGCTAGTGTGTGTCTAATTGAGTCCACCTTGGCGAGAATATTGTGTATTGGTAGGGATCAAATATAGTTCTAATTCATCCGTATAATTACGCCATTGATAGTCTATAGGCTATGGAACCAATATCATAACAAACTACAAAATCCCACAAACATAGAGCCAATAACCCATCCATTTGAAATTGAAATAGTTTGGCTACACCAAAGATATAAATATTGCATCCCAAAAACTGACCCCTTAAATTTACACAATATACACTACACACGTCCATTCTAAACTCACTAATCTCATCCTTCAACATCCAACACTTGTACTTCTCATCCCTTGTCACATGCTCCATGCAACTCACTAAGTTCCATTCATCATCTGAAAAAGATAAAATCTTTGGCTCATTAGAAAATGCCTTTGACCACAAATGGATTGGAAATGGTATTGCACACCCCCACAATATAAAAGATATACAACAAGCAATTCATTGGGCAAGACTAGTGGCCAAAAATGATCCAATAAATACTTCTACCTTTATTTTAACTCCATATAATAGCTGGTACCAAAACCTTATCCTCCACTTAGAACCATTTCCAAATTCCCACATCATTGCATTATTTACAGCAGATTCGGTGCCATTATCCATATGAAGAACCAACTATTCCACCCAAACTAAAAAGCAAACCTCGACTCGAGCCATCCACCATACAAATATTATGCATACACCACCAAGATAATGATGTCTGTAGCATGGAAAAACTTGCTACATTTACTAACATAACGAACAAACTTAACATACACCGATTATATACAAAAATAGCCCCACCTATACCTTTCCATACCCCGGTGAATCGCAACAAAAAATGGTCCTGACATAAGTATGCACACACAACACCAATCCAACTCACGACTCCACCCCCCTCCCCACATAACATGATACTAGCCCCCTAAAATTTGAACCTGCACATAGTTACTACACATATGGTTTCTTCAAAGGACCTGTAGTAGCTAGCCCCAGACATTGGCATAGTGAAAAAACAAGATATGGTATATATAACTTTACCAAAGAGATAAAAATATCCAAAAGACTCCATGGACTTCAAAATATCCTTAGATTAGAGATGATGGCCCTCCACAAAGCCCTAAAATTTATCTCAACACAATATGCTAATGAATCCGCACACATCTTTACAGACTACATAACCGTCTTGTACCTATTAAACACACAAATAACACACCTTACCCTCCACAATAGTCACCCTCACCAAGCCATACTAACATCTATGGTCCAAATGCTACAAAATCGCACACAAATTACAACCTTCCACAAAGTTTGAGCACATGCCAATATAGAAGGAAACGAACAAGCGAATAAACTAGCTAAGGAAGGATTAGGTAAATCCCATAGAAATGCCAAACACTCACACGAACATGCCCACGCTACCCCATATTACTTCCAAAGAGAAAGTTGGTCTACTATGGAAGACACCTCGGACAAAGGCCCCATCAGAATTTTTGATAAATAAGAGCTAATCAACAACTTAGAGTTGTTTTAAAAAACAAGAGCCTAGACTTAATCTTGGAAATTTTTTTCAAACATAGACAAATGGACCGGTAACAAAACATTAATAACAAACTCTCTACAAATTTTTGGAAAAATCCCACAATTACAGACTCACAAAAAATATGTCTCATCAAATTCCATACTAGACAGTATATAAGAAATGCCCGCAAAAAACTCTTCATTGGAATAGAAAGATTCCTATCCATAACATGCCCAATATGCATCTTCACGGACTAGACACATGGCTACACGTACTCTTCAAATGCCAAAACCACCACATACACTCCCTAATTGTCAAAAAGCACAATAAAGCAGTTTGGGTAATCCATAAACTAATCATATCTTCTAACAAATCATGATGCTTTATACTTATGAACGCCGGAACCTTCAACAACAATCCACAAGAAAACACGGTCCTTCCATGGCTACTTCCATGCACATGTGGGAACCAAAGATGTCATTGTAATGCCAGATTCAAACCAGATATACTATGCGTTAAAAGACTACCATATGAAGACCCCCCACCGGACCACATAAATACAAACCCTACCATCCAATTCATTGAACTCAAATACTATAATGACAGATTCTCACCAGAAGCAATCGAAAACAAAATTAATAAATACCAACCACTTATTAATGACATTGGTGCTTTTGGATGGAAAGTTGATCCCTTTATTGTCATTATTGCTGGAGCTAGAGCTACTACCTTTATTCCCTCTATGAAAAGTCTCGAAAAAACATATAACGTTCCCATTAATCCAATTAAAAAGACTTTCACTAAAATTAATACTATCGCTATCCAACATGCAATGTCCATACTTCTATACAAACGTAAACTTGAAAACAACCAACCTCTCCCAGACTTACATGATACCTCTTAAAACCCTTAAAAACACACATTCAACCTCAACAAATCTTCCCTTGGACTAGCGCCTTGTGGCTCCAACTGTTCCTTACTCCTTGTTATTGATTACTAGTTACTGGTCACTGGTCACTGGTTACATTGTGTCTACCCTCAAAAGGGGGGAGTAGTTCCATACTACTAAATCTACGCCCGGTGGACATGGATTTAGTGGTGAAACAAACAGACACTTTATTCACTTCAACCCTCCCTTCGAGGACCGGAGTTCTTCTTCGTTATATATTTTGTCGTTCTGTAATTGTCACTTTTTGTGGGTTTTATATTAGGTATATATCAAGTTTTGTATGTATGTCTTTTGGTGTAAGTTGATTTTTTTTGGTAGGATACTTTAGGTAGTATTTGTTGGATCTCTCTAGTTTTGGACTACAAGCCTTTAGAGGAGGGTGGGTGGAGTAAAACCTAGCCCCTATTTTATTTTAGGATGGAGGACCTATTTAAAGCAAAAGGGGCCCTCTTAAAAAGCCTTAGAACCCCATAAAATGGAATCTCCTTATTGACCCTAGTCGAGCGTTGTACCAAACCTCAACCTCGGGTGGATCTATTCTCTCGCCCTGCATGTTTTAGGATTCTAGAGGTTTTTTTTGGACTTTTTTGGCCAAATTTGGAGCCTATGGCCTCAAATTACCCTCGGTGGCCTACCATTGATCAGGTAGGGCCCCCCTCCAACATAAAAATAGGGGCCGGTTTTGTCCCTACTCTCCCAAGCTTGAGGCTTGGTGCAATGCTCGACCGGGGTATTTAGGCAAATCCCATAAAATGAGAGGATCTAAAAAATGAGAGTGCCATTAAGAAAGGGCCCACCCCCTCAAAGATGCTCGTAGCCCAAAAATATAGAGATTTGTATTTGGTATTGTGTTTTGTAGGGTTGATTGATGAATTTGGTATTTGTTTGATAGATTGTAGCTTGTGTGTTGGAAATTGCATGTTAAGTGACATGTTTCATTATTATTTTGTTGCGCAAAAACATTAATTAGGAGTGATACACTATAGTTCTAAGGGCATGTTTTGTATTGATTTTTGAAGTTTTCAAGATTCATGAGGCATGTGCCATTTGGTTTTATCAGTATTTTTTAGGGGGGGTTTACACTACGGACCAAGAACTTGTCCCATGCACCTCTAAAACCTGTGATTGGCTCCATCAACTCGTCCCGGGATGACTTGGGTTTACACTACGAGGAAAAAAGAAAAGTGACCAAAGGATTTGAGGTCCTCAAAAGGCCTAGAAATAGGCCTAATGGATAATGTTGAAGGGACCCCTGGATTTTGCGGTGAGAGAGGCAAAAAGGGTTCTGCCATTGCTGAAACGAGGAGACCATGGGCCTGAAATGCGGTTCTATTTGTTTTAATTGATTTTTTATTTTGTATTTAAAAAAAAAATTGGTTGGTTTTTTGGAGGGGTCCAACGTTACTATAGATACAATGGCGGCCTCCTTATTTGTCTTATTGGCTATTTTATTTTCTTTGTTATTTTAGGCAATACTGTCATTATTAGGCATTCATTAAAAAAAATCAGCACGCCCACTTTTTAGTACATGGTCATTCCTCCCGGTCCAAGTTTGCTTTACACTTAGTGAGAGGCCCAAGGGCTTTAAAAATTACATTTTTCTGAAGTGTGACTATGGAAGAGTGACCATGAAGTGTGACCATGGAATTAATCCATTTTCCTTGGTCACGGCTCCTATTCTATAGTTTAAACCGCCCCTTAATCCCTAAAGGTCTTTGACATTTTAGCACCCAAAGTCATTGAGAACTGCCAGTTTTAGTGCATTCAACACAAAATGCAAATAAACGCATTTTTTACATATCTAACTACAAGATCTTGTTCTAGGATTGTATAGTTGTAGGATATTGTTCTAGGATTGTACAGTTGTGTGTGGTAAATTTTTTGATCAATTTGACCGCACAAATTGTTTCCAAAGGGGAATATTGTCCTTTAGGGGTCATTGAGTAGATGTTGTACGTGTGAAATTTATTAAGTAGTTTTTGAGTGTTGTTTTGTTGTATTTGTGTTAGTTTTGTTTAATTCTATTGACTAGTTTTTTGCTATGCTGCTACAAGTTTATGCAAACTTGTATACTTTGTTATCCCTCTTTAGTTATATATTTGTTGAAGGTGTTTTTTTTAGCTATTCTTCTATGCAAATTAGGTATGCATTTTAAAAAGAAAAGACTTCCATGCTAAATAATTTGTATGGAAGTTGGGTGGCAAGGTTTGGTGCACATTTGGATAGGCCGCATATGCCCTTGTGATGCTAATAAGGTGCTTATTTAGTTTTTTGATGTCTAGAATGGAATATGGTACAAAACATTCATGTAATGCCATGAGTTGTTTGCTTTGTTTTATGAGTTTAGTTGTGATGATTTTTCTACGTATGTTCCTTTCAAGTAAGGCTACGAGTTGTACTCCTAGTTATTTATTGAGTTTGTTTAAGTGTAGGACTAGTATGAGTTTTTTTTAGCAAGCTATTTTGTATATTGGGATATAGATATCACTACACTAAAAATGACAAATATTTTCACAAATTTAACTTACCTTGATAAATTCTAATTGCAAACCTAGATACTAGTAGTACCAACACTAAAATATCAATATTGATTCAACAAGTTACTTTAGGTGAAACATTTAAGTGTTGTTAGTAGTATTAGATTTGTATACTAAATATGATATCAAGTGTGGCTTGACAATTACTATTACTTATCTCACTATATAATTCTCTCTAAATATTATCAAGATGAAATTTAATGTGTGCTATACAATGAAGTAAACATCAGTAAATGTCAAGCCAATCTAGGGGGTATAGGAAACCTTACACTAAATGTGCACATGTAACATTTTTCTATTATAAAAATGTACTAAAGTTAAAAAATAGTAATAGATTAATATTCAATGCTAGCCACATGTGGACCTTTGTTGACATTAGGAGTCTGTATTTGTAAGTAGTGTTTGTACTTGTAACTAGGGGAACTTTGTATTCGTAACTAATTACCATAAATGGCGTAGTGCCGCTTACTAGGATGCCAAGAAAGTAAATGCTATATGTTGCTAACGTAGGACAACCCAAAACCAACCAACAACTCAGTACCACTCCTTTCTATACCCTCTCTAGATTTTAGGGAGGAAATTGTAACTCGTCACCACATGACTTATAAACTCATTGGTCCTCCCTCAAATCTAGGAAGGGTATATCCTCCCTAGAATGTAGGAAGGGTATAGACGGGAGCTATATTGGCCAACCGGTCGGTTTTGGATTGTCCAAACTTATCATTTTAAGTGTCTTGCACAAGCGCAAAGAAAAAGAAAAAAGAAAAAGAAGGAAAGGAAAAGGAAGACGGAAACAAAAAAAGAAAAAGAAAAGCACGGCTTCATATAGTTAGCGGCAGTTAAATGTTAACAGAAAGTGAAGAGCTCATCTGGAATGGACGGCCCAGATTGGCCAGATTGGCCGTGGCCTTCTCGATGGGCAGTTGAGCTAACGACCTTCAACCTGGTTTAGAATCAGTCACAACTGTAGGCTCATGGTACCAGAACAACGCACACCTAGATTACAGCCCCATAAGGTGATCCCTTCACCACTGCAGTAGTAGTAGTAACATCTCATTCTTCCATAATCTCATCCTAGAGAAACCGACTCCTACAGATACCTCTAGTGAATGAATGGGGGGGAGAGTTGAGGTGTGGAAATTGGCGCCATGCGGCAGATTTAGTGACAGCAGGAAGTCCAAGTGGCTGGACATCCACAAGCTGCAGGAAGAGATCGCCGCAGTGGACGCGCGAGTGAGCTCCATCAATGAGCAGATCGACATCCTCAAGGCCGCGCTTCCGGAGCTGGACAACAAGATCCGGAATGCCGCCTCGGGCATGCCCACGTGCTCGTTCCCGCTGGACGAGCTGCAGAGCCTCAAGACCATCCACTTCAAACTGCTGCACTTCTGGGAGGATATGAGCCGCAAGCAGCTGAAGAAGCTGGAATGCCTCTCCAACTGTAAGACGTACACAACCAAGTTGAATCCATTACAACTCAACCAACCATCCAATGTGTGTAGTACCTAGAATGAGCCTGACCGCAACTAAACTCACACCTTAACACCCCCAGTCACCCACTTGACAGGTATCTTTCATACTTGCAAGTGTAGTGACAGCACAATCTAGCTAGCTAATTCGTTGCGACATCCCCTAACGAAACATTATATTCTTTAGTTCGCACGATGGAGCTAGAGCTTTTAACCCTTGAAGACAATGTGTAAAATTTGAAGCGGTTTAAATACACTACAGAGGTCTCTCTTTCCTATTTACAAAGTAGGAGAAGAGTAGGGTAGGGAACTTACCTTTTGGTGGATCAGGTCTGCAAATATTGAAGGAGCAGAAGAGGAGTAACAGGAACGGGCTTTCTAACGAGATTGACAACTGCAAGGGAATTGAGAAGGTGCAATCAGATATGCGCAAGAACCAGGAGCTTGAAGTTAAACTGTACTTAGAGAGGATTTCTTGCGTAACTTCAAAATTTGGCAGAACAGTTTACAATCCCCTTAAAAGCGGTAAGTGTAGAATTTCCATCCAAGGCTGGTGAGATCAAGTAAGTACCTTCTCTGAAATTCGGCTGAGCTGATGTTTGGCTGATAAGCAGGTGCTTTAGTTCCAGATCTTCAGCAGATTCCAATACCTTCAGCTCCAGATTTGCACCGGGAAACTCCAGCTCCAGCTCCAGCTCAGGAACAAATCCCACCTCCTTCACTTTCAGCTCATCATTGGCACAAGTGCAAGGATAGTGCTACAAATCCTTCAAGTCCTGGTGTCTACAATACCATTGAAGTTTAGGGGATAGACATTTTCAAAATTTTCTATCTCATACCTGGAAGACGAAGAGGAACAGTCGACTGCAACATGAGAACATTGTGTACGTGTAATATTAGAAAACAAAGTTGATAAAAATATTGCAGACAGGACCAGAAATAAGAAAAGGACACACAGAGCCTCTTGTGATGTTGGAAAGCCTGGACAATGAACAAGCACTGGCGAGGGTACTCCATGAACATCACAAGACAGATTGGAAACCTGGACAATTGAAAGACAGAGCAGATGAAGAGAAAAAATTGGATCAGTGAATTCCAGCAAGATTGGTAAACCTGCATCCCTCGATAAATCTTTTGTGTCCTAACAGTTGCGTTAACGTAGCTATAACTAAGTTGAGGTCTTGGACTAAGATGATTGTTCTCTAGGTAGTTGCTCTTCAAGGTCTGAGGGTGTAATGAAAGATGCTCCGATCCCTCTCAGGCCATGCTCACTACTCTAAATATTCCCGTTTCTGTAGAAACCGTTTCTATTTCTCGGCCCGTCCATCGCCAAAAAATCGCAATTGAAGACCATTTATCCTCCACTCGTCTCTCAGTAACCGTATCCTGCAGATCCAAATCGGAGATTTAGTACATGAGACTCTAAAAACCCATTTTCGCAACCAGAGCTATGTTCCAACAATCAGCCAAGTAGTTAATAAGACCAAGCTAGAAGAATGATTGTTCGATGAAAATACCTGATGCATCCATGGGGTTTCCGGCCACAGCAGGCTGCTCTTCCTTGATTTCAGTAACCACTACATCAGATGTCAAGAAAATCTTGGCTACTGATGCGGCATGCTCCAAGCAGCACCTGACGACCTGCATGGCGCGTTTCCAAAACACAATCAGACAATGACAAAACCTCAACCACTCTAACCGACGCTTCAAAATATATTCGCAGAAAACTCAACGTGATTCGAGACCCACCTTAGCAGGATCGATGATACCGGCAGCCATGAGGTCCTCGTACACACCAGTGGCAGCGTTGTAACCAAAAGCTGGGTTGTCGTTCGCCAAAACCTGTCGATCACGGGACCAGAAATTCACAGTAAGCACCTAAACTTCAGTTTCGACGAGATTGTAGCCAGAGAAGACATTTATTGCGATACTCACCTTCTCAACCACAACGCTTCCGTTCACACCAGCATTCTTGGCAATCAGCTTCAGAGGGTAGCACAAAGCCCGCCTCACAATCTCGGCACCAACCTGAATAGTGACAGAGGTCCGGCATTCACGTCAGGGGCGTGGAAGTTAAAAAAGAAGACGAGTATTCAAACTTCAAGGGATGAATCCTCGATAATTCACCAGGTCCGCCTTACCTTCTGCTCATCGTTGTCCAAAGTAGCCTTGATGGCATCCACTTTACTAGCCAGTCTCAGCAAAGTGCATCCTCCACCAACAACGATTCCTTCTTCCACCGCGGCCTTGGTGGCGTTCAACGCATCCTCGACACGGAGCTTCTTCTCCTTGAGCTCAGTTTCGGTTTGAGCTCCGACCTGGATGATGGCCACTCCTCCAGAGAGCTTGGCGATTCTCTCGTTCAGCTTCTCCTTCTCGTAGTCTTGCTCCGCAACTTCGATGAGGTTGCGAATCTGGTTCACACGCTTGCTGACTGCGTCCTGGGTGCTCCCGTCTCCCACAATAGTGGTTGAGTCCTTGGTGATGACCACCCTGGAGGCGGTACCCAGCACCTCAGTGCCCACCTTGTCAAGAGCCAAACCAATCTCGTCGCGGACCACGGTACCGTTGGTCAAAATAGCAATGTCGTCCAAGTACTGGCTCTTCCTCTCACCAAACCCGGGTGCCTTCAAGGCAGCAACCTTCAGAGAGCCCCTCAGCTTGTTTACCACCAATGTAGAGAGCGCCTCCTGCTCGATATCCTCGGCGATGATCAACAGTGGGAATCCACCACGAATCGTCTCCTCCAGAATACCGATCATGTCACGTGCGGTGGAGATCTTCTTGTCAACCAAGAGAAGCTGCACATTCCCAGAAACAGGTCATCTCAGCCAACGTTATCCCAGAAAGATGAAATCTTGTGCACGAACCAGGTTTTAAAATGATTAAGGATCCCCAAGCCACACACCCTGCAGTTATCGTACTCCACATTCATCTTCTCGGGGTCGGTCACGAAGTAGGGCGAAATGTAACCCCTGTCGAACTGCATACCCTCAACCACATACAAGTTGTTCTCGGCACTCTTTCCTTCCTCCAAAGTCACCACACCCTTGCGCCCCACCTTGGCCATCGCTTCGGCAATCATCTCACCGACCTCGTGGTTGTTACCGGCACTAACAGCAGCCACATCAGCCAACTCACTGTCCTCAACCTGCCAAGTCGTCCAGCCGAGCAGTGTCATAACACCGACCTGAAAACACAGGGGAGAGAGGGGGAGAGAGAGAGAGAGAGAGAGAGAGAGAGAGAGAGAGAGAGAGAGAGAGAGAGAGAGAGAGAGAGCTATTGCGATTGAAGAACAGACAGTGTGGTAAGAAACAAACCGAAGCCATTACGTTGAACCATCACATACCTCCTTCGACAGCTTCTTTAACTCCTTCACTAACTCCTTGACAGTCTTGTCAATGCCCCTCGTGATTTGCACTGGGTTGGCACCTGCTGCGACAACCTGTGTAGCCTCTCTCGGTCAGAATCCCAACTCCACTTGGTCTCAATTACAATACATTCTTCTGTGACCATAAAAGCAGCAGCAGATGGAGAAAAAACTGTAAGTGCGCAATAGACGTACCTTGACACCCTCAGCGATTAGCCCCTGCGAGAGGACGACAGAGGTGGTGGTTCCGTCCCCAGCCAAGTCGTTGGTCTTGGCAGCCGCCTGCCTCACTAACTTGGCTCCTATGTTCTCCACTGCGTCCTCGAGCTCGACCTGAACATTCACATCGTTCAATTACCATTTCAATTGCACTGCTCCGCTAATCAATCAGACGCAAATTCTCACACAGCAGACAGGATAACGGCCACAAACCTCCTTCGCCACAGTCACACCATCGTTCACAATCTTAGGCGACCCATACTTGCTCTCGAGCACAACATTCCGTCCTTTAGGTCCCAAAGTAACGCCAACAAGGTCCGCAAGCTTGTCAACTCCAGCCTAACCACAACCAAACCAAAGTCAGAAGAGAGACACCATCAATACCCGCAACACAATTGGCGCTAAACTCTCACCTCCGACAATACAAGACAAAAGAATTCCTGATACGGAAAACGACAACACCAAAAAAAAATCTCGCACTACACACGCTTAAAGCAAAACAGAATGTGAGAGCGCCAAACCCTCGCCTATACACGATTGCCATCAGTCTTCACAAGAAAATCGCAACCAATAGACGAAACCAGAACGGGAATGTGAGAGCGCCAAACCTTACCTCCTCAGAAATCCTTAGCACAAATGACATCAATCTTCACACGAAAGCAACGCACCACAGCAAAAAGCAATTCACAAACCACAAACATAACTGGAATCACCGCGTCAAATCCTCACCTCCAATCAACAATGCGAACAACGCAAACACCATTAATCATCTCTACACCAGAACACACAAACAAAGAGAGCCAAACCCTGACTCACCTGCATTCTCTTGATAGCGGAGCCGTCCTTGTTGAAGTGAAGCTCCTTGGCGGCCTTTACCGTGGTCACGCGGCGCGCGGCCCGCTGCTGCCTCGCGGCGCCACGGAACGCAACGCGGCCCATGGCAGCGGAGGAGCTCAGGGACGACGCAGCAGCATCGGCGGGCGTCATCACGCGCAGAGAAGCAGTCGCGGCAGAGCCGGCCATAGCCATGGCGGTGGCAGCCATCACGCAACCTCCTAAACACACACGGTAGACGAATGCGAGAGAGAATTCAAGGGATAAGACGAGATGTGCACACAGCGAGGAGACGCGGAACGGATGGGCTTATGAAGAGCCCAGAGGATGATGCGAGCTCCAGAAGCTTCTCCAAATCCTTAACCCCTGCACATCCACTTCCTCCGCTGCCTGGGTTTTGCTCGCTCCACTTTTCTGTAACCACCCATTTGCGGATGACATCGTCTCTCTCGCTGCGACGAGGATAACGCCCTCTGTTGGTCCGTCTCGAGAACCTTACCCTGCTTATGTACGCCACCGACCTTTTACCCTGTTTGTACCCGTCACCGCTTCATGTTTCCTTGCGCTTTGATGACGAGACTATCGTCATGGTTGCTGTTGTCGAGGAAACCTAACGAGAGCAATTCCTTGTGGTGATGGTTGAGGTTTGCTGGAACGTTGATGGTTGAAGGTGAGATGATTTTGCGTGCTTTTGGAGCATGTGGGTCTGCTTCTGTTGTTTGATTACTGGAGGTTATGTGCAAACTTTTGAGGCTGTAGACGATTTGTGATGTGTTATGAACTTCGTGTGAGTTGCTGCCATTGGAGTTGATGGAAGAATTCGGCGGTCAGTTTGGTCTTGTAGGTTTGATCAGTGGATGAGGTTGTTACACAGAGAAGTAGGTAGTAATTCGTGTTTTGTTTTTTCAATCCTTCTGGAGGTTTTGGAGGTTTTGGACATGAATTGGTATGTGTTGATTGGTTGAAGCGATAGAGAATTGAAATGCTTATTGGCTGACTGGTGTGTTGATAGGCGTGTAGGAGGGGAGGTGAACCAGGGGTTTGAAGGGAAATCAGACTTTACAGCTTGAGAGATATTCTTCGTTCAGGATGTCGTGGTTATGGGAGAAGAGTGGGACATGGCGATGGGTGGTGATGAACAGCAAGCACTCCAAGGGCTTCTTCGTGGCGTTCACGAGCGTGTGTCTCATGGGGTCATGGGCGCTGGGAGAGGCCGTGATGCGCACCACCAACCTCTCTCAAACGCAGCTGGATGAAGAGCTCCGGAGAAAAGCCAGATCAGACTCGATGATGGTGGGGAGGGTGAACAAGGAGCGATTGGGACAGTTGCTGGGGGAGATTCAGCGCAAGGAGAATACCGAAGACAGGTACGCTGCAGCGCTGCGTGGGGAGACTCTCACAGGTCCTCCAGATGCTCGTGTGAGAGGCGGCGCAGGGACGAGTATGCAGAAGCTTGGACAAGCTTCTCCCTCCTCTTCTTCTTCCAAAGACAACATTGCCGTCTCCTTGCAAACTGGACCAGGTGCTGCAGCGGAGAGAACCTCGACCGCCACAACCTCGTGAAGCAAGCAATTCAAGCTGTAAGTTGTCTTGTGTATCGGGTGAATTGAATTGGATGCCAAATGTCTTTGACTGACCACAAACATGGCTGCAAATTGGCTTGAGATTGGTGAAGCTTTTCACATGATCAAACCAACCTGATTGCCCAAGTTCAACTCAATCTACAGAAGTGAAAATACCGTTGAAATTATTGTTAGGATTGTAGTTTGATGGTAGGAATGTTTGATCAATTCAATTGTGTAGCTCTTACTTTCTCAAGCTATTTTGAATGATTGTCTTCTGGATCAGGTGAATTGAATTGGATGCCAAATGTCTTTGGTTGAACACGAAGAGAACGCGAACATGGCTGCAATTGGTTTGAGATTGGTGAAGCTTTTCACATGATCAAACCAACCTGATTGCCCAAGTTCAACTCAAGCTACAGTTGTAAAAATACCGTTGAAATTACTGTTGGGATTATAGTTTGATGGTAGGAATGTTTAATCAATTCAATTGTGTAGCTCTTACTTTTTCAAGCTATTTTGAATGATTGTGAGCTGGGTGCTGTAGACATGGTACATTTGTTCGCAATTCCTGGTTGCTTATTGCCATTGATTTTCTGGCCATTGAGCAGATGTGATGTGCATTCTCTATTGAAGCTGGCTGTGATTAGGGATCTGAGCCTTACATTTCACCGGGGTTTGCCTATACAACGACCTAAATTCGCTTTAGTTCTAACATGTCATACTACACTAAAATTGAGATGAGGTTTAGTGTTAAGTACAATAAATGGTTTATACCTATTATAAGTTTTTACCTTTGATGTGGATTTTTACTAAGAGCACAACTATCTATACTATTTAAAGAGGGGATCATTGTAAACATAGTTGGTAAAAATATTCATCAATAGTAAAAACTTATAGATTTACAAGTCATTTACTATGCTTAACACTTAATCTTAATTTTAAAGTAGTGGACCCCGTTGTCCTCAATGGGGCATGGGTAGTCTCTAGTTAAGTCTCCGTCTCCCTCCTTGGAAACTCCGCCCAATACCTCCCAATTAAGTCCTTATGGTCCCTCCATGTAGCTTCATGGGGGTTGTTGAAATTGTCACGTGGCTTCACCTTGTCGACCTGTGTTCCTTTCTTTTATACAATAGGAAAAAGAGAAGAGACCACCTTGTGTTTATAGCATGCTTCATTATGTTACTATTTTATCATGCTTACGACAAGTGCATTTTTTATATCAAAGCTACATACAGACATGGTAAATATACATATCGAAGGGAAGACTAATATAGAAGCCTAACGGTGTATCATTGAGAATGGATATCCCTTTCTTCAAAGATAGAGAATAGTCATTCTTCTCCTTTGAAGAATGGGCTTTAGATAATTGCTTCCCATCTCCATTGGAGCAAAATGTCCATTCTCCAACATTTCTCAATTTTCATAGATTCATTTGAGGTGTCACGTGGTGAAAAATGGATAATGGTTCCAAAAGAGCCCTATAAATCCTCCCATCCATTCTCAACTTCACATAATCTTTCATTTGAGAATGATGTGACACCCTTAGTGTTTTTCGATTGGATTCTTGATAATCAATGCTTGTGCTTATGTGTCATTCTCATAAAGACTTCTTCAGTACTTATCCACCCTTTAAAGAATAGGAGTTGGATGTGTAGAGTTGATTATTAAATGTTACAATAAAATTTTAAAATTTTAGTATTGAAAATCAAATTACTCTCATTGATCTCTATGGTTCTCATTTGTACATAAATAGCTGAATGAGTTAATAGTTCTTTATACAACATTATAATATTGTGGACAAAATATGTATAAAACTTGAAAATCTAGAAATACGAGGTTACGACTAATAAAAATCTAAAAAATCTAAAAAAACCCAGCTCAATCTCAATGTTTGGCATGTAAATAGTCATAATGACTATAAAAAAATAGGTGTAGATCCTCATTGTCCTCAACAAGGTAGAGGTAGTCCTGGCACGAGACCTTGTCTCAACTTAACAACTTTAATGGCTACAATTACTATTGAAATACAGTTAGTTGAAGGCGATTGTTCTCCGCTCCTCAATCCAATTTAGGATGGCGGATAGAAAGAAATTCACAATCCAATTTTTGGTTGAAGGCGGAGGGATGTGGATATATATATTTGAAAGTTATAATGTTTGAAGTGAAGAAAGAGGTTTAAGTCTTTCTTGAGATAAAAGAATTAGCATATCTAACCTAGATTCCATCATCCAAAATCTACGCGGCTTGAACATGCATCCACTCACATTATTGTTTTTTAGTTTTCTATGCTGCTATCAATACTAACCTAGATCCCAACACTCCAAATGCACACGTCTCGTACATGACAGAATCCATCTCTCCCGTAACAATTACAACATTAACTTCCTCGGACATAGATCTTAGAATTAACCCTTTAAAGCCGATGAACTAACAAGGCCTAGAAGAATCTATGAGTGTATTAGATCATGGAGAACAACATCTATACAAAGGGTACATTTCATCACAACCCTACTTCACAAAAATCATTGTAGCTCGCCAATGCTTGCATCGATTCTGATGGCGCTCGTCTCGGTAAATGCTCATTTTGCTCTACTTCTAAATTTTTCTCAGAGGTGACTTTTAGGGCTTGCTACAAAGTTTCACATGTCCAATCAACCCAAAAATGGATATAGGGCCTTACAGAGTAAAGAAATCTATGTCCAAAGCACATGCATGTATCGAGAGTCGTCTCTCCCAATACAAACTCGTCTGAAATATTTGCAACCCTTAGAAGAAAACATCCCCAATCTAGATTCCAGAGAGAAAAATGTACGCTTTCAGTACATCAATCCGTGTAGAGTCTTCTCGATCGTCGCAATCTTGTTCCTTTTCCTTTTTAGCAATCTCTTTCTCTCTTAACTATGGCGCTCAATCAGGACAACCTAAAACCAACCGGCGACCCAATATCGCTCCTTTCTATGCCCTTCCTACATTCTAGGGAAAAATGTAGCTTGTCTTCACATAACTTATGCATTAAACAACAAATTCATAAGTGATGTGATGGTCGGCCACATCTTCTCCCTCAAATCTAGGAAGAATACACAAGGGAGCGGTATTGGGTTGCCAATTGATTTTTGGTTGTCCGACTTTAGATTCCAAAAGGAAAATTCAATACAATTTCAGGACAGCTAGCTCCCTCTACAATAGCCGTGTTTGTCTTACCAAAATTCACCATCATCTACCAAATCCATCCTTTGTATCTACCATAGGAATAGATAGCTTCCATTCCAACAGCATCTCCGGCTATTCTAACAAATGTTGTTAAAAAAGGAAGTTGAGTCTTCTCTATCTTCACAACCTCGTTCCTTTTTTCCCTTTTGCAACCCCCCCTCTCTCTTGGCTATGGCGCTCGACCAGGACAACCAAAAACTGACCAACAACCCAATACCACTCCCTTCTATGCTCTCTATAGATTTTAGAGTAAAATGTAGCTTGTCTTGACATAACTTATGCATTAACCAACAAATTCATAAGTGATGTGATGACCATCCACATCTCCTTATTGGAATCTATGAAGGATACAGAAGGGAGCAATATTGGGTTGCCAATTGGTTTCCGAATGTTCCACCTTAGATTCCAATAGGAAATTTTAATACGATATCAGTTCCCTCTACAACAACACCATTTATCTGACCAAAATTCACCATCATCTACCCTTGTATCTACCACGGTAATAGATAGCTCCCATTATTCTATTGTATCTACCACAGTAGTAGATAGCTCCGGCAATTCTAACAGATGCTGTTGGAAAAGTTCTCTATCGTCGCATCTTCGTTTGCTTTTTTCCCTTTAGCAAGCTCTCTCGCTCACTCTCTCGTGGCTATGGCGCTCGACCAGTGGGTACGACGCCTCACTCCTCTGTCGTGCGAGCAATCGTACTACTGTACCACTCCTTCCTTCCACTGACAGGCAACGACCGAACAAACAAACAAACAAACAATGAAACCATCGCCTCAGACCTTGAAGCGTGGGGGTGATTGTGCTTCAGATCCGTCGACTAGCTTCTCTTTGACGGGTAATAAGTGAACTCGTCGGAGTGCCGCGTCTAGCGAGCGAGAGAGAGAGAGAGATGCGGTAGGTAACATTGGTTGCAGGAATCCGGGACGAACGTGATGAGGGAGAGTGAACATGTCGCGGGAGAAGTAGTGGCAATGAAGATGGTTTAGGAGTTGGTGGGTTCCGAGACCAGATACTTGGTTGGTTTGTGAATTTTGTGTTGGGGATGGAGGCGGCGAGCCATCCTGCGGTGCATCCTGTGGCGGTGGCGGTGGCGCCGCAGCCTGGAGGAGGGGATGGTGGCGCGGTGGTGGCGCCGCCGGCGGTGCGGATGAAGGACTTTTGGGGATCGCCAGGCACGCTGGGGGGGCTGGCGCTTCGCGTGGCGCAGCTGGCCTTCGCGCTCACCTCGCTCTGCATCATGGTCTCCATCGTCGGCTTCTCCTCCGTCACCGCATTCTGGTATGATCAATCTCCAAACACTGTGCACCCAGTAATAGGAATTCACTTTGGGATGTTGGCTTCTTGGTGATGATCTTGTTGCCAGCTTCTTCTGCTCCCTCACCACATTGTTTGGTATCAATCTTGCTCATTCTAGTGCGTGGACGAGGGTTTTGACCTAGTAATAGGAATTCTGGATGTGCCTCATGGCGACGATGATTTTGTTGAATTCTGGTGTGAATCTTGCTTGAATTTCTGTCTGGGAAGGAGGTGACAGTCGAGGGTTTTGACCGAGTTTTTTCTTCAATGGGAATTGATTGGAAGATGAGCTGAAAAAAGGGGAAAGGATGATTGTTTATTGTGTTTCTGGTGGTACTAGGTAAGGGCATCTGTCGTGCCAACAGTAGAACAATCGAATCATGGGAATAACTCCTTTGTACCTTGAATATTCCGGGGAAGGAGGAGACAATGGAGGTTTATCTACCTAGTGAATGCTCTTATGGTTCCTACAATATAAGTCTGATTTTGAATTGTTTGCAAGCCTGAGGTGCTTTGTTAGCAGATGAAGGAAAATACATTGAAGCTGGTAAATCATTAGGGTTGGTTGCTACTGAGCCTTTGAAATTTCTTTTGTATATCTGGGGATGCTCTAAGCGCTAGGATGGAAGTGCAGACATTTATGAATAAAATCATAGGAGTCCAAGTTGTAGGGCACGATTTTTTTACTTTTTTTCTTCTTCTTGATGTATGATTCAACTTTTTTTTCTTTCTTACGAGATTTCATTCAAGGTCAAGTGAGCTTTGACAATTCATTTATTGTTGTTCTTGTGGGCACTGTTGGGGTTAACTATTTTGTTCATCACGTTTGGTTGTAAGGCTCCTTGTAAATTGGTGGAATTAAATCCAATTTGATGTGGTACTGTGAGTGGTGAGAGTGTATATTATGCTTCTTGTTTTGGAGAAGAGAGGAAATTTACAGGTTTAGGCTTCCAACTAAATTGCACCTTCTTCACTTGTGGTGCAGTTTTCTTGTGGCGGCCATGGTATTTCAGTGCATCTGGAGCCTGTGTTTAGGGATGTTGGATTCCTATGCGTTGCTGACAAAGAGATCCCTTCGAAACTCACTGCTGGCGAGCCTTTTTGTTGTCGGTGATTGGGTAAGAAAACAACTCAATGCTTTTTCGTTCATGTTTACATGTCTGTATCCAAACTATTCCAAGATAAATCTCCCCTTTCATTTATTCATTGAATTCAGCTCCTTTTTTCAAGTTCTAGTAAATTATTTGAGGTTTCTTTTAAATCAATTATAAAAAGTTTGAAGGTGAAATGATTGTTGCAGGTGACTTCAACTATGACGTTTGCTGGAGCCTGCGCCGCAGCTGGAATTACAGTGCTTATTGACAATGATCTAAATCAGTGTGGCCCCAACCACTGCAGCCGATTTGAGGCGGCGGCCGCCATGGCGTTCATGAGCTGGGTCACCACCACCATTTCCTTCTTCTTCTCATTCTGGCTCCTTGCCACTTGCAGGTAGCACACAACTTTCTCTCTCCCTCTTCACCTTGTATATCAGACTCATAATGCTATCATTGTTGTGATTGAATCACTCTTTCATTGCAGCCAATGTTTGCAAGAGACCCTATCAAGTTTACTAAGGGTTTGTGTAGATTAGGAAAAAAAAGGTCTCACTTCAGACGGTCCTCGCTATTTTAGGACTGTTTGATGAGACTCACTATGTTGTAGGATTACTTTAATTGTGGAGTAGAGTTACCATGGGATCATAGGCAAAGAGGGGATTTAGGATTGTATTATTATTCTAGGAGAGGGACATGAGTTGTGTTTGAGAAAGGCTTCACATGGGAAATAGCACGTGGTATAGGGTTCATTTATGCTTTTGTGGTGTTAGCCTCCAAACTTGCAATAAATCTTTGTTTGTGGGAGCAAGGTTGATTCTTCTTTGTTTTAGGGTTTAGGATTTTTTGGTCCTAAACCCTGGCCTTTGGTTATTGTTTGATTTTGAGATTTTGAATAATACTTGGACAGCCTTTCCCAAATAGAGTTAGTCATAAAATCTTTTTTGAAGAGGAAAATAGTGGGTAAAAATTGGGTTTTTGAGATTTGAGCATGGTTAGAATGGGTTTTATTGGTTGTGTTTGAAGTGAAGGTAAAACAAGGATCTACTATGGGAGGATGCATGTATTAATCTCATGGGAATTGAATGCGACATATTATGGGAGGATGCATGTATTAATCTCATGGGAATTGAATGCGACGTATTGTTCTTCAGTAACTATTCTTCATTGCTTACAAGTTTTTTCATTGGTGAGTTTATCCTTCAAATCAAGAGGGAACTAAGTAGTATGTTATTCATGCAACTTTTTAATCTAACGTGCATTGTTTTTGGTGAAAAAAGAGGTTAGATTGCCCAAGGAAGTTACAGATAATCCTTTCAGCAATAGAATGTCGTGTACATACTACATATAATAGGTGTTAGACTGTCTGTCCGTTGCTCCCTAAATCCTAACCTAACCCTAATCCTAAATCCTAACCTAACCCTAATCCTAAATCCTAAACCCTAAACCTAAGACTTCACCGGAATATGTGTGTTGTTGTTGGTGAACGTCGTGTGGATTTAGGCAACCGTACATTTCTAGAGTGGTTCCTGGCGCTGGGAGGGCATGTTGGAGAAGATGAAGGATGACATAATCAGGTGTCCACGGGCGATGATTGTCGGCAATCACACCTTGAACGGCTTGATCAATGCCGTCTATGGAGGAATTGCTGACGTTGAAGCAAATGCGTGCGAGTACTTCAGCGGTTGTGCCATCCTTGCCGCACGGAATGACGGCGTTTCGCGGATCAACGCACAACGTCCTGAGGGATGCAATTTGCAATCTAAAATATAATACCTCAAACAATTTTTTTTCTGAGGAGCACTAATAAAAAACCTTCCCCAGTCGAAACGAGAGGTACCGATACTAGTACTACATACTTCTCTTACATATCACATCTCCACTTCAAAATTCAAATTACTTAAAACTCAAAAGTTATGTTCCATGAAATTTCTAGTTGGTACATGAAGTAGTAAAAAATTTCATAATACTTAGCAACAAATGTAGAGCACAATATTTGATAGGCAATCGAGGGATATGATTGTAACATGTATATATGATGGCTAACACATAATGTTGTAGATAGAGGCCAATATGTGACATCTAAGTAGCTAAGAATTTGGTTTCCTTAATGTTAATAAAAGAGGCATTTCAGTCAAACTTGATGCATAAAATATCTAATTGCAAAAGACTTTGTGGCAAAGATATATCATAAGAGCATGGTTCCATGCAATGCCCGACCCGTCATCTCTGACGGGGTCAGGTCACTTCCATGTAGCCAGCTTCTCACCCTACCCAAAAAAACAAGGTGGGGTGTAGCTAATTATCTCGGGCAAGGTGGAGCCGCTTTTCAAGCCCGTCAATCTCCCCTTTCTTCCAACATACTAGTAAGAACGCCATGGATTGTGTTAGAATCACTTCACACATAAAGGTTGATTCCAAGTTTAACCCCCCTTAGTTCAGTTTAGGTTGAAGTGTCAAGTCCCACTTGTGCTCCCCATGCGTCATTTATGCTTCCTCTTTCTAGATCCAAATCATCTCATCTTTTTCTTTTACTCCTTTTGCACATAAGGAACTTGTGAGTGATAGGAAGGACCTCTTTGCATTTGACCTTGAAGCTCTGACAACAAGTGCAATGAATATTTTGACATAGGAGCTTTGCACAAGGTTTAAGGTCAGTTTTGCTTCGTTTGTTTTTATTTTTTGCTTTCAGAAATGGCACATTTACAACACCATTGATGCACTATGTAGCACGCTGAATGTGCACTGATTCAATAATGATGATTTTCTAGACCTAATCATGTTATTATTGATTGTTTTACTTGGGATTTTGCTTGGGATGATTTAATAGTGACAAAATAGGGCTGATTTTTTTTATTAATGTTTTCTTTTATGTGCTTGAGAAATGCAGAGGATTTTGAAGCAGTTTTTGGAGCATAGTATATTGGAAATTTATCTTGTTATTTGGAAGCAACATATTTTGGAGCACTTTAAAGTTTTATTGTACTTCAAGCATTATAAGTTATTATACATTTATATTCATATTTTGAATTAATTTCCTTTTCATATAGAATCTGAATTGATTGTAATACATTGGGGTTTGAAAATAAATTATATTAATTTTATTTATCTACATTAAGGTATTCGGAGGTCTTCTTGCTATGTCTTCTTTCAACCATGGATGGTGGTAATTGCCACTTCTCAGAATACTGCTAATCAAGAGATGTCACAGAATCTCGGAAGCTTTGATGTACCATCTTCATCATCCCAGCCTCCTTTTGACTTGAACTTTGATTCGCACATGAAAGATGAACTAGAAAGTTTTAATGCCAATGAGGTAAACGATGAGATTCGAGATAGGGTGGAAGAAACTCGGGTTTATAAGAAGAGCATGTGGAACATGTCTGAAGTTCTTACATTACTTGATGCACAAAAACACGATTGGCTTGCCTACGGTCTAGGGATAGTAGGATCTAGAGCCCTACATTTGCTCCACAATTAGCGGTGGGCTGCAATTGTAGAGAAGTGTTGGGCGTAGGGTGTTTAGCGATCAAGCCAACAATGTTTGGACAAATAACAAGGACTACAGTCCGATTGGCAGAAAGTATGGAATTATGAAAGAAACATCCCAAGTGGTCAAAAAAGTTATTGGGAGATGGATTCAGGGAAAAAGAAGGCTTTGAAGACTAAAGCAAATGTGTACAAGGAAGTTTACGACAATATTGCTTCATAGTTTCCGTCTTTATCACGTTCTACCGATCCAGTAGAAATTATCGATACTTCAAACAACGGTAAGATTTATCTTTCCCTATTTAGATTTCAATGTTGTATATGTTGTTGCATTTTTAGTTTAAATATGAATATATCAATATTTAAGGTTTGATCTTCTTTCCTTTGGTATTTTAGAACAATCTGGAGACCAAGGAGATGATTCAACTCCAGCATCCAATCCTTCAAGTATAGGTAAGCAACGCCAATCATTGCCTAGAATCACTGATACGTTAGCCATTGCAATGGAGACAAGTAGAAAGAGGACAATTGAAGCTATGGCTGATGGCGAAGAGCGAGCAGACAAACGTCACAAGGAAATGATGGCGTTTGAAGCTAAAAAACATGAGGGTGCAATGTTGTTACAACAGCGGGCCTTGAACATGCAACTTGCAAGCAATGAAAAAATGTACGAGGTTGAGAGAGAAAAATTGGTAATAACAAAAGAAGCAAATGAAGGCTTTATCCATGCTTTACTATCCATTAGTAAAGCAATGGCGGGAATTTGTGAGAATTTGTAGAAAGCATAGGTGTTGTATTCATTGGTTCATCAATGGGATACAAAACTCTATATGCTTGGTTTCAATATGTTTTTGAAGTGCTCTAGATTTATTTTTTTCTTCAATTACTGTATTGTTAAACTATTTGTTATTTTTTTTACTTTTATTTATGATATAGTAGTTATTTGATGTTGCACCTTTCTATGTGGTTGTATTTATTTTGATATGTAATGAGCAATTATAGTTAATATTATATTTTTGAGACACTTCTCTAGATTGTGCCTTCTAGTTGTGCATTTGGCATGACAATGTGTGTGATTGAAGATTTTAAGTCATTTATCTATATAGTGATTTCATGTTTTGCACATTGAAGATTTTGTGCATTTTGACGAGTTGTGTATTTTAGGATAACAATATGCATGTGGATGACAACATGTCGAGTCATTTACCTAAACAATGAGATCCTAATTATCTTAATTGAGATCCTACAAATGGATTATTTCCATGCCTTCCTTATTGTTCTAAACCGAGCAAGTTTCATGTGTTTTTGGTGTGAAAATGCATTGGGAACTTATGGATTAATATTGATGGTAAAAATTATTGAATCACAATAAGGTCACACAATATGTCACACAAACATCACAATATGTCACATAAACATCATAATAGGTAATACATATATTTTTGTATTAAAAATACATTGAACTAGTATTTACAATCATTCGGTAGTTGTTGAGTGCCCTTCTAAACTCCATGAATGTTCAACAATGGCATGTCTGATAGTCAAGGCCTCATCAGTAATAACTCTCTTACTTCTAAATTGTAGAACTCCTTCATCATGATGGCCAACAAGTGGAAGTTCCTCATGAACAACATCTCTCATGCTGAACATGATGTTGTGCAAAATACAACAACTATAAACAATTTGTGGCACCATTCTAACGTCTATTGTATGCATAGTCCTTTTTAATATGCACCACACTCCTTTCAAGATGCCAAAAGACCGTTCAACATACATTTTTGTGCTAGAATGTTTGAAGTTGAACTGATCATACATCGAGGGTGCTCTGAGTATAACCTGCATCTCCTATCAAAAATTCAGGAATAGGAACGCCGCTAATGACTCGAGGTCTTCTATTCAGACGATCACCACGATCGACCGAAGCTTTAAAGCCAAAATTTGAAAAGACTTGTGCATCGTGTACCACCCCAGGAAAACCAGAAAAATATCCGAGAACCTTGTCTCAGAATCCACAATAGCTTGTAAAGTATAGCTAATTTTTATCCTTGTCAAAAAAGTCACTAGCCCGCTCATTGCCATGTAAATCAACTTGTATATGAGAGCAATCAATGGCTCCACACACTTGTGAAATCCCGTGTTTTGCCTCAAAATTTGCCTTCATTCTTTCCAAACCTTCATCATTTGGCCATGTTAAATGATGGCAGCCACAATTGACAATTGATTGTACAAAATTAGATACAATCTTTGATGTTGTGGAATCTGCAATACCAAACATTTCTCCAATCGTAGAAACAGAATCTCCAGTGGCTAACCTACAAATGGCTAAACCGACTTGTCTCGTAACCTCCAATTTTCTGTTTGGTATATTTTGAAGATCATGTGGAGGATTCTTTTCAAGATCGACCCAACCAATTCGGAAATGTAGTGAAAAGTGGAAACAAACACCCAAAACAAATCCTTGAATCTCTCTGGATCATCTCTCAAAACATGTCCAAAAAATTGATCCCACCAATGTGTACTTCTTGGTTTAATATACCAATGACCTCAATTAATGCCATTCAGCTCACGAAGAGTCAGCTTTGTAGAAGCCATGAAACAAAAATATCTTCTTCGTCTAAGATTGTTTGACCATTGTACTTTTTTACCACATTGTCTTGTAATGAAGTAATTGAAGGTGAAGAACTGATATTGCTATCAAACATAGGGAGAGGAGAAATTTGACGTCCGAAGCCACTTGAAGCTTCGGAATTTAGCTTTAACGCCCATCCAATAGAAATTTCAGCACCAGCCATGTTGCAAAATTGTGATGTATTATCCATAGCCATCTACATATTGTATGGATTTATACCTTTAAGCTTCCGCATCAAATGAGCTTAAAATTACTTAGATGTGAACTTGAAAAAAGAAATAAGGCCAAAATATTTAAAATTAAATATATTATTACTTACCAAGCTTGAAATTACTTAGATATGAACTTGAAAAAAGAAATAAGGCCAAAATATTTAAAATTAAATATATTATTACTTACCAAGCTTGAAATATAACAAACTTGAAAATGCTCCCAAATATTTTCCTCCAAATAATAAGATAAAGTTCTCAAAAATATGCACCAACAATTGCTAAAAAGATCTCTCCATTTTTCACGCATTTAAGATAAATCATTAGTACAAAAAAAAAAAAAACTATGATTTGTCCTTCTCCAAAGTAATATTTCACTCCTCAATCTGAATTTATTTTCTTCCCATATCATTGGGGTACAAAATCCCAAACAAAAATTAGTACTCAGAAGGGCACACAAAAAAAGCCTTACTCAAAAATCCAACCAAATGACCAAATCCAACTAACAAAGCACACTAAAAAAATTCACTTTTAGAAACAATGAATGAATCAATGCACATTAAGTGTGCTAAGATGTGCACTAATGGTGTTGTAAGTGTAAATTGCAACATTCATTGTGTTGTAATGTGCCTAATGGTATGTAGTGTGCCATGATTACTGAAATCAAGAAACAAAACAAGGGGAAATTGACCATGTGCATTGCAATGGAAACTGAACCATGTGCATTCTTGCGAGCAATCCCCATCACTGGACACAACTCCCAAGTCCAATATCTCAGATTTTGAAGCAAAGAGGACCTTGCCATCATTCTCAGGCCCTTTATGTGTTCAAGGAAGTAAAAGAAAAAGATGTGATATTTGGATCTAGAAAGAGAAAGCAGAAATGACGCATGGGGAACTTCAAGGTGAGACTTGTCAGATTCTCTGAATAACGGTCATTGGGGTACAACTAGGAAGCACCCAAAAAATTGGGTTGATTATAATAGTTGACGGGTGTGACGCATGGAAGTGGCCCTACATTTTCTTCCCTACATTCTACAAGTAAGGAAGCTACAGTGATAATTCCGGCCGGGCATTACATGGGGATTCGCCCTAAGAGTTTCCAGAATTGTTATTTCTGTCATCACCAGAAAACCATCTCTTCTGGAAAGAGGAATGAAGATAAGATGCCCAAAAGGGATGTGAGAGGAAGAAAGTAGCAGCTTCTCATGCGACCCACACACTTGAAAAGAGAACCATTTCCAACCAAACCAGTCGACGAGGTTGCAGATCATCCGATATACTCGTGTGTTCCCGAGTGATGTCAGAGAGAGAGAGAGAGAGTAGCAACCACACTTGAGGAAACACAACCATTTCCATTTGATGTGGGTGACAAGTTGACAGCCTCGTTGTCAATGCATCCTTCTCAAGTGTAGGCCATTCTTTCCAGAGCTCTATTGCTTCCATTTGCGCTGTTCATTTCAACGTGACCCATCTCTTTATTCGTGGACGTTTCTACTGCAACTTCTTCTGGAGAACAACAGAGATGGTCAGCACCTGTGCAGCAAGGTGAGCACTTCTGAAACTCCTTTCCTTGTAGCTTCTCTTAGCCCACTTGCGCTCGTTCTAAAATCTTGTTGCAAGTTGCTTCTCGTTCCCTTAAACCCCAGATCATAAACCCTGAAGATAGGTCGACCCTGGAACTTGTATTGTAATTGGGCGGTTATCGACACGAAAAGACTGTCAGTGTGCCGGCCCCCGTAGCTCAGCTGGTTAGAGCATCGGTCTTATGAGCCGAAGGTCGTGGGTTCGAGCCCCCCCGGGAGCAGTTTTTGCTCTCTACTCACCACTTTCGAATTCAAGATGAAGAAGATGTAGTCCACCCTTTTCTCCTTGGCTACTTCCACCTGTATTTTCAACAGTAACTCATGGTTAGCTCGATCTGATTTATCATCTGAAACGACAGATTTTTCTCTGTTGGATAGCATGTAGAAAATTTGGTGAAAGAACGTTTTCCATTTAGACATGTTTGACTGCTCATACGACATATTACCTGCATCAACGATCGCTTGATGGGAATATATTCGAGTCGTTTTCACCGACACATATGGACACCAAACGATATCAACCAACACAAGCTGGTGGACCTGACAACTTGATCCCCCAGCTCAAACACAAAGAGGAACATGAACGAACACGACGAAAGCTGAAAAGCCACATCAGTCGAGCAATCTCATCTAAACAAGGATGGAACCAAAGTCAGGCTTGAACCAGCAAACCATTCAAAATAGACGAAATAAACATTAGAACCAAACAAGTGTTTAGGAATCAACCACCAACACAACGGACATTTGTGACCTAATTACCAACAGATTGCAACAAAGGTTTGTAACATCGCATACATTGCAACAAACCACGCAGCGTCTAGAGGGAAAAAAATCGCCTACTCGGAAGGTAGCCTTCCCGAGGTTCTATTACATTTCATCGGCCTGCCCAACCAGAGGACCGAGCTTCAGATAGACGTGACAAACGGTACGCTCAGCCCTACTCTCCTTCAAAACAACCTTCCTTCGCGTGCAAAAAAACAACGCCTCGACTCGCCAACGGACCTTCGCCATCCACACAAAAAATAATACTACCAGAAGCTCATGAATACTGACGAAAACCCGAGCCACATACACAAGAGAGAGCAGCCAAAAGCCAAGCGGCGTCCTTCGGCTTCAGCCAGACAAGGCGAAGGTTTTGTCTGCCAGCGCCTGCGGCTCCCAGCGCCTGCTCTTCTCCTTCAGCCTCCGGGGAAAAAGAAATCCTCGCCTCCTTGCGTTCCTAAGCGGCGGCCGCCGTCGGGCAGTCCCGCGCCATATGTCCAGGCTCTCCACAGTTGTAGCAGTTGCGGTTCCCGCCGCCCGCCTGGCGCGCGCTCCCGGTAGCAGGCTCACTCGGGCAGTCACGCGCAATGTGCCCGCCCTCGCCGCAGTTGTAACACGACCGGTCGCCGCCGAACGACGCACCTCCGCGCCCGCCCCGGATCCCCCGACCCCTGCCTCTCCCACCTCCAAACCCTCGCTCGCCGCCTCCCCCCTCGCGGCGGTAACTCGCGCCCTGCACGAACGCGCCTCCGGGGCCCGTCACGTCTAGCGCCTTGGTACGCCCGTCGTCGCTCGAGTCCACGGCGAACTCCACGACCTCGCCCTCGCGCAGCGACCGGAAGTCCTCGGCGTAGATCGACGTCTGGTGCACGAACAGATCCTCGCCGCCATCGTCCGGCGTGATGAACCCGAACCCCTTGCTGCTATTGAACCACTTCACCTTCCCGACCTTCTTCTCCATCGCCCCCGCGCCCTCCGCCATCGCTAAAGCAGGTGCGCTCGTCTCACCTCGCCGACACCAACAACGAAGCTCGCGATATCGTCACAACAATCTTGGACCAGCCCCTGAAAGGCTCCGCCTCCCCGACGGCGGAGATGGCCCCGATGCCGGATCCGACGGCGCAGATCTTCTAGGGTTTTGGCCGGGTTTCCTTTCTGTCGTATTCACGTGACGTCTGCCCGCGGCCTCTTGTCGTTTTCGCACGGGCTGCCCGGCGCTATTCACTCTCTCATTTTCTTCTCTTTTTCGGGCAGAAAAATTTTCCTCGGATTCTGTGAGACACTACACTAAACACTGAATATAGTGTAGAGGGATTATTGATGTAGATCACTCACACTAGTTTCCATCAAAGCATGTGCATGCCAAGTTCTGATTGGGTATTTGTTCTCAAGCAAGTGTGTGTCAGTCAACAATTGCATGTTAATTTTGAATTAGTGTAGGAATTTCAAATAGTCTAGTCTACACTATATTCACGGAACGGTGTAGTAACTATAGCGGTGTTGAGGAGAGCAATTCTACACCACACTAAAAATGATGTTTAATGTGTCTACACTACATGATTTGGAAGTGTTACAATTATGATTTTTTTTATCGAGAGCATAATTGTTATTTCTACATCAAATCATGTAATTTAGAGATTAGTGTGGGATGTTTCAAAATTGTTGATAAAAAATTAATGTGGATTGATGGAGAGATGGCGGTGAGTGGTGGTGAGGTGGCGGCGAGTGGTGGGAAGTGGAAGATATTTGGTAGTGAGTGGCGGTGAGGTGGCAATGAGGGGGGTGACACATGTTGACATGTGCCTACATTAATTTTGTTCCAAAACCAAAATTGATGTGGTCCACATAATTTTTCACCCACATAACCAATGAAGCCACAATATATTCAATGTTTGGTGTAGTAACTACAACGGAGTTGAGGAGAGCAATTCTACGCTACACTGAAAATGATGTTTAGTGTATCTACACTACATGATTTGGAAGTGTTATAGTTTTTTAGTTTTGATGAAGATTTTTATCAAGAGTAGAACTGTTATTACTATTCAGAGAGGCGGAGCATTGTAGACATATTTGTTAAAAGAATTCATCAAGCAAAAAAAATTATATCATTTATGGATCAATTCGTGTGGATGCACTAGCCATAGTTTTTAGAGTAGATAGTGCCTTTAGTTTCACATTATAATATCTTGACATTTTACACCATCTTAATGTTACTACTTGGATTTCATATACCAATTTTCTTTTGTTTATACTTAAGAATACAAACGATTCTATAATATAATGTGTGATATATTGTGATTTTATTGTGATATAAATATCTGTGACAATTAATTCTCTATTTGTGGTTTCCTCACTTTTTTAAGTGAATTTTTCAAGGGAAAAACACCTAGTCAAGGAGGCAATCCAAATGTATTATTTAGTAAACGATATTCTTACTCACAATATTGTTGTCACATTTTGAAAGAAGGTTCTTTTACGCGTCAATTTCTGTATTTTGTCAATTTTAAGGATGTTTTTTCCTTCGTTTGAATTAATTCTTTTGTTCAATGAGGCAGCACATGCCACCCCAAAATATGGATGCTTTTCAGATGAATATTATTTCTTGTGACAAGTTAGAATTAGTTATAGTTTATTGATGTTTGTATCATTTATCAATGCATTATAATTTTTTTAACAAATTGTTGTAATTCATTTATTTGAAATGTTGTTTTACTTTAGTTAGTCACTTTCAGATATGTAAGATGTCAGTTTTAAAAATATAGAGATGGAGTTTACCAAGGAGATCATTGGAGTTTACCAAGGAGATTATGAGTTGGGAGAGTACACTCTAACTCTTCTATTTCACTTTTGTATAATATCACAAACCCTAGATTCTAAGTGCGTCTTCTAGATCATAGTATAAGGTTGTTCACAAAAATTCCATATTAGTACTAAATTGTTCTTATATATAATATCATCTTTTCAGTACGGACATGCGATAGTGGAATTTCCAGGTCTTGAACTAGTGATAATAAAGGCATAGCATTGATTACCAATTGTATCTAGGTCCAAATTGCAAACTAGAAAAGGGAGAAGAAAGAAAAATACCTCATCAAAAATAGTTCACTATGGATTCCTTCCTCTTATATCCAACTTCAATTAAAAATGAATTACATCAAAAATCAAATCTTGGAACAAATCATTTTTGCTCCAAATTAAGGTAGAGGCACCCAATTATGATCGGCCACCCAATTCAGATCAATAGAGTATGCATGGCATGGTGCATGAAAATGGCAAATGCTTGAAATGGTGCATGAAGTGACCCAAAACTGACAACTCAAAATCTGACAACGCCAATCATTTTCGGCATTGGGTCATGATGTGTGCAATTTTGGGTTGCTCCACCTCAATTGAGCTCTCATTGGTGGCATTGCCTCGAAAGTCAAACAAGGCCGATTGGTATTGGATACCCTCCATGAGTTGGTTATCCATGGCATGTCTTCTCTCTTTTACTCACTCTCACTTATTGGCATTGGACAAAGGAGGGCACCAAATCTCACCTACTTTAGAGTTTCATTATGGGCTCTGATGGTTTTTGGGCTTTTAAATTTTATATCAATTCCAAATCTTCGTGATTAAATTTGAAAAAATATTTGCTGAGTTTCATTCCTAATTCCGCATCTTTCTACATAAATATTTTTCACATACAATGTCTTTTGAGTCCCGAACTGGCTTAAGTGATTGGAATTGGGTGCCTTATCTTAATCACCATACAAAAGAACAAGTGGTCAACGCACATGCACCCGGAAATGAACTGTAAGGGACTTGAAACCCCATGTTTCGGGGTCCTTTTTTGTTTATCAGGCCCTGACATGCTGAGCCTCATTGCATGTAAGTGTGGGACCTTATTAATATGTGTGGCAGTAAAACTGCAAAATATTTTCCCATCGCCACCCTTCATTTGACCATCCCTCCCAAAATTCACCCAATGACCTAGTTACTATTCTCAAGAAATTAACGTTCCTGTTTGGTTCATTTCCTAGGTTTATGTGTTTTTTTTTCATGTGGAAAAGAGGGGCGTAGGGTACTTATCTTTCATGTGGCCAAGAGAGGTGACATTTTGAAGAACGTGCACATGCTAATAAACCCCTTAAAACTCAAGTGTACTTACGGGGTCTAAAAGTATATACTTTGACCGCAATTATCTTTCAATCTGTGAGGTCAAACTTCACAAAATTTTCACCACATCATCTCTTATGAGTTCAAAATAAGATTGTGCGGTAATATTTTCAATAAGTTCATCTTCGCAGTTTCTAATCAACTAAGTAGAGATTCTTCTAAAATGGCTTGGACTTGTAGGGGTTAACTTGGTGTTGCATATAAAAGAAATGGATGGATAGACAATAACACATGTCCGAGGGGGATTATTGATCTAAATGGAATACGAACATGTGATATGACTTGTCTCCTTGTCAAATTGACTACATCTGATGAAGAAATTTTTGTATTTGTTGGAGAGTGTAGAGTCAATCATGTATTTATTTTTAAAAAACAAATTATGCCATAAATTGAGAACACAAACGTCCATTGACGTTCAAAGATTAACATGAGTTTTTGTCATTTAACCCTTTTTATGTAGACAATAAATATAAGTAAAACATACAATTATACACCTTACAATAAATGTTTTACAATCCGCTCAAAAAATGTCTTACATTCCATTATAAAAATTATATTACAATCCATTAAAAAAGGTCTTACACTCCGTTAAAAAATTGGGACCACCTAAGGTATCTTGAAATGACTACTCAAGGTTGAGGGTGTGGTGGTGGGGTGGGGGTGGGGGTGGTGGTGGTCCTTGGGGAGGGGATCGATTAGCTACAACCATCAAAGCATTTGCAAGCATGTTAGCAATTTGGAATTGTTGCTGATGCACGTCCATTTGAATTTCCCTTGCCACTCGCAACTGCTCTTGGTGCATATCTCTTTGTAGTTGCATATTCATCTCTCTTGTGGCCGCTTCATGTTGTCTCATGCGCTCATCATTGTCCAAAGTGTTCCGTTGAAGTTCCTCTTTGTTCTTTGATACTTCTAAAGCACTTTTTTGGTACTGTAACAAACCATAATTATTGTTAATGGTTTGCTACAGTACCAAAAAAAAGCTTTAGAAGTATTGAAGAACAAAGTGGAATTTCAACGGAATACTTTGGAGTATGATGAGCGTAGGAGACAACATGAAGCGGCCACAAGAGAGATGAATATGCAGCTACAAAGAGATATGCACCAATAGCAGTTGCGAGTGGCAAGGGAAATTCAAATGGACGTGCATCAGCAACAGTTCCAAATTAACGATAATTTGTCAAAGGCAACCATAATGGATGATCGGTGGTAGGCCCCTTCCTCCTACGCTTTTCGGCACTCTAATTCAGTTGTCCAAGTTCCTGTGGTTTTTTCTCTACTTGTGTACGAGGAGAGACGGGCGTGTTGGACGGTCTAGCCCAAGGGCTCCAATCAGTGACGATGGTTGCGCTGAACTCGGAGCCACCTCTTCATCGCTTAAGTTATGAACTTTCCTATGGATATTGCCTTGATTGCAAGCACCCGATACGCCTTTAGAACATACAGAAGAATGGAGAACTCTGTTAGAAGTCAAAATTTAGTACAAATACAATATCTCAAAGGAGTGCATAGAAAATTGTGAAAAGAATCAATTACCTTTCACATTCGCGGTGCCCCTGAACAAATCATTGGAGAAAGATTACCATGGCCACGTTGATGGGGGCAACTCCTGTCTGTTCCATGTCTTGCTTCTCGTCCTTGTACTTCGTTTTCATAGTTTGGAACTTATCTCTGCAGTGCTTAAATGATCGTTTGGGCTCGTTAGGAAATTATTCATTTAGTGTCTCGGAGAAACTATTCCAATTATCCCTTGAGATTAAGTTACCGCCAATTTCTATGCACCTAAACTTTGTAAGTATTGTCTTCACTTTAACAAGAACTAGAAAGAAGCTAAAAGTTTCCTCTATCCAATCCCTAAATCCTCTTTTTCTGTCCCTCTTTGTTGTGGGTGGACATTTGAAGGCTCACCTTCGTCCATGATAGCCGTTGTTTTGTAAAATTAACAAATTGCAATCCAAATGAGAGAAGAGAGAAGGAAAATATATTTAGCACTGACATATATATTCAATAGTATATTGTTAGAGACCGCGACAAAAAATATAATAAAGATTTCTTTTACTTTACTACATAATTATCAAAGTACAAGCACACAACTTTAGGTGCAAAGTAAAAGAGAATGTTAAAAATAGCTAGAGCCTAAAATTGAAGTGTCAAAGCAAAGATTTCAATCATTATTTTAACCATAGCAATTGAACTTTACTTTAATGTATATTTTTGTAACAAAAAAATAGTGAAGTGAAGTTGCAAAGAAAAACAATAAGCAAACCTAGATAACCTAGGTTACGGAAGTTCACAACTCTACTTTAAAAATATACCATTGCTTTAAAAAATCCTTTGTTTATTTGCTAATTTTGATAATGGATTAAAAAAAATTAAAAACCAAAGTTTGTCACTATGATGATATGGAATTCAAGGCCGCGGGTTTTGAAGAACCCACTGTTCAAACAACTTCTCTCTCAATGCTTCGCCATCTTCTTTTGCTCTTTCTACCTCACGAGCAGTCGGTAGTATAATATTGCCAAATCCACGCTCAATATCTAGAATCTGTGCATTATGACCTCCTAGTTGTGGTAAGTTTCGTTGCTCACAAAAGTTATGCAACCAACAATAAGCTATAGTAATCCTAGCCGCTCTGTCAAACTGGAGTTAAAGTTCTTAAGAATAAGCCATCTATTCTTGAGAGACCCAAATGCATTCTCTATATCAACCCTACCGGCATTCATAGCACTATTGAACCTCTTCTTCTCTTCATCCCGTGTAGGCATGTAGTTCTTTTGCAAATAAGTACGGATTGGATAGGCAAAATCACCTATCAAGTATGGAGGGCACAACTTCCCTCAGACATCCACGACTAGCACCTGCAAAATAGCGCAACTCCGAAGGCCACTATATAAGCTTGACACTTTGAATTGCCCCCCGTCGTAAACACCACCAGGTGGACCTGCACACACATTCCAGAAAATCTTGTTCCAGTTGCAAACAGCTTATACGACAATGGAATGAAACTTCTTCTTGTTGAAGAAGTCACCTTCGGAAGGAGTGACACTTGTATCCGGTCGAGTAGAGAGAGGAATGTGTGTTCCATCGATAGTACCGCAAATGTTTGGCAAGCATGTGAGGACCTCAAAGTCATCTATGATGCCTTGCAATCGTTCTCCTGGAGGTATGCTAATGCATGTACTGAACAACTTGTTTTTGTCACATAGGATGTCAGAGACTATGTGCACATACTTGCGAATGGTGGAACCTCCAACCTGAAAGCAATCGGCCATGATGTCTGGAGATATACCATGAGCAAGCCTATATACTACTACAACAACAATCTTCTTCATCTCCAATTGGGGCCTAACTGGGTTTATAATTTCTGATCGCACATAAGGTGTTAGAAGGGCAACCAATTCATCAAACCCTTGAGGGCTCATTCTATAGTTTTCCATGTATCTCCTATAAAAAGACTCCTCAGTTGCTGCCCAAACTAGTCGCTCAACGTACCTCCAATGAGTTTCTTGCCTGGGCACCACCCACCACAGCCGTGGGGAATAAACATTCTCTGTGGCTATTAAGCATAAAAGGGGAAGAAAATGTACAAAAGTTATAGTGTCCATGGACAATGAGGTCGTTGACCTTGGGATGCTGAAGACAGGAAATGGTACTACAGGAGTAGCTAGTGGCATTGTGGAATTGCCTCCTAACATTGACAAGACCATCTACATAATTGGAACCACACCAACAAAAATAGGGTCTATTGTAACCTAGAAGCACCTATGGCACATAAGAGAAGAGAAAGCACCATGTAAATGCACGGGAACATTGTAATACTCATGCTAAATTGTAAACTAGTGATTGCATAATCGAAACTACGGCACAAAATTCCACCTATGAAAATTGCACACTCCTCACTCCGTGTTAGTATTCTTACAGGAACAGAATCTTTCCAAAAAGTTCAAAATGGGAGAAAGAAGCAATGAAAAAAGCTTAAACTTAAACACGAAAATCAATTAGAATAAAAATGGAAAAAATTGCATACGGAGCTCCAAATTCAAACATGAAAACCCAAAAAGAATAATCAACTACAAGCCTCCTCTCTAAACCCTGCAAGAGAAACATAGAAGGGAAACAGAGAAGAGAAATAGAGCTTTGAAATCAATGAAATTGATGCATATCTATTGCTGGAGGGTTAAAACCGAGGCAAGGGTGGGATAAATGAGGTGAGGGGGGTGGGAAAAATCGCAGCTGAAAACTTCAAAATACTCCCTATGTCGGATACGATATGGGACCATGTGCGGGTTCGGGTGGGTTCGGGCGCTCCGTCAGGTGGGGGCCCACCACCTGACGAGCATCGCCGGCATGTAATCCGGCCGGATGCATGTGCACGCATCAAATGTCATTCTAGTGATTGTTGTTGTGTGGATCATAGGTAAAAGCATCCATTAATTCCACTTCAAATACAGATAGAACACCAAAATTGGATGAAAATCCTATGGTCGTTTTCTTGAAAACAGATAAGACACTAACATGAAGGGTGGTGGAAGGGCACATTAAAATGTTACATGGGCATGATTTTGTTAGAAATATGGTTTTTTGAATTATTGATCATTCATGCAATGACTTTTGATTGATGATCATCTAATTTTGGTTTATGCCGAAGTGTAAACCATGGGATACATCATTGCATGTGTTAGACCAACCTAAATGTTGTTGTAGATAGAGTTATACATTCTTGTAGTAGAAAAGAGGGGTGGACTCTTGAATAGATGATGGTAAAGTTAGGTCAAACAAACAAGGTTGTTTTAGAAGGAGCTCAAGCCATTTTGGAGAGGTGGGTCCTCGTCTTAATGGCACCCTCTCCTTCTATAGGCCCTCTCATTTTAGGGGTCCAGAGCCTTTTTAAAGTTTTTTTGGGGCAAATTTGGAGCTTGCGGCCCCAAGTTACACTTTGAGGCCCCTCATTGGTGTAAATAGGTCCTCCATCCAAAAATAAAATAGGAGCTAAGTTTTATCCCACCCCCTCCTCCAATGGCTCAAGCAACCAAATTATTGAGATCCGAGTTGGAGCTATTTGTACTCCAAGTTTGAAATACGCTTGCAAATAAAGTAGAATCCCAACTTGACATGTTGCCATGCGGATGCTTTAACCTTGGTTGAGAAAAAAAATCTTCAAGAAGAGTAGATTATGTTAAACCTTTTCCATGGAAATGGTAGATTTTGCTTTGGCCTGGTGGCTAGTAAAATAAATCCCCATAACCAACCAAAATCCATAGCCAACACTTGTAAAATTGGAATACCATATATTCACCACTCATGGAGGCTTGATATTAATCAAGACCCCTAACTATTGGTTGACGATTATAAGAGGTATCTATTGTCGGCCATCTGCTAAACATGAGAGCATATTTTGAAAAATTTATTATTGTTTTATATTTTATTGGAAAATATGAAATCACATGGGTTGAAATTGTTAAATTATTGGCTGTCACTAAAAAGTAAGTGTATCATTTTGGGTAGAAGTCCACTAAGCCCAAAAAACTTAATGTACCAACCAATGTAACAATCGTAAATGCGCAAGGCTCGAGGTGCGAAGCATCTAGACCCAAATCTTGAGCTAGTTGCTTGCCAATCATCATTGGCTGAGCTCTATAGTCCAAGATGACACAGAGGGGGGTAGCTTAGGTGGGATTGCCGTCCAAACAAGCAACCACCATGACTCCGTCATCATTTACCAAGTGTACCACCCCTGGACGCACACTGCGTCGCTCTCGTGCTCATCGGGCCGTAATATTAGACAAATAAGCCACTCCAAAGATCAAGGACTAATCCCCGGAGGATTGCTCCATATGTGTAGAAGTGGCATTGGTTTTAAACGCGGAAATAACCTCCGCCCCCAACTTGGCCCACATTGCCATCAAATCTTCATCAGTGGGTGGAGCCATTACTACCTACGACACCTCCAACAATGGCATGGACACCTTGCCCTCCAACATACTACCTGCCAAGTGGAATACACCGGATGGTTGAAAATCCGGTGTTAGAAAGTCTACACCGGCAAATACCGGCAACTGCAACACCTTCTACGCTAAGGTGTGTTTGGCATTTCCATGAGTGGATGAAATCTTTGGGACCAGGGTCGGAGTGGAAGCGGCGCAAGAAGTCCCCGTATCTGCGATGGTGAATGAAAGAGGTAGCCAGGACTAATCAATGTCGTCTAACAAACACGTATGGCATAGACGACCACTAATATTCGGCAGAGGGAGAAGTTGCCACTACATGTGCAATAGTTTGAGCACGAGCGGCAACTGTTGCCTCCACCTCCCTCGAAGCGCCATACAAGTAGCGATCTAAGGCTGAAAATAACCCATGACCCCTCACTGGAGGTCGTGTAACTGCCACTTGCTCTAAAGGGGCCATCGCACTCATTTGCTTATTCAACTCCGCGAGTTTGGTTTGAAGTGTCTTCACCACATGTGATCTAGGAGCCAAAGACCTTGGGCGCTTTTCCGGGTGATGAGCAAAACCGTTCTTATCATTGTGGCCACATTTGCCACAATGAGAGCATGTCACATGCTTCTTCCCCTTGCCCCCAACCTTTTGTACAGTCTTGGCGGTCTAGGTCTTAGGCTTGGACTTCATCTCCCCTCTCCCCTTCTTCTTGAGACAATTTGAGGCCCTATTCGTGTGACTGGCCTCTCTACAAGCCCAACAATGCACAACCTTTTCAGAGTGTGTCTCCGCAAAGCTACAAGTAGATTTAGCAAGATTCTTGAGCTTTGGAGCCTCCAATAATGACGTAACCAAATTTGTGGCCTTGCTCATGCCCAACGTTCTATGAAGGACTTTCACCTCGGCAAATGCTTAAGCTAAATTGCTAATGTGGCGATGCCGTGATACCAAAATAGAAAGTGCAAACTAATCAATTCCATCATTTTCTTATCCAACTTGGACATGAAGATCTTCACTAGCCGGCGCGCCGTAAAGACATCACCAGCCTCCGTTGGCAATCGCGCCCACCGGATATACATAGTGTATGTGATATTCTCCTTCTGCCAGCGGAAATCCTGAATGCGCTGCATTTGATCACGCATGAACCCCCTGTACTCCACTTCCAGAGTCCATATGTGCCATGAATTGCGCTAGTGGATCGAAGAGTGGCTAATTTCCAACCGCCATCGATGCCGCATGGATGGCTCTGACCAAACATGACATGGCCCCCATGCCAACCCGTTCGCCCACAATGACAACACCCTTGCCCCTGGAATCCTCACCGATGAAACTCTCTTCCAAGTTCCACCTTGAGCTCGTCGATGGAAATCGAGAGTTGGGCAACCGCACTCTCCTTAGGCGCAGTCACCAACTCCATACGCTGGCACTAGTACTCCTCAACATGGCATAATTTTGCCTTGTGTTGCGTGGTCCACCTTCCGTATTGTTGAAGGGCCTCCAACTCCAAGTGTTGGGGCAAGAGCTCGAACGCATATCAATTGTTAAACGACGTCGTCCGTTGGCGCTTCTCTTTCATCCAGGTGTGGAATCAGAGCCACATCGGGCAGGAGTTACCCGAGCCCAACCCGAGAACCTGTCTTGGACTACATGTTAGAGATCGTCTTCCATGTCATCAAACGTGCCCACGCCACAAAGGCCAAAGCCTACGGTCAATATCCAACGCCAAAATAGGCTCAAAAGCCTCAACAACAATTGACGGTGGCCCAAAGTCTACGGAGGAAGCACTCTCCAGGTAGTCTAATGAGCGGGAGCAGTCATACTGACTCCGGGTTTAAACCATAAACAAAAACCACCTCGGGATCTATCTATGGGTATTATTTTATGGGTAAGTGTACGAACAACCAATCTGCACCTGCAAAATCACCAAACTTTGTGGTTCATCGGTCATCACCTCCGGCTAGCACAAGTCCAACCATTATTCCCTACACAAAAAGGTCACATTGGCCATAAACCCGACTTCACTTCTACGGTATCCTATCACAATCTAGGACAACAAGAAATGGGGCCACCAGAAAACACTGGCAACAAGCTCGGAACACAAGGGAGGTAGTGCACAAGAATCTAGAAATCAAAATTGGATCTTGTCCCTTAACAACATAAAGCGGTAAGTGAAATGATCAGAGCCACTAGCACACGCTTGGAGCGGATGGTCATTAGTTGCAAAACCTGCAACAACACAAAAGGAACACTCAAAGGTGTCCTTTGCCGAGTCTAAAACTAAGGAAGTAGCGAGCTAATGTGATTGCACTCTTTAAAAACACAAGTCTCTCAAATGAAAATGACACATTGGGTAACAAACACGCCAATATGCCAATTTAACACTGAAATTGGAAAATGGCAGGATGCCCTAGCTATAGGTGCAAATTGTACTCACATTCTAGTCAAAATGCCCTCGCAAACTACTTCCAAAATTTAGATACTAATTTTTTTTTTCTTTTAACAACCCACAAAAATGTAGTTTTGGAAAACTTCTCCTACTCAATTTTTTCCTTTTCACTGGGTAGAAACCTTCTAGGAGAGCTGAAATCGGAAGTTGGAATTCAAAAATAAAATAAAATTTGGGAGATATTGACTCACACTTAAGTGAATTCTGCCAAAATTACAATTTCATCCGTAGTGGATGAAAATTGCCCGCAACAGATGAATTTGCAAAAAAATAATGAAAATTGATCGCTGTTGAAATTCTCCGTGGATGATAACTGCGCAAAGGATGACAAATTGCAAGATGACGACCATAAGCTATTCTTTTACTTCCAATTCTTGCACTGCTCACATCTTGCTTCAAAATTATCGATTCGGACGCCGTTTGATGCGTTGGCTCCATCTTGACGCGCTCTACAACATCAATCTAAGCATCTAAAAAACTTGTAAACTCACCCCAGCTCAAATTCTAGTACCAAAAAGAGGAACGCAGGTGAATCTTTGTCAAGTAAATAACTGTTAAATCACAAAAGTAATCAAGCGTCTTGCACTCCACAAAGGGAGAATCAACAAGTGCTAGTAATATAAAATAATGCAGAGCCTTTACTTATGATAAACAATCACTTACAAACAAAGGTAATCACTAAATACTCTCAAAACTCACTCACAAAATTTGACTTAACAAAGACGTCAAGTCAAGGACGTTTGTAGCGCTATATGCACAAACACACAATCCTTAGTGGATGAAAATCATCCACGGATGAATGCAGTGGGCTACCATATGTTCCCAAATCCATAGATTAGTAATAAATCAATCTACGCTAAAACTACGATACGGAGAGGCCCTCGACGCCACGTCCCATGACACTGCGTTGAGTGGATTTACAAAATTTGACTTCACTTGGTGTAAAGATTTTGTACTACACAAGATCTAAATTTTATACCTAGATCATGTTAAGCATAATATTAACTCCTTGAACACCAATTTTTACAAATAGAGAAGGGATGTAGCATATATAAAAAAATGTGCAAGGAGTGGAGGTTCAAAAAGTGTCGATTTGCGTTTTATTTTTTGGAGAACAAAATATGCTTTAGAATAATCATCCAAACGATTGATAAGAAGGTTTACACCACGTCTTACAATAGAAAAATAAAAAGTGGAAAATATGAAGATTCCAAATTTTATGTGGAAAAGAAGAAGTTTTGTTGGTTCCTCATGGTGGCAATGTGTGAAAATCTTCAACTTGGTATAAAATGCGTTTTTTCACAAAAGACAAGAAATGTTTTTTAGGCAAAATTAAAGGAAATAATCTTACTTGCTAGTACTGAAAATCTCAAATTTACAAGAGTATCCTAGCAAAGATTTGTGGAGTTGCTCGATGTGCCCACACTTGACAATTTTATCTTTAAGATGACATAATCCTTTTTCTATAAGTCCGATGAGGATAAAAAATGATACTCCCACATACCTCTTGTCTTCTTGCATCTCTATATAAAATTTTAAGAAATACAAATATAAAATTTTAAGAAATACAAATATAAATTTTTAAGAAATACAAATATAAACTGCAACCACAGAAACGTGGATGAATGATGATGTAGACCACATCAACTTTGGTTTTCCGTACCAAACATTGAATATAATGTGGATTCATCAGAAATGTGGATGAAAGATGATATGGACCACATCAACTTTGGTTTTGGAACAAAATTAATGTCACACCTCATTGCCACCTCACTGCCAAATACCTTTCACTCCCCACCACTTGCCCCCACCTCACCACCACACTCTGCCACCTCTCCACATTAGTTTTGTGTCAACAAATTTGAAACACCCCACACTATTTTCAAAAGTACATGGTTCGATGTGGATTGGGAATTCAAGTGGACGACTTTAATTTGCGTTGGGTGGAATTCGTGTAGGTGATTTGAAATAGTCTGGCCCACAGTATATGCAGTGTGGTGTGATATGAGGCGGGCATTGGAAGTGAGGCTGGTGGCAGGCCAAGGTGGAGCATGGCAGAGACAAAGTGGATAGGGCAGGAGGAAGAGACGACAGGGCAGCACGGATGTCAGCTACAAACGACACAGCTCAAGAGCGGGAGCCTAATAGGCGGGGGTGCAAAACCCTAGCGGCAGAAGAAGGGCGGCTCTTCAAAGCACTCCAACCCACTGCAGGCAACTCTCCAGGACCCGGGTCCGTCTTCCACCAAAGATCTTTGTCAACGAACGTCATCAATTCCCAAGCCCCTGCTGCCCAATCGGAGTTATTCTCTCACTGCTGCTGTCAACTCCGCCCTGACCCCCAGATCTCGTCCCAGATTTCGATCATGACCTGCGAATCCATTCAATTCAACGGGCAGAACAAACAGAGCCGCACTGTACCACTTCCCCCATAAATGAGCTCAAGTTTCCTACAAAGAGAGTGGGTCAAAAGGAACAAGCTCACCACCGTCACGGCAACTATATGACGAAGCAGCGTGCTGTGAGACGGTGCGACCAACACCTTCTCACGATGCTTAACCATCCTGAGTACATGACAAATGCAACTCCGCTGAGACAGTCACTTGGAAGACAATGACTGGAGGTCATAAAGACATTGGCACCAACGAAAGGAACTGCACAGGTGCTACTTAAACATGAAACGAGATGTTACTGTAGAGAGAAAAATCACTAGATGAAAATTAATATCCTGAGTTTGTAATACATTTCAAGGGCCAACCAGACAAGCGGGCCAAGCTTCAGATTGGCTTCACAAACGGTTCGCTTAGCCCTGCAGTCCACTCGACCCGACATAAACCCTCCTCGGCCTGCACGAACCCGCCGACTCCCTGACGCGGACGCAGACGCCGGCAACAATCCAGAAGCTCCAGAGAGAACTTCCGGTCCGACATCCGCAGTTCAGCAGCCAAGGACTCCCCGCAATCAATGCTAACAGACCTTCGCCATCCACAAAAAATAATACTAACAGAACTCATGAAAGCTTCTGAACACTACATCGCACTGACGAAAATCCGTGCCACATCCACGAGGGAGATCGACAACACCGAAAGAATCGGAAGCGGCCAGCCTCTTCCAAAACACGACGTCCGCCCCGGCCACCTCCACCATCTCTCTAGAAAATAACACCACGCCGCCAACTCACCACGCTCTAAGCGGCGGCCGCAGGTGCGCAGTCGCGGGCCATGTGTCCGGGCTCTCCACAGTTGTAGCAGTTGCGGTTGCCACCACCGCCGCCGGGCTGCCGCGCATTCCCGGAGGCCTCGTTCGAGCAGTCGCGCGCAATGTGCCCGCCCTCGCCGCAGTTGTAGCACGACCGGTCGCCACCGCCGCCGCCGCCACTGCGCTCACCGCCGAACGCTCCTCCGCGCCCGCCTCGGCCCCCGCGGCCCCTGCCTCTCCCGGAGCCCCCCCGGCCGCCGCCCTCACCGCCATCCTCGCGCGGGCCCCCGAACCCCTCGCGGCGGTAGCTCGCGCCCTGCACGAACGCGCCCCCGGGGCCCGTCACCGCCAGCGCCTTGGTGCGCCCGTCGTCGCTCGACTCCACGGCGAACTCCACGACCTCGCCCTCGCGCAGCGACCGGAAGCCCTCGGCGTGGATCGACGTCTGGTGCACGAACAGATCCTCACCGCCCTCGTCCGGCGTGATGAAGCCGAAGCCCTTGCTGCTGTTGAACCACTTCACCTTCCCGAGCTTCTTCTCGCCAGCAGCACCCATGGCTCCCGCTGCTCCCTCTTCCGCCATCGCTGCGACAGGCTAGCTCGGAATCGGAGAGAAGTGGAGAAAATGAAGGATGGTGAGGCCTGGAACCCCTCCACTTGTGGCTGCGGGGCTGGGGGGACGGACGGCGGAGATGGTGCGCGGGGGCGAGGGGGAGGGATCGGACGGCGGGGAGGTCCGGGGCTGTGCGCAGCCAGGCGGGGAAAGGGGGCCGCTAGGGTTTAAGCGGGGCGATGGTTCAGCTGACCAGGAAGTTACAGTGGCGTGAGGCCTTTGTTTGTTTCAATCATGACGCTTGTCCTTGGGTTATCTGCGTTGGATTGGCATTTCTGGAATTTTCTCTTTGGGCTTGCTGACCAACCCTTTTGGAATGTGCCTTTCCCTTTTTATTTGGGCTTCGTGCCATCTTGCCATATGGTGGAGCGACCAATAACCCCTACTTTTTAGTCTAAAATGACATTGTATGTCCAAGGAAATAAAGCAGAGAGATGAAGAATTAGGAATGAAACTCAACAAATGTTCTTCCAAATTGAATCTCAAAGATGCCAAATTGATACAGAATTTAGAAGCCCAAAATCCACCACAGTCCATAACTGTATTGTACAGTTTGTGGTACTTGTCATGAGTTGTGTCGGATTTTGTACCCTCCTTTGCTACTAAGTGACACTGAGTACAAGAGAGAAGTCATGTCGTGCATAACCAACACATGCATGACCAAAAACCGCACCTCCACTTGGAGACTTTTGAGCAAGGCCACCAATCACAAGCTAAACTGAGGTGGATCAATCCAAATTTTTAGTTACAACTTTTTGAGATTGATTTCATCATCAGTTTTGCCAGACTTCACCATTTCATGCATGCTCTACATATTGGTTTTTGGTGGGGGTGCGGCTTTTGGTGGGGTGCGGTTATCGGTTGCTCCACCTTAGACTATTTTACCCTATGCTCAAAATTTGGGCTTTGTTTTGTTCTATTATGTCACATATTACATCCATTTGGATAATCTTCATCATACACATCCACTTTTTTATGAAAGTTGGCGATCAAACCATTTTCTAAGTACACATAAGCAGGATATTCAAAATTCAAGAAAGCCATTCGGCTCCATGTTATAGAAGTGCTACATTGAATTTGGAATTTGATGTTTTAGTACATTTAGTGAAATGATCTCTCATGATCACTTAACTCTAATTGTGTATCTCTTGGAAATTAGGGTAACGTTGATGGATGCGGTGCCTACTAACACTACTATATGCACATGCACTCTCGATTGAAGTTTAGGATGTTTGGAAACTTGAAGCCTCATTATGGCAAGTACTCATAGTTTGTTAGTGCTAATTGCACAAGAGAATGGACCGTTTCTAAGCTCCAAAAATCGTGGTGAAGGGAGAGGTAGGGACTTAGCCTGAGACTCAAGGAGTATGTGTATCAAGAGGTTGTTGGCCTTGCTATGAGCCTCCGTACTCTTGTTTGAGATAGGTTTTTTGAAGGATTGAGAAGCAGTGAAAGAGTGTTGGGAGAGGCTGGAGCCAGATCTGAGTCCAGGATTGTTGCAGGACTTGCTCGTATGTGCTCGGTCAACAAAGGCAAGATCTGAAGCAAGCGGAAGCTAGTGTTGGAGTGTGGATTTGTGCACAATGAGCAAGTATTCTCAATCTCTCTAAATCTGGTAGTGACAGTGTGAGATCTACAATCCTATCATATAGTCCCTATTTATCCCAGATCCACAATCTAAGCTCTCAATCAGCACGTACCGAATCTCTACCGCACTGCTGCAAGATAATACACAGCAACATACACAGCGACACTCGAAGGCTGGACGAAGACCAACGACCACATTAGAGAGCAACACTCAACACTCGACCCTTCACCGCTGTCCTGATGGAAATTCTTCCATCATGTACATACAAGTATTAGTCTTTATATGTATGGATTTTAATAAGTAAGGAGTTAGGGTAAAATGGGTTGGTCGTGGTAAGAACCACGGTTTGAGGATTTGGGCAAGTGTTAGCATTTAGGTGCTGCACCGCTCTTGTCACTGTTCAGGGGGGTAGGTAGCGGGTTGACTGGTATTTTTCCTGCCTCACTAGCGAGCCAAGTCGTGGGCCGCCGAACTACTCGACGGGCTCGATCGGGTTCGAACCCGGACCGGCGGCAGCCACTGACCACGACATTTCCAGCCAACCAAGTCCACGACTTGGCGATCAGGTTGTGCGAATCAACACCTTTATACGTCCGTACCATCAGCTATCTCACGATAAGTTTTATTTTTTATTTTTATTTAGTTATTTTATTTATTTATTTTACTTATCTTGTTGGTTGGAAGGTCTAAGTTTTTAGTCTTCCAATAAATAAAAGACTAGGGGATTTTATGTGGTTGAAAGTGGAAAGGATAAGAAAGTAATGAAGTACCTTGTGGGGTACTTTGGGTAGGGTGACATGGGCTGGAGTACCCACGTCCACTTGAGGTGGAAAAGTTGGAAAAGAGATTCCTTAGTGAGTGAGTGTGTGTGTGTGTGCGGGTGAGAGAGCAAGGGTTTTTGGAGCAGAACTTTGACTGTATGTAGCTCAGCGAATTTTGTTCGCATGGAATTGAAAATTTGAAGGTTTGTTCTTTGTCTTCAGAGATTTCTATACTCGTTTCAAAAATTGAATTCGGAGTTATGTAGCAAAAGTTATGAAGGTTTGTTTTTTTATGAAAACCCGAGGCCATCCATTGAGAGGCAGAGGTTTGACAAGCGATAACTTTTGCTGTAGTTCTTAGTTTTCTTTGAGATTTGGAGGGTGTATGCGTCTCTATTTTAGCTTTCTAGAAAGATATTACAATTGAGATTTGGAGTTGTGAACAAGAAGTTATAGAGATCTGAATGAATAGGGGTAGACAGAACTTTGATTGTCCATAACTTTCGGACAGTAGTTTAGATTGACTTGAAATTTGGAGGAGTGTTAGTTGTTTGAATTAGCTTTCCAGAGAGCTATTACACTTAGTATTTGAAGTTTTGAGTTATCTGTGTCACTTGTTTGAAGGTCACAGCCTTGGTGAAAGTTTTCCATTGTGTTTTTGAACACTTCTTTTGAATTTCTTAGTGTTTTTGAACACTTGAAGACTTTGGAGTTGAAGGATGGAGGAATTGAAGACTTGAGGCTTGACTTGAAGAGAAGAGAAGATGGAGACAAGTGTGTTGTGGCTTGTGGTCCGATTTCTTTTTTTGTGATTCCAAGCCAGCTTTGGAGGCTAGTTGTATTTCAATTCTGTTCTTGTAAACTCTGTTGCGGCGAAGTGGGGTTAATTGCCCACACGGTCGTGTTTATGTCGTTCCCACCGGTGAGGCACGTTTGCTGGTCACCGTGGGTTTGAATTTTAGGAGCCAATCTTTCGGACGGTTTCAGCTTGTGGTCTGGCCGTCCCGTTTTACCCGTCCGAGGCCGTGGTTTCTTATCACCCACCTTTACCCTTAACCCTTTAGAGCCACCACAGGATAGGCCAACGGGGAGGAGTTTGAAGACTGAAGACTAGACACTGAAGACCTGAAGATTTGAAGATACGATTGGGTTCCCGAGCAAACAATCTCCAGTCGCAGCCAGATTCCCTGTAAATTCTCAAGGCGCTCCTCTCTCTACACGACACCGCCTGCAGCACACCAACTCCATCGCAGATAAGCTCTTATCACTCCTCAATTTTTTATGCATTAGATCTGCAGTTCACTCTTCATTAACCAACATCCTTGCCTTACAAGTTGCTCTTGACACAATTTTATAAATTGTACAGATCACCAGCTACAATAGTTATAGCCTAACCTAACACTAGATCACAATAATCCTGTGCACACACATAGATATCTCTCCATCTACAGTAGAGCGCGGAAGCGCTGCACAATTTTTTCTAGCATCTTGCAGGCCCACAAAGACACTATCAAAGCACAAATCACATCTAGACTCGAAGTAGCACCTGCAACCAACAGCTGAAGAAAGGCGCGACTCGACACCCCTATAGCCTGCAGAGAGGAGCAAAACCAAACACATCAGTACACCAACCGGAAGCAGTACATCAGCACCTCAGCACATCAACACACAGAGAAAGTTAATCAACCTTGGCACATGCAACAGCTGGAGCAAGGCGCACGATAAATTACGAGGCGCGAAGGAGCAAGGCGCGCGATCCCAGATCCTGCAACCTCAACTCAACCCGACCGCGCAACCTAGATCGCACAACCCAATCGACCTCAACTCAATTCAGATATTGCAAGTCGCGAGGGAGCAAGGCGCGCGATCTAGACTCTACGACATCAACTCAACTCGATTGTGCAACCCTGATCCTACGACCCCGACCTCAACTCAACCCAGATCGCATTCCAAGCAAACTCATCTCAACTCAGATCCTGCAAGGCGCGAGGGAGTAGACGCACGACAAGTCGCGCAAACTAGATCGCATTCCAGGCGAACTCAACTCAACTCAGATCCTGCAAGGCGCGAGGGAGCAGACGCACAACAAGTACGAGGCACGAAGGAGCAAGGCACGCGAATCAGCATCTGCAACTCGGCGATCCAAACCCGACGAACCCTGGCGTTATCCAACATCAACAACCCCAACTTGACGAATACCAGAAACAAAGTCCAGCAACCACGGCAACATCACGACAACAACAACGACCAACATCAGCACCCATCAACAACACCAAAGCCCATCAACAACACCCAGCGAACTTGTACACAACAACATCCGGAGCGTGCAAGCTATGCAACGATAACCGCCCGACGCAGCACACAATCGGACAGGCGACCCAACGAAGTAGAAGGTCTTCTCCCCCGAAACCTCAACGGCTTCAACAACCCGCGACCCCACCGAATCCTCAACGGCCAGAGACCCCCCCGCAACAACCTGCTCAACGATTTGAGAACTGGCCCTACGACCTCCCAAGAGCCCCAACGACCCGCAACATTAAAGACGTGCGACCTTCCAGAACGTCAACAACCTCCCCATGCGTTGCGACTTGGCCCTCCGACCCAAGTAGCGACCCTCTGACTCAGTAGCAGTGTCGCAAACCTGCGACCCTCCAACCCAACGACAAGTTCCACTCCAGCTCACTCCACATCACTCCAATAACTAGGTAAGCTTCAAACCCCCCATGTGAGGATACCCCAAGCAAAATCTCGACATAGAGATGGAGGTGGAATCATCGGAGGAGAGTCTAGCCAGGGCCCAGAAATTAAAGGCAACAAGGAAAGGCGAAGAAACCACAAGCACCAGCAAGAAGAGCAGAGCTTCCCCATCCGAAAAAGGTAAGTACACTCAAACTCCCAAACTGACCAAATTTAAATTTTGGTTGGGCTTCCAAGCTATGGAGGCTTTAGCGGTGGAAGAAGGAGAGGATGAACTCTATAGCGGCGAGAATGTGAAGGACATGATGACAAGAGGTATGCGCAAGGAAGAAGCGGAAGAGGTAAGTGTTGCAAGAATTGCGTTTCCTAGGATTCTACAAACACTATATCCCATGGCAACTAAAGGAATTGAGGGACAACATTTTAATCTAACCCAAATCCCATGTGTCATCAAGATTAATGAGAATTCAGGCCTATTCCTAGATTACCACGTTGCAATTCACTTTGAACTTCCTAAAATATCCCTTATGCATGATATTGTTAAAAAGATGGTCCTTGAAAGGCTTAATAAAGTGGACATAGTACTTGGAAAGAACATAGTAGACCCACTAGTAATTAAATGTTTGAACATCAAAAAAAAGGGAAGAAATGAGTTTGGAGTGGGAGTATCAAATTGCACTTATTCAAACCAGAATATGATGGTCTATTACTCTTGAAGGGCATTAGGCCATTTATCCTTGATATTGATGATGAGCTTGTGGTTGGAAAAGTATGCAAGATCTACTTTGGGATTGCAAAAAGTGCTAACCTCTCCATGAAGGTCAAAAGTGAAAATTTGACGGTTTTTTATCCCAAGCCCTCTTTAAAGAAATCCTTGAGAGTAGCTTCCACTGAGGACACAAACTTGAGATCTCCGTTGTGCAAAAAGGCCATGGTGATGCACACGGATTCATCATTGCCACAACACCACTACAAACGAAGAAAATGCTTGTACATCACTTCACCATTCGAGGAGAGGTGGTACAACCAAAACAAGTACAAGACAACAAAGGAGGCAACGGGGTGGTAGAAACCAAAGCAAGGAAAGAAGCCCTTACCCTAACCCTCTCCCTTCTCCCTATTCATCTTGATGTTATGAATACCTCACATGAAATCTATCAAAATTATGGGAGGAGCTAACGTAAGAAACATTTGGTTCCACAAAGAAGATGGAAATGTCACAATGGAAATGCTAATGTGTTATTCGCTAACCCCATTGTGTATAGAACATTTGTACACAAAACCTTTGTTATGAATGGCAACTATGGAGATTTTGCACCTCATAGAAGGAGCTTGGAAGGCATCAATCGACCCACCGAGGAAGAAGTGAAGGGCTTTGGCTTTGATGACATCAACACCGCAATTGTCAACACCATTTCCACCTATACCTTGCAAGACAAGAACAAGACCATCACCAAGAAAGACATGGTGGAGCTCTTGGAGACCAACAACAAGAAGATTAGGAAGGAGACACAAGAGTTTACCGACAAAATGCACAAAGAACTCAAAGGTGAGATGGAAAACCTTCAAGATGCTTTGCTTGGAGTACTCAAGAGCATGTCCGTCATCTCGGGGAAGAAGAACCTATGACTTGAAGACAAAGTCCCATCAAACATGTGAGGTTACAAGACTACACGGTAATCATTAGTTACCACACTCTACCCCATAGGTACAATATTTGGTATAGTATAGACTACAATACACCTTTCAGAATACTAGTATTTAGACACATAGTAAAATACAGGCACAAATACACAAAAATCAAAAATTGTACGAGATATTATACCAAATACAAAAATTATTTCAAAAAATACAAAAGAAATACTGCATACCATATTCTACACAAACACTACCACAAAAAATACATACATACATCCTCGAGATACATACATATCCAAAGAACAAAAAACAAAAACCTCACAATACAATATAATCTCCACACGCACCTACACTCCAAAAGCATCACACCATACATACAAACATAAAAACACACAAACTCATCAAAATCACCATCTCCTACAAAAAAACACACACCAACACACATACAAACACAAACACAAAATACACACGCACAAAAACACATATCTACACTAATGAATACATCACCTACATACACACAAACATACACGTATGTTCATAAAGACACATATACAAAAACAACACAAACAAAGTTCATACATACAACAAAACCAACAAAAAACCAAAATATAAAAGGAAAACACATGGTAAAATAATAACAACACCAACACCAAAAAATATCAAAAATAATAATAATAAAATTACTATTATACACATAAACATAAGAAAGAATACAAATACAAAAAATAAATACAATAAAACCAAAAATCAAAAATACACACATTGTCTAATAAATCAAATATACATCACTAAAAACCTCGCACACCACAAAAAATTAATATTACTATGTGGAGACATTGAAACCAACCCCGGACCCATGCCAAATGTACTAAAAAGACACCCCACAACACACAAGAAAAACGCCAAAATATACTTCATACCAAACTCCATCAAATTACATCCGGAATATAGACACATTGCCCAAACATTTTCACCTCTCCTAAAAAACACACACACTCAACACCACTTACAAAATACTACATACCCACACATAGCCCGATACATCCAACAACAAAACTCCCACCCCCCATCACACATCCTATATGCCCTAGTAAACACTATACACCCAAACATAAATGAATGTAACCGCCTTCTAGACCCACTAAATCCAAATATTACTCAATGGACCAACACACTATTAAATACCCTTTCCGACCTACAAAATCCACCCGAAAGACACATTGACTCTCCACATCCGAATACAACATTCCTAGAAGAAAACCAAAACATAATAAAAGCGGAACATCTATACACAACATATTATACGACTTTATCCACACACAAAATCCACCCCCCACACATGACATAATAAAAAAAAAATCCTTTATCTCCCAGACACTCTAATAAACAACTCTTTAAAATGTTTAGACCCAATCCCAGCATATACACACCCACCTCCCCATCCACCTCCCTACACAAACACCAAATAGAAACTTAGACAATAACAATACTTACATCATTACTTGGAACGCCGCATCTCTAAATACTGCACTCCCCAACTTACAAAACTTAATCACACACACAAACACTCCACCAACCATTATCGCCATACAAGAAACAAAAATATCCGCCACAAAATCCACAAAATATATACAAAACATTTTCAAAGATTATAAACTCATTTTTAATAACACACATACACTAACAAGAAGTATTCAACTACACAGACCATACACACCAAGCCGGGGAGGCCTCCTCACATTAATCCACAAAAAATTTGCCTTCCCAGGCAACATTAAAAAAATCCCTACCCCTATGCACATATCACCCTACCTCCAAATAATTGAAATCACCAACCAACCACTACAACCATGGCTAATCCTTCACATGTATATGCCATCTCATCCTGAAGACACTAGATACATAGTAGACATACAAAACACTATCACATTACAAGTCAACAATAACCCTAATCACAACTACATGCTATGTGGTGACTTCAACACAGACATAGCACTAATTGGGCGACAGAATGGAAACCATAACACTCCCCCCCAAAACACGAACTTTCAATGGCGCCTCTTCACAGAAAGTTTGAACCTCACTTACATAAACATTGATACACAATACTCCTGACGAGGCGGATATAACTATGGTGATTGAAGCTTAATAGACGGATTCTACATAAAAACAAATGACAATACGTAATACACCTCAACAACTAATACAGACATGAGCCTCAACTTTGATCACGCACCAATACAACTCCACATCCCAAACAACACACTAATTAGCCGCATCCCCATAATCTCAAACAAAGACACCATACGAATACTTAACCCCATCCCAAAAGACAACATAGAGAAATTTAACACAAAATTCTTCGAAGAAAACTCCACACAAATTGACTACCTCATAAGCACTCTTGAGAACAACAACCAACTCTCTCAAACCCTATGGCATGAAGCATGCCACACATTAGACACACTCACCAAAAATATCTCCAAAACACTTGAACATACATGTAAAGCACAGCCAATACCAGAAATGACCAACCGTACTACACAACAAGGCGGGTATCTACCCCGAAAACTTGCAAAAACATGGAAACAACACCTAGATACATACCATATAATACGAAAAACTATCAGAATTGTTAAAAACAACCCTCAATGGCGAGACCGCCCCATATGTAATGAACTACTAAACCGACAACACACTCAAATTCCTACCCCACCCTCCCAAAACCTTCCACATGATACATGGATTAATGACATTACAAAGATAGCAAAAAATGCCAATAAACAAGCTCGAAAAGTCACTACAAAATACGCCAAAGATAATATCAAAAAAACCATCTGTAAGTACAGACAGCTATACGAAACCTCCTCCAAAATATAAATAGACAAATCTTCAAACATACTAAATCTCCTCCTCTAGATTGTATCACAGATCAATACAATAACATTCTAACTAGCCCAAATGATATTGCAAACGAAATATTCAACCAACAAATAAAAAATAATAGACCTATAATGCCAACATGTAATTACCAACCACAACATCGAACTAAATGCATATGTGCAGTACGCCAATACCCATGGCATGACCTAGATGGTTATACCTTAGATAAAAGAGGACACCCCGAAACCCCATTGAATACATATTTTAATACAACCACATATGATACATGCCTCCGAAACCTTGGTAACAACAAAGCTCCAGGGCCAGATCGAGTACCAAACTCTATACTTAAAAATATGCCACCTAGATTTCATAAATTATTATTTCTATTTTTCTCTCACTCTTACAAACAAAAACAAATACCAGACTCCTGGAAAACAAGCTCAACAATATTACTTTACAAAAAAGGAGACCCCTCCATACTATCCAACCATAGACCAATAGCACTAGCTAACACAATCTACAAACTATACACCAGCACACTCACGAATATTTTATCTTCATATGGGGAAATTTTTTAAATCCTGCACGATAGCCAAGAAGGATTTCGAGCAGAAAGAAGTACATCCAGACAAATACAAACCATAATAGCCGCTTTAGAAGATGCTAGATTTACAAATCAAGATATATATATCCTTTATATTGATTTCAAGAATGCCTTTGGTTCTATTGATCACGCTAGACTATTGGCAATAATGACAGATCTTAGCTACCCAGAAGATGCAACCGCGCTAGTTGGGAACATTTACTTGCAATCAACTACACAATACATTGGCGAGCACTTCGACAAAACCAAATCCATCCCCATACTAAGAGGAACTATACAAGGAGACACCCTCAGCCCTTACCTATTTATCATATTCCTACAACCATTACTAAGATGGCTCGAAAGAGGTAAAAACGGATACACATTTGGTACCTCGCAAATCACCATAAACTCGGCCGCATACGCTGACGACCTCGCAACCATAACCAGCAAAATAAAATCACTACAAACCCAAATCGACAAAATAGACAAATACTGCAAATGGACTGGTATGGAAGTAGGAGTCCCAAAATGTGCTGCTACTGGATGCCCAAATAAATCCTACCACATTCAAAGCAATAATGCAAGGCTCCAACATTAATTTCCGAAACCAACCAATCCCAATACTACACCAAAACGAACCATACACTTACCTAGGCACAAACCTAGTCCCATTACTAAAATGGAAAATCCAAATTCACACTACAACAACAAAACTCATTAAGCAATGCAAAGAAGTGTCAACATGCCCGGCTACTATGAAACAAAAAATAAAATTGGTTGACATTGTATTACAACCGGGAGTTGCATATAGCTTCTACGCTGTACCTTACTCTATGCCAGCCATAAAAAAACTAGATAAAAAAATTATAGCTATACAAAAAACTATTTGTGGCATGCCAAAATGCATGTCAAATACAATAACCCAACTCCCAAAGAACTTATTTGGCCTAGAAGCCTTCACCCTTAAAAATGCTTATCTAAGTTGCATAGGTGAACAACTACAAAATGCTCTAAATGATAAAGGACGATTAGGGAAAATATACACAAGACTAACTAAATATGTCTTAGCTCAACATGGGGGAGCCGAAAACATTCCAAGAATTAAAAAAACAGATTGCATAAGGTCACCAATAACTCGTACACTCTACCTTTTAAAACATATAGCAAAAATACACCTCAAAAGCACACTCCCGAACTTCCTCATAGATCCCACACCATTAGAAATATCATGGCGCCAAGAAACACAAATCCAAAACACACTCAATCTCCAACATTCCAACAAACTACTACACAAACTCCTCTCAAAAAACATTTTCGACTTAAAACAAATTACTCTCCCCAATGGCACACACATTATGAATAATGAGGACTTCAAAATCTACCACTTCACCCCCTCCAAATTAATTAAATGCGCCCTAAAGATTGCTAGACAGTTCTTCTGCCGACCAACATGTCTAACAACATGCAATACCCCCTGCCTCACACACCCATACTCCCATAGACTCAGAGATCAATTCATTATTCCCAACAACATCTCCCCGAGAAACATCCCCAACAAACCCACTCCCCTAACCCGACTACATCTCATCACCCCCGGCCCCCACCATACATCCACAAAAACCCCACATTATACCCCCTTAATAAAGTAATATACCACAAACTTATACAACACATAGATATCAACAACATACAAAACACATACACCAAATATCTATGCCAATGGCAACACAATGATACAACATTTAACAAGTGGCTCCCTCAAAGGAGCCTTTTTCCACGACATGACGATAATACCTCCATCCACAACATTGAAATATTAAAACAATACTATCAAAGAACCCAAAATAAAATCTACTTTGAAATCATCCAAACCCACCACCCCCAAGAACAAATCCAAGATACAAGATCCGTAACCCCACCAATAATTATCCCACTCCTAAACATATATACCACAGAATGTAACCCCGAAAATGACATCCTCACTACTTCAAACACAATAGAAATAAACAACAACCTAGCACACCTATATGAAGATAATGGCCAACACTTACAAACCATTACCACTACTAGACTCCAATGGCTATGGAACCAATACAATATAAAACTACAAACACCCACAAACATTGAACGAATCATCCAATCATTTGAAACCGAATTAATTTGGTAATACCAAAGATACAAATATCGAATCCCGAAAAACAATCCCCTAAAAAACGCACAATACATAATACCTACCCCCATACTAAACTCACTTATATCATCCTTTAACATTGAACAATCATACTTTTCCTCCCCTGTCACATGTTCCATCAAACTAAAAAAATTCTTCTCCCCATTTGAAAGGGATAAAATATTTGGCTCTCTAGGTAAAGTATTTGACCACAAATGGATAGGTAATGGTATAGCACACCCCCACAACGAAGAAGAAACACAACAAACAATACACTGGGCACGCCTTGCAGCCAAAAATAACCCAAACCACACATCTACACTCATCATCACCCCAAACAGAAATTGGTATCAAAACTTTAATCAACAATTAAATCCATTCCCAGACTCCTATATCATTGCCATATTTGAAGCAGATTCAATACCATACGAAGAGCCCACTAACCCCCTTGAACTAAAAAAACCTCGGATAGAACCATCCACACTACAAATAATATGTGTCCACCACCAAAATCAAACTCTTGGCACCCAAGTACAAATGGTAGAACTTACCTCCATAGCCAAAACTCTAAACATACACCGGCTATACACAAAGATAGCTCCACCAACACCAATAGAAACACCCGTCAACAAAAACAAAAAATGGTCAAAACTAAAATGCAGCAATAATACATTCGACTACCACTCAAAACCCCCACCTCTACCGGACTACCAAACCACCACCTCACCAGAATTTGACCCCGCACATAGCTACTACACCGATGGCTCCTTCAAACCACCAGAACAAATTAGTCCAAGTAATTGGCGCAGAGAAAAAGCCGGTCATGGAATCTATAATCCTACAAAAGGAATCCAATTAGCCAAAAGGCTACACGGACTATAAAATATCCTCAGAGCTGAACTCATGGCCATCCACAAAACACTTGAAATTGTCACAAACAAATACAATAATGAACCAATACACATTTTTACAGACTGCATTAACGCACTATATCCATTAAATACCCAAATAACACATCCTACCCTTCACAATAGCCACCCTGACCAAATCATACTAAAATCAATGGTCCAACTGATATTTAAACGAAGACAAATCACAACACTCCATAAAGTTTGAGCACATGCCAATATTGCTGGTAATGAACAAGCGGACAAACTTGCAAAAGAGGGACGTGAAAAATCACACAAAAATGCCAAAGATCCACACGCCCACGCCCACGCCACCCCATACTACTTCCAAAAAGAAGACTGGCCCTCCAAAGAAGACACGCCCGATAGAGGACCGGTTAGATTCCTGAATAAATATCTCAAAAAACAAGACCTATATAACAACCTTGACACAATCTCAAAAAACTTCCCTAACATAGAAAAATGGACTAATAACAACATAGACAATGAACTATCAACAAACTTTTGGAAAAATCCCATCATCACCGACTCGCAAATTACATGCCTTATCAAATTCCGTATTGGACAATACATGGGAAACGCCCGAAAACAACTCTTCTTTGGTATTGAAAGATTTCCATCCATTACATGCCCAATATGTACCTCCACGGATCCCGACACATGGCTGGATGTTCTTCTTAAATGCCAAAACCACCACATACACTCCCTAATTGTCAAAAGACATAACAAAGCCGTATGGGAAATCCATAAACTAATCACCTCCTATAATAAAACAAGATGTTTCATCTTCATGAATGCCGGCACCTTCAATAACAACCCACAAGAAAATACGGTCCCACAATGGCTACTCCCATGCACATGTGTAACTCAACGGTGCTACTGCAACGCTTGATTTAAACCGGACATACTCTGCGTTAGAGGCCTACCATACAATGACCCCCCACCCGACCACATAAATCAAGATTACACCATACAATTCATCGAATTTACATATTGTAATGATAGATTCTCCCCTGAAACAATCGAAAACAAAATCAATAAATACCAACCACTTATTGACGACATCACTACCCTCGGATGGAAAGTGGACCCCCTCATTGTAATCACAGCCGGCGCTCGCGCCACCACCTTTATCCCATCTATGAAAACACTGGAAGATACCTTCAAAATTCCTATTGACACAATTATCAACACTTTCAAAAATATCAACATCATTGCCATACAACATGCTATGTCCATCCTCCTACATAAACGGAAAATTGAAAACAACCAAGCCCTTCCCGTTCCACAAGACCCCCTTTAAATACTCCCTCCCCCTCTCTCTTTCAACTTATTACGATTGGTTGATTTGTGGTTTTGGCTTTTTGTTTGGTTGATTGGTTGTTTGCTTGGTTGATTGTTTTCTTGGTTGGTTTCTGGCTACCTGTTACATAGTGTCTACCCTCAAAAGGGGGAAGTAGTTCCAGCTCACTTTTTCCGTGCTCGGTGGGCATGGTCTTAGTAGTGGAACGAACGGACACTTTATTCACGCTGGCCTCCTTTGGAGACCGGTGTTCTTCTTCTTCTTAGTGCTAAAGTCCTCCACTGTAGCTTCAATCACAAAGAGCCGGATTTTTGTACCTAGAAGTACAATAGGGTGACATTCAAAAGTACCATGGATGGAGTGTAGAAGAGTAGGAGCGTATTGTTTAGATAGATGAATCTACTTTAGATAATGGAAAAAGTTTTCGGCAAATTCATATTTAGAGAAGTACATATAAGTACTATTCATCAAGTTGTATAGTTCCTACTTTTAAAAGTGGACAGACTTCTTTGATGATTTGGAGCACATTTGATGGAGGACAAAAGCCAAAACTTGTCTTTATGCCTGAAATTCGACGTTCTCCTAAGGATTTTGTAGAAGTGGTCTACGATGGTGAATTGGTTCATTTCATGAGTCGAGTTCCACAATGAATGCTCTTAGAAGATGGTGCACTCGTCCATTGCAGCAAAATATGTGAAGAACGGAGACAAACCCGCCTTCTCGAGAAGCTCAATTGGCCTGCAAACTCTTCCAATTTCAATACAATTGAGAATGTCTAGTGGATGTTAAAAGATGTTGTACAACATGGCAAAGGAATGCCCAAGAAACTTAGATGTGTTGAAGGTAGTTCTTGAAAGAGAGTCAAAGTTAGTTAGTGGTACAACGCTCCTTCAACTATGTCATTCTATATCGTCTAGGTTACTAGCAGTGATTGACGCTAATGGAGGACATACACGTTGGTAGATATGGAATATCATTTTTTGCGTACATCATTTGGCTTTGAAATTTATCCTACATGTTACCAACATAGAGATGATCATGTGCCAAAAATTTCATTAATTTCAACAAAAACTCAATCCAAGGGAGGGTGTTGAAGTTGAAAGTAGTGATAAGCTTTTCCCTTTGTTTTTCACAACAACACATGTTGGTAGATTTGGAGTGTGTTTTATTGTGTGGATATTTGGGATTTGGAATTCTCCAGAATTGTAATCAACGTGGAGGTGAATTCATGTCCAAGATTTTTTGAATCCTTGGGAGGGTGTCAAAGTAGGCAGTTGTGAAACTTTTCTCAGAGCTAAATCCCATGTTTGTAGATTTTGAATATTCTCTTTTGAATACATGTCCTTGCCTTGAAGCTTTTTACACATGTTATCAACATAAAGGTGACTGTGTGCCAAAAATTACATGTCAGAATAACAAATTCTTAGCCCTAGGGAGGGTGTCAAAGTTAGAGGTAGTAAAATGGATTTCCCCTGTTTCTCAAAACTACAGATGTTGGTGGATTTGGAATATTATTATTGGTGTGGATATTCTGGACTTGAAATTTTACATACACGTAAACAACACAAAGGATTTTCACTTCAAAAATTTCATGGACAAAAAAAGTTTCCTCAATCCTTGGGAGGGTATCAAAGTTGGCAGCTGTGAAACTTTTCTCATAGCTACCCGATGTTGGTAAATCTTGCATAAATTTCTTTTATAAATCTCATGGACTTGACATTTGATACGCATGTTTTCACCATAACGGTGATGTTGTTTCCAAAATTTCATGGTAAAATAACAAATTTTGAGCTCTCAGGAGGGTGTCAAAGTTTGGCAGCAGTGTAGGACACTATCCTTGGAATTGCCTAAACGCCAATTTGAATGTCACCCTACTGTACACTGATTAACCCTTTGGAGCCCAAGGGACCCAAAATGGGACTCTGGACTCAATTCGCATGAATTCCATAAGGAATTAGGTTATGGAATTTGAAGTTTAGAGTTGCGCATACATTACACAAACACTCTCTAAAAATTAGATCATGATTTGGAGTTATCGAACTTATGGAAAAGCTAGGAATACAACACAAGAAGAAGAAGAAGAAGAAGAAGAAGAAGAAGAAGAAGAAGAAGAAGAAGAAGAAGAAGAAGAAGAAGAAGAAGAAGAAGAAGAAGAAGAAGAAGAAGAAGAAGAAGAAGAAGAAGAAGAAGAAGAAGAAGAAGAAGAAGAAGAAGAAGAAGAAGAAGAAGAAGAAGAAGAAGAAGAAGAAGAAGAAGAAGAAGAAGAAGAAGAAGAAGAAGAAGAAGAAGAAGAAGAAGAAGAAGAAGAAGAAGAAGAAGAAGAAGAAGAAGAAGAACTCCGGTCTCCGAAGGAGGCCGGCGTGAATAGAGTGTCTATTCGTTCCACTTACTAAAACGATGCCCACTGGACAAAGGATTAGCAAGATGGAAATACAACACAAAACACACGAAATACTCAAAAATACAATGAATACCATACTGCATACTATGTTGTATTTCACACACATGGAAAATGATTTTGGTCTTAAATTTTGATTGAAATTTGTCTTTAAGAGATTCTTCATTGTTTTGTGATTGTTGATCTCTCTCATTCCATACAAAACTTCTATTTCAATTTGTATAAGTTTAGAACATTTTTGTACACAATCAAGTAGACAAAAGTAACGAATTAATTATTGATCTTGCATAGATGTTTTCTTCACATATGGTATGTCAATGCAAAGCTATCAACCTAGTGCACATGTGAACCTCTTTTATTCAAAGTACAAAAATTCTTGCAAGAATGTATTGATAGATAAAGTAGTATACCCTCCATGGTCCACAATTTTCATTACCAAAATACGGTAACTTTAAACACTATAATCTATCCCTTCAATCATTGGATGTTGTGCAAATTTTCCCTAAAGTTCACATCATGGTCCGAGTTCAATTTTGTAAGGTTGGATACCAAAATTAGGCATTCTATCTCCATCAAAGTTAGTCAAAAGAAAAGAATCACCACATATCTTTGTTTTGAAGAAACATGACCTGGGCACTAAAGGGTTAATGGTGGCAAATGCGCCCAAGTTGTTACCGTCAAGGAACAGTACGGGTTGGTGGCCTTTGCAGCCAAATGCAATGCCAGCAGGAATAAGTCATGGTCCATGCTTTGAGAAAGGTGGTCTAGCATGCACGGCACCAACATATCATTAATGCGTTGATACGTTGATACATTAAAGCTAATGAGAACTGTTGATAAGAGACTATAATTGCGCTTCAATTGATTGCTCTTGTATGCTCTTGTATGCTGGGGGGACACCCATATTGGCGCCTCTTGTATGCTCTTGTATGCTGGGGTGACACCCATATTGGCGCCTTGTGCAATTCCAGAGATAGTGTCCACACAGCTGTCAACTTTGACACCCTCCCGAAGGCTCATTTAATTATTATTTTACCATAAAATATGAGATACATGATCATCTTTATGTTGAAAACATGTGTACCAAGTTTCAAGGCCATGAGATTCATACAAGAAAAGATATTCAAGATTTACCAACAAGGGTAGCTGTAAGTAAAGTTTCATAGCTACCAACTTTGACACCCTCCCAAGGATTGAAGAAATTTATTTTTCCCATGGAATTTTTGGAGTGGAAACATCTTTATGTCAATTACAGGCGTGAACAAATTCAAGTGCAAAAGACCAAAAAAAATGATATTCCAAATCTACCAATAGGTGTAGTTGTAAGAAACAAACTTGGAGAAAATCGTTTCACAACTTCCAAATTTGACAGCCTCCATAGGGCTCAGACTTTGTTATTTCAACATGAAATTTTTATCACAAGATCATTGTTATGTTGATAACATGTGTGAAATTTTTCAAGGCCAGAAGATACACATAAGTATAGTTATTCAAAATCTACCAACGTGTATGTCCTCCGTTAGTGTCAATCACTGCTTGTAACCTAGAGGACATAGAATGACATAATTGAAGGAGCTTTGTATCACTAATTGACTTCCATTGTCTTTCAAGAACTACCTTTAGGGCATCTATGTTTCTATGACATGCCTTGTCACCTTGTACTACATCTTTAAGAATCTTCAACAGATTTTCAATTGGATTGATATTGGGAGAGTTTGCAAGCCAATAGAGCTTCTCAAGAAGGCGCGTTTGTCTCCATTCATCAGATATTTTGATGCGATGGATGGGTGCGCCATCTTCCATGAGAATTGTATGTGGAACTTTATCCATGAAATGAGATATTTCCCTTTGTAAACCACTCCCAAAAAAACCTTTGGAGAACGTCAATTTTTAACCATAAAAACAAGTTATGACTTTTGCCCTCCAACAAATGTGCCCCAAATCATCAAAGAAGTCCGTCCACATTTTAAAATAGGAACTATTCAATTTGATGAATAACGCTCATATGTAATTCTCCAAACACGAACTTATCTCGAATTTTTCCCAATTTCAAAAGTAGATTCATTTGTCCAAATAATTTGCTCCCAATCTTCTGCACTCCATCCACGGTACTTTTGAGCAAAAGCCAACCTTTGATATATGCGATGAAGTGTCAAAAAAGGCTTTTGACTGCAATTTGACTGAAAATGCCACTTTAACATAAGAGGCTTTCAATGGTACGTCCACACACTAGAGTAGGGAATATATTGACAATCTTTGATATTGACACGCGATGATTATTTATTGAGTAACGCAAAACACTATGTACATCTCTATCACTAAGCTTTATGGTGTAACTTCCACCACAAAGTTCACGTTTGTAAGTTCCATCATCTCTAAATTTTTTTACCAACCTCTGAACTATTCTAAGGGAAACGCCAACAGTGACTGCAATTTGAACTTGAGTGTTCCTTCTCTCACTCATACATATAATACGTCTACAAATTTCATCTGAGTGCTCCTTCTCTCACTCATACATGTAATACGTCTACAAATTTCATCTGAAATCGCCATCTGAATATGTTGGACTTTCTTTACTAAGCTAACAAAACCTTAAACTCTCATTAACAACATTAAGGATTTCATACATAATCAGCCACTCAACAACAGTCACTCAATCACATCACTCAATCCATTAATCATAACTACGTTACATCACTCAGGAGGCATGAGCATGCATTACAAAATTACTCATGCATCACATCACTCCATGTCTCACACATAACACACTCTTTCTCTATGCTTTCACCATTATTCCAACATTCAATGGTCACAAATCACACACAACAATTCCTTAAGTTTACACAATAGTGCTCAATTGATATTTAGAGGGGGAAACTTCGTCATGCGTGTATAATGCAAGTGGTTTCTTGTTAATGTGACAACTTCACACTTCTACATTTGGATGTTATTGATTTTCTTAAGATGCATTTATGATTAGGCGTTGTCTCACATGGATAAGTTCAATGAGGAAGCATGAGGTGTCAAAGATATTTCAACATTTTCACCATGTCCTTGAATTCGGTATTGTAGTTACACACGTCGATTGATTTTGAATAATGATTTTTGTGTGTATCTTTTGGCCTTGAAAAATTTCACACATGTTATCAACATAACAATGATCTTGTGACAAAAATTTCATGTTGAAATAGAAAATTCTCAGCCCTATTGAGGCTATCAAAGTTGGAAGTTGTGAAAAGATTTTCCCCTTTGTTTCTCACAACTACACATGTTGGTAGATTTGGAATATCATTTTTTGTGGGTTTTTTGGACTTGAATTTTTTCACGCATGTAATAAACATAAAGATGTTTCCACTTTAGAAATTCCATGGAAAAAAAAATTTCTTCAATCCTTGGGAGGGTATCAAAGTTGGCTGCTGTGACACTTTTCTTATAGCTACCCCTTGTTGGTAAATCTTGTATATCTTTTTTGTATAAATCTCATGGCCTTGAAATTTGGTACACACGTTCTCAACATAAAGGCGATCATGTATCTAATATTTCATGGTACATAACAATTTTTTAGTCGTCGGGCGGGTGTAAAAGTTGGCAGCAGTGTGGACACTATCCCTCGAATTGCACAGGGCGCCAATTTGGGTGTCACCCCATTGTACACCAAGACTTCTTTGTTATGCAGATCAAAAAATATTTTCAATGTGAGTATTCTACAATCCCTATCCCAAATAATTAATATGATTATATCTATATGTGGCTAATAATTATTCAAAACTCGTGTTTGATGGCAAGTGATAAGCGCTCTAGTAATTTCGTGATCGTCATCTTTTGAGCCCTTTGTTTTTTTAAAAAATTAATCTCCAGGTCTTTTGAATACCATTCTCATGGCTTTTTTATGAAATTTTTGTGTCCGTCCAAGTTCAAGAATTCCATAAAGTATAAAGCCTATTCTTTGCACGCTAATTTCAACATGGATGCCCCATTATTGTTTCAGAATTTGGATCCAAATGTTGTCATTTCTACCCCACGTCAACTTCAAGAAGTTTCTACCATTAAGGCTCGCAAGTTCGTAACTAATTGGATGGTTGAAGACAACGCACTCTAGAATATTTTTGGACTTTATAAACGTACAATTACAACATTCCAAAGCATTTTCAAGAACATGAGAATGCAAACATGGTAAAAGCTTCTTGATGGTGGCAAGAACAAGAGGATTTTGCCAATGATGAAGATGTTGCATATTTCCAAACGTATGTTTAACGAGCAAGAGTCGGCTAGAGGAACATAAGCAAGTGTTGACAAAGGCCAAACTTGGAGATAGACACAAATGCTCAAAATAAATTCTTTAGATATAATCTACACTCCCTAAAGCTTTTTAGCGTTTTAAGAAAGCTAATGTTAAATTTACTTAATAGCTATTGTGCGAGTTGGTTCTTTCCGTGTTATTGGGTCCAAACTCTATCTTTAACGCTTTATGGCTTGGGAGAATCTACAAGTATGATAGATCATATTGAACATCATCTATACAAAGGGTATATTTCATAGCAACCACACTTCACGAAAATCATTGTAATTTGCCAGTGCATTCATTGAATTTGGTCGCTCAAGTCCCAACAAATGCTCATCTTGCTTTGCCTCTAAATTTTCCTCAATTTTTTTCGAAGGTGGCCTATAGCGCTTATTATAGAGGCTAAAATGCCCAAATGTCCGAAAAATAGACAATAGACTTTAAACGATTAACAATGAGGGGCGGTTTACACTACGGACCAAGAGCTCGTTCCATGCACCTCTAAAATCTATGATTGGCTCCATCAACTCGTCCCGGGATGACTTGGATTTACACTACGAGGAAAAAAGAAAAGTGACCAAGGGATTTGAGGTCCTCATAAGGCCTAGAAATAGGCCTAGTGGATAATGTTGAAGGATCCCCTAGATTTTGCGGTGAGAGAGGCAAAAAAGGTTCTCTCATTGCTGAACGAGGAGACCATGGGCCTGAAATGTCGTTTTATTATTTTTAATTGATTTAAAAAAAATTAATCTTCTCTTAAAAAAAATTGGGTTTTTTGGAGAAGGCCCCACGGTACTCTAGATACAATGGCAGCCACCCTTTCTGTCTTTTTGGCTTGTTTTATTTTCTTTGTTATTTTAGGCAATACTATGTTTTTTAGGCATTCATTAATATAACCAGCACCCCAATTTTTAGTACATGGTCATTCCTCCTGGTCCAAGTTCGGTTTACACTTAGTAAGAGGCCCAAGGGCTTTAAAAATTACATTTTTCTGAAGTGTGACCATGGAAGTGTGACCATGGAATTAATCCATTTTCCTTGGTCACGGCTCTTGGTCTGTAGTGTAAACCGCCCCTCAGTCTAGGGATCCAAAGAATAACAGGTTGCTTACCAAGTGTTTTTATTACAATTGGATCTAGCATTTATGAATGTCTATAATATTATATGTTAATAATAGAAATAAATTTAGACCATTTGTACTCTGGAGATTTGTCACCTTGTAAAGAAATTTTTTATTGATACTATTCATGCAAAGAAGAAGAAAATCCCTTTTCCTGTACTAAAAACACCAATAATACCATAGTCATAAAATTGGTATATTTTCAGGACTTTGAAAGGTATGAATGGTTTTCCCAATAATGATTGTTTGGGTACTTTCATGTCGACTCAAGTTTAATATGCACCTCTATTTTTTCAACTTCCATATAACTTCAAAGGTAATTGTAGATACTAGACAAATTGCATGTATTGTTTCAATAAATATTTGCAAATGGTTCATACAAACCAAAATCTCATACCTTCTACTTTATTTGTTCATTACTTTTTATTAAAATTGATTAGTGACACATTTTTCTTTCCCTTCTTATTGCACACGAGTCTCTATATTAGCAACTCACGATGGTTCCATCAAGTAGAAGAAAGTTTTGTAGCAAATCAAAGCGGCAACCATTTACAATCGGTTGGATATCTCACATTTTTATCCGAGTCATTTACAGTCATTGCTATGCTATATTCTTCACCTAAAACACAGAAATGGTTTCATCAATTTGCAAATTTTGCTAGATACCAGACATATTTGCTTTTATATATTTCTTTGCTAACAATAATTTATATTGTTATTAAGCCCTACTTTTGGAGGCTTTGAATTAAAATCAATTATATCAAAGAAAAAAGCTGAGCCAATTTTGTATGTTCTTTTAACCCCTAAGGTACCAAGGCAGTTTTACACCAAAAACACTTCAAAATTAATGAATTCTAGTGCAATGAATATAGAAGGTAACAAAAACTTTTATTTTTAGTTCTGACCGTAGGATCTCAATAAAGGCTTATTAAGTAATACATGTAGAAAATTTCATAAATTTTGACCGCACGGATTGAAAGATTATAGTGTTTGAAGTCAAGCAAATGGTTCATTTTCTTCCCTGCGTTTAGTGGATCAGCAGACTTTGACTTCAGTTGGTGTCAAAAAATTTCACTACACAAGGTCTGAATCTATTACCATCTTGTTAAGCTTGATGTTAGCTCCTTACACACCAATTTTTTAGAGGTAGAGACAGGGTGTAGCATATTCAAAACTAGTGTGCAAGGAGTGGAGGCTCGAAATTTGTTAATTCAGACTTTAATTTTTTTTGAACTTAATATGTTTTCGATTGATAATCCAAATGGTTAATAAGAAGGTTTACATTACATATTGTTGTTGGAAAAAAAAATAGTGAAAATTATTTAGATCTCTAGGAATTATGTGGAAAAGAAGAAGTTTTTTTGGTACCTTCCCCGACAATGAGTGACAATGTGTGAAAATGTTTGACTTGGGTTGGTATGCTATTTTCATTAAAGACAAGCACTTTTTTTTGACAACATGAAGGGAAATAATATTACTTGCGAGTACTGAAAATCTCACTTTCAATAGACTGTCCTATCAAAAGTTTTTGGAGGTGCTCGCCCTCCCCTTTTGAAATTAAAAACCCTATAACTTTTTCATCAAATGTCCAATTTAGGAAAAAATTGTTTTCCCACTACGGTCTTGGTAATACCCTTCTATGGTAAGAATTTCAAAGATGAATGTTTGAAATTGACAGCATAGGAACCTGACCGAATTTTCAAAAAGCCCATTTTGGACACTTGGTCCTTTAGGGGTTAATGGACTTAAAAATTGGATCCATTTGTTGTATGAAATCAAGGTCTATAATGTACTACGATAGAATGTCAATGAACAACTTCACCCCGAATCATCATAATATTCTACATGCATGATGTCATATTGGAGCATGATAAGGTTTAGATATCAAAATGACCTTGTAACAAAAGATGTTTGTAGAACGTTCAATCCAAAGATGTCAGTATGCTAAACTTCAATACATTTTTGGTATTCTAGTGTAAAATACCTGCCTATGTATACGGTTCCCGACTAAGATTTAAGGGTTCGCTGCAAACAACCCTTCTTTCTAATTCTTTCATATGCTCCATGATCTACTTGTTACAAACTCAAATTGAAGCTTTACCTCCACCTTGACGTACACAACTTTCAAACACCATTAGTACTATCTTTTACTACTGGATGGAAAAAACGATAAATTTTGTGGTTTGAAAGCGTGACCACTTGGACTTTGTAAAGGAACATCATTGAATTTCACACAAACATGCTCCATATAATCTAAAGTGAAGACACAAACTTGAGATTACTAAGAGATGAACTAGACCACGTCAGCAATCACAAATGTGCATTTCAATATAAAAAATGGCGACACCAAGCCCTGTTGTATATATGTACAGCAAATTGGCGATCGAGTAGGCCTCAACAGGATGAATTTGTTTCCAGATCACAACTGCTACCTCCTTCCAAGACCTGCACTGAAGACAATCAACTCAAAATGTAAAGCTCCTCGAAGTTTCAACAAGATACACCTCCTCTTTTCTTGTGGTAGATTATGTGACCTCTTTTCAAAAATGGCTACACCTAGTTTGGCTGATTCGATTTCAGGACCACCAAGAACTGTCACTAATCAGGAATCTACTTGAAAGGCCACCAAGCTTTGACTACATTTAAGAAGTGAATAAAAAGAGATGCATCTTATCACAACGGATATCATCTGAAGCTACTAAACGAACACATTTTTCACTTAAAGCCGAAGGATAATCCAGGAGTCAGAGCTTACAAAGTATGGCTTGAATGGACGATCAGGGAGATTAGAAGCGGATGTCATGCACGTCTCGCGTCAACGTCCTTAGTTATTGCAGTCTTAGGACCTGTGATGAGAATCAGTGCCACCATGAATCACCAACCAAGTTCAGATTTTAACAGATACAACAGCCGGTTGGAATCAGATATAACTCACCTACTTCATAGAAGTTATTTACATTTGCCCATCCAGATCTTGTTCCTCCAGCTTATATATACGCCTCAACTGCGCAAAAAAACCTTCCTCTACAACCAGGCTCATCAAGCACATGATACTATTTTACACAAGCATTCAAACTTCTAACAAACGATCCTACATATGAGCGCCTACGAAAACTCTGGAGACCAGCATGCACAGAAGGGAGACAAGGTAGTGAACATTTTCAGGACGTTGGACATCACAACAGGCAGCAAGTAATTAGAGCAAGGGTTTCTGGACGACCGGACTGGACTGATCTTCTCTGCCGCGACATGAGTCTGTGGCGGCAAAGCTTGCAGCTCCAGGATGTCCTGCGCCATCGTCACCTGATAACGATCACCGGTTTTTGTCAGAAATCAATTGCTAACCAAAACCCTAAACCCATGGATGGGAGGGAAGTCAAAGAGCTGGAAGCTTGCCTTGTGAATCTTGGGTGCCATCGTCAGCTCCACATTCTCCATAACAATAGCCTTTTTGAGGACCATCCCTGCGGGAGCAGAGTGCAAATGATTCCTCAAATGAAAAACAAAAGATTCTCGTTCCAAAAACAGAAAAGAACCCTTCAAAGACCAGCTTAAAGTGTTTCATCACATGAGGTAGGTAATTGCCCCATCGAGCTACTGCTCTTCCTTAGAATCTCTCATCGATGGTGCACATACTAATAGCAAATTTTCTCATTGATTGGAGAGCAGGTGTAAAAGGCAGGCGTAGTGGCAGATACTAGTAGAAAACCATTCAAGCACAAGCTATGATCTGCCATTGATGATTTCCCACGCTGAGTTCATGGGTGCATACCAGGCGGCTGAGCCAGGAAGAACGCATCGGGGTCCATGGGCTCCTCCGGAGCCGTGAAGTCGTGGAACTTGGGCGCCTGGAAGCTCTCGTAAAAGTCGTCCGGCTCAAACCTGGTGCCCACAAGGCCAAACGCAGCGGCGGTAGAATCCAACAGCAGCGACCCCATCGAACCTCCTGATCTCATCAACAAAGAACACTGATCGGATAACTAGTTGCAAGTACTTCACACGTACCAACTGAAGTGCGACAGAAATATGGGGGCTGTATGTATAGGGTGAGAGAATGCGCAACATAGCCACGCCCAACGGGCTGCTCGGCGACAGAGCGGGTCCGGTGAGAATTTCTCGGCGCAACGGAACGCGGCCAACGGTAACCTCCACGCCGCCGGGCTCCACGCCGGGCCCCACGCCGGGCCCGTTAAAATCATCCCACGAGACGGTAGAAAATCAACATGTGCCGTGCCCTCCAAAACTCAAAAGTGGTGTCCCTCTTTCCTTTTTGACTAGTCAATGGTTGATGTGGCACTTGTACAATGGTCGGCAGAGGTTGGAGGTTAGAGGGCGACGATCTCATGGTGCCGGATGGAGTTTTTTTTTTTTTTTTTTTTTTTTGAAGCTTTGAATTTAAACTGCTGACACTTGAGTGTTGTTTCCATCGGGCGCCACTGTAGGTCCCCCGGTGTAGACGGGCGGTTGGACCAATTCCAAAGGGTCAACATGACAAACTTCATTCACCGTGTCTGTTGGCCGTGTGAAGGTGGCGGATGTTCTGAGGTCCGCGCGGAAGGGCGTCAACCAGCATATCGCCACGTCGTGGTTTTGCCCGCGGCTGCCCGGAGTTGCCTGACTTGCCCAACCCATTATCCATGGTATTGTTTGGTATTTTTTTGTTTACAGTCTACACACTGTTTATTGAGTATACTGCCGTAGCAGTGGATTGTACATTGGGTTAGAGCATCTCCACCCCGCCACAGTAACTCGGCGAATGGGGTGGAGATGTTGTGGCGGGGTGGCGGGAATTCCCCATCGCATGCCCCAGAACGGGGGAGCGGGGCGGGGTTTCCCCGTGACAGGGCCCCGTTGACGAGGAACTTTGGTAGTTCCCCGGGGCCCCGTCTTTATACTGTAGCCACGGCAACCACTCATAGCATGCCGCGTGGCATGCCGTGAGTGGTTGTGGCCAGTCGCCGTCTTTATTCTCCCCTACATTGAACTGCACTGACGTGTAGTTCGCAGTGCATTTTTTTTATTAAATTTTTAATTTTTTTTTTTAAAAAAATAATTTTTAAATTGACAGCTCGAAGTGCACTTCAGTGCACTTATTTTATTTTATTTTGAAATTTATAATTTTTTTTTGTCCGGGCGTGCTTGTCAGGCCGGACAGGGACGGGTGCGGGGGGGGAGACGGCAACCCCCTTCCCGTTTGCAACCACTCACAGCATCTCCACCCTTTGCCGTGAGCATTTCCCCGCAAGGGGTGGAGATGCTCTTAGATAGTACATTTGGAGACATTAGTAGATAATACATTTGGAGACATTAGTAGATAGTACATTTGGTTTAAGAGTATAGTTGTTTATCATTGCAGCTGAGTCCAATGGAGCATTGAGAAAGAAGGAAATCAGTTCTAAGGATGGAGGTATGTGCTATTTTACCTTATTTTTATCATATGCTTGAATATTGTATCTCATGTTTGTGTATAGCACGTGATTGCAATGAGGAGGAAGACGAGGTAGAAGACGAGGTAGAAGATGGAGAGGAGGTGGACCTTTGACGCTTTGGATGAGAAGGACCTTGAGGAGAAGGGCCTTGAGGGAAAGGACAATGAGGACCTTGATCTTAGGGAATTTTTGCCTAGTCTTCGTGATTTTGATGAAGGGGATGAACGTGGTGTCGTCATTCCGTTGGCGGATAGAAAATCTGCTGACAAGACATCTAACAGTGGTGGTAAGACTGTAAGACATCGTCCCTTTCTAAGTCTTGACAAAAAGGAAGTCGAGTTCATTGATGTTGGCGGCAAAAGGAGAAGAAAACATTCTAAAACTTGGGCCTTGAATGCATTCAATGAATGGCGTTATGCCTTTGGTCATTCTACTGAGATGACAGTGGAGCATCTTTCGGAATTGCTGGATGTGCAAGACTTCGTACAGGTGCTGCACAATTTTGCCCTTCAGTGACCAAGAAGGATGAGAAACTCTACCCCCGGGCTCCTAAGTCATTTGATGATTTTATAAGTTGACTAAACTGTAATTCTTACTATTATTTTGGCTTGATTGTTGTTTAACTTGGTGTGCAGGATACCAAACCTGCTGAGGGCAATTGGGCGTGTGATCCGCAGAAGACAAGAGAAGGGAATCACAAAAACATTGATTTGCATATGTTCACTACTCGACGTCAGGATGACTAGGCCGACTTGCTTCCGTTAGCAGAATTTGCATATAATAACTCCACTCATTCATCGACCGGCTTCTCCCCATTTTATGCAACATACGGGTATCATCATGTATTATCTTTCACTACTCCGACCTCGACCACCGTTCCGGCAGCAGAGGACCGCATAAGGCACCTTTAAGAGGTACACAACGAGGTGAAGACTATGATCGACCTTGCAGGTGTGCGAGCCCGACACTATTACAACCAAGGAGTGCAGGTTCAACCCACATTCCAAGTTGGTGAGAAGGTATTCCTACGACATGAGAATATTTCAACGACAGCTCCTTCCAAGAAATTGTCATCACGATTCCTGGGCCCATTTCCAATTATTGCTAGGCTTTTGTGACTTGGTTTACAAGCTTAAGCTCCCCAAGACCCTCCGAATTCATGATGTGTTTCACGTCAATCTTCTACAGCGGCACCACGAGGACACCATCGAGGGGCGGCGTCGACAACCTCCTCCGCCGATTATTACGCCCGACAGGGATGTTCAGTGAAAGGTTCATGCTGTCTTGGACTCTCGGCTGCACGGCCGATGGCGGAAGCTACAATATTTAATCAGTTGGGAAGGATATGGGCCGGAGGAAAACTCTTGGGAACCAGTGGAGAATCTGCTGAATGCGGCTGACGCGGTTCGGGATTTCCACCACTGGCACCCGGATGCGGTAGGATCAACCCCGCTTAGGAGGAGGGCCCGCAACCTTCGACCTCATGGGGGGGGTAATGTTACGAGTAGACACTCGTCTGGACTTACTAGTGCTTAGCAAAGAGGTAGTTAGAACGGTTGTGGTGTCTTCCTTATAGCAAGTGAGAGGAGGCCTTCCCTCTCACTTGTCATCTTGTTTACTTATGAATATTACTAAAGAATATCCTGTAAGAAACCTTGGTTCATGATGTAAGAGCGTCGACATAAATGGATTCCTAACATTGTGGCAGTAATGTTATATGAGAAGAAAAATTTATGAAGCTTAAACAAGATAATTGATTGAGGACTTTGTTTTAAGTTTGATTTTTATCGAGCATGCATTACAGGTGCTAGTAGATGGTTGTTATTGGGCGTTGTATTTGAAGGGCTTTTGTAGCATTGCTCTAGTGGCCACATTGTTTATTTCAAATTATTTCATAATGAAGACATCTTTGGTATTATTTATGATTTTATAACACAACACAATGACTAAACAATAACTAGGCAATATACATAAAAACTAATAAATAACTACAGAATAGCTACAGACAAACCTCACAGGCTACAGCAACCAAATAATAACTAGAGTAGAACTAAACTAACACCCTACAATGACTAAATAATAACTAGGCAGTTCACCAAAAAACTATCAAATAACTACAGAATAACTACACAGAAACCTTATAATAACCAAATGATTTCCTGACATGAATTGAAATTAGTGCATGCAATTCTATTATAGCTAAATTTATAATACCACAATAACTAAGGACTTACTAACATAACACTGCATATTGACTAAACAATCACTAGGCTCGACATTCAATAATGGTATCCAATGAACCACCTCTACGTACAAAAAAGTGGGTCCCACGCATACATTGACACATAAGTTGCCACGTAGGATTCCATATTAGCAAGAGAACACATCATTGTCCACATCAACCGCCACGTTTAATTCCACGTAATACATAAAATCCACATCATTATCCACCTTAAATTCCATGTCACACCCAATTCCACGTCAGTAGCCACCTCATCAATCTTCGAGGATGATGGGCCATATCAGTAGATGGATGAGAAATCCACGTGGCAAAAAGAATGACTACAGAAATCTATTACTCAAAACTATTACTGTGTCCAAACTAAAATTTTTTTAGTCATTCCCTAGTAATACAGGTCATCTATGACTCAACAATGACTAAAATCGCTAGTCATTGATGCCTCGATTTCTTGTAGTATATCTATACAAAATAAATAAAAATTTATGGTTCAATTAATTTGAATTACTTGATATTGTAGTTTTAAATATCATTTTAATGCATCTTAAGGTAATTTAGTTGACTAAATTTTTTTTTAAGTGCTAAATTAACTTCGCAACAATTATTATTCTATATTGTGCAATTTAACTACAAAGCAACTGCTAATTCAGATGACCTATTTATATAACAAATATATTTTGGATTTGTTTGTTAGTTAGATTTTGTAATTTATTTTTAAAATTCCTAGTTATTCTTTCCATACACAATATAATTTCCATCTTAATCATCAAATGCATCATAACTAAATTCAATAGTTAATAATCATTCAACAATGAGGTTGATTTGTTAGTCTAATTTGAGAAATTGATAGATTCAATTATAAAATATGCAATAGGGACTTAAAGGGTTATACAAGTGCAAAGGCTAAGGCTGCACCATCTCGGTTAACAAGATATTAAACACGCTATCGGCTATTGGTTATGTTGCCATAGTTGAAAATCAGACCCCGGATCATAAAGACAACATTAATCCGTTTCTGAAATTATTGGTTGGGCACATGAGTGCTTCCAACTTTGAAGAAGAACATTATAACTACATTATTTAGAAATATATCAACAAACCAATCCAATTTAGAAATAGAAGCCTCAATGTAGTGATGAATCCAAGGAAATACAAACGTTAGATTGGAGAAAATCACTTGAGATCTTGTCAACCAATAAAAAAGAAGAACCAACAACAACCCAAGGACACCGACAAGCTTAAAATCCATGAGTCTGCTGAAGCTGTAACTGCAAGCTACAATTACAAGCCGTCATTTCTATGATTGCAAATACACATTGATTGCAAGCTTTACTCCACAACTTCTACTCTCAAATTGAGATGTATCCACTTGTTCAAGCCGCCCTTCATGTGCATGACATTCGTGAACTCGGCCTCTTGCAACTCGTAGCACGCCTTCAAAGACCACGACTACTATCCAAATAGCTGCTTCGGATTGTTGTACTTCTTCACCTTTGGCCCCTTGGGTTCGTTAAAAGTCTGATGCCAATGGAATAGTAAAGAATCACCTTCAACCACCTCCAACGTTGCATAGAGAAACTCCTGATTGCGCTCCATGCATCAAAAGTTTGTGTTGAGGGCGGAAGAGCAGCGCCAAGCTAGCCCCATTGGCAAGAGTGCTCACCTCAGACAGACACAATGACAATTTGTCTCACTTTGGCATCTCCCTCCTCGATGCGTTCAACAACATCTTGATTTCAAACCCTTTGAAACTCCTCTTTATTCTTTAAAGTCCGCTCTCGGACAACAAAAGAAGCTCCTCTAAAATCAAACCCTATTCATGCCAACATTGTCATACATTGTATTCCCGTCCCTGATGACGTACGCTTGGAGTTTGTCATCGCAGGCGACAAAATTAAGATTTAGGCGCCAAAGCAGCTCCTTTGAGCCCGAGTAAAGTTGCATGTGGAAGGAGATATTCAAAAGCTATACAATATTAATAATATAAAATAGAACAAAAACACATAAAATATTTAGAAGACAAAGTAAAATAGAGAACAAAAAAAGATATCAAGAGAAAGTACTAGGAGGAAAAATAAGAAGATGAATACCATAAAATTGATTTGAGTCATATTAAAGTATCTTTTAAATTTAATTTTAAAATTTAAAAAAATATTGAGATAGAAAATCAATTACAACAAATTCAAAGGGAAGAAAAATCATCCATGAACTTGAATAAGGAATAAATAATTTTCCACTAACACATTGATGATAGATTTCATAAACTTGATGTGGTTATGAGTGCATTATATAAAGTAGAGAATGTTGGTTAGGCACCTATAGCCATCTCTTACAGGAATACCATTGTCAACTTCTGAATTGACATGTGTCAAATTTCCAAATTCCTCTTTGAAATCATGGGTATTGAGTTGAAATTTAGAAATATAATTTTAATCATTTTACGAATGTCAATAAACAATTTGCAATAATATAAGCATAAAAATTCTATTAGATATGAACTTAGTTATTTTTTTAAATGTAAAGTGTGAGCCAAAATAACCAAACCCTTTTTGGGTAGTTAATCAAGTCTACAATATTATCCAAAATTGATAAATTAGGATCTAGGGGTACTCAAACTAATTGCGTCTTGTCCTAATCTATCTTTAAACTAATTTCTTAGTTGATTGTGAATATAATTAGGCTTGCTAAAGTTACCTTTTATCCTCTATACTAACTGTTTTTGATCTGATCCAATTATACTAATGGAGTGTTACAAAAGTTAATTAACTTCTAAAGGACCGTGACTAAGTTTCACCTAAACCACCCAAAAATGCCTCTATATGATGAGATATTATGATAGTTTTGTAAATGATGTTTTACTACTTTCAAACATAGGATGTTGAAGTTTAGTACTACAAGAAGATACTCAAAATCTTTCGTAAACTTTGGCTGGGCAAATTGTAAGATACATGTATTTGAAGAGTGCAATATAGTTTTCTCTATCATGCAAGGATGGGGTCAACAAACTTGACTCAAAATATTAGCACTGTTTTTTACTACAAATTGCTAAAATTTTGATAGATTTATGTTCTACCTTGTGTTAGGTCATTGCACATCAAAGATATTAAGTAATGGAGAGGTTTAGGATAAGGAAAAAGGTCCTGCAATGACTAGGAGTTTAAAACGCAGTTGTGCATAGCAATTTCAAATAAACACATGATTGTTGGATCTAAATTGTGAATCTGGGATAAAATCATGAGGCTTTCTTCTATCTAAGGAAAAAAATGTATTTGATAAGAAACAAAATCCATAATTTCTATGCATTTATGTATACAACAATGAGGGCTACAATGACCTTTCCTTTAGTGTTGTCCGCCTCAAAAATTGTATAACTTAGCTCTATGATATTCTCCCCAACTACTCCTAAGTCCAACTTTTGATGTGTAAAGCATCATCTTATTTTTCCTATGAGTCCAAAAATAAAATAAAATAATTTAATAATCTCTCCATGAAGACAACCTATATGCCTACTCTTAATAAATTTTTCAAAATTTAATCATCAAAATTGGGTTTTTAAGAACATGCCCGGACTCAAAATATACCCCGCAGGTACAAATGCCCAACTTTTTAACATCGGGGAGGCCCCAAAAGGGACCTTTACAACACCACTCCTGAAACAACTCAGGCCCGCTTTACACTATGGTAGAGAACTCCACCGGCCAAGAATTCAAGGGAAACGGAGCAATATGACTCGAGAACAATTTGTTCTTCACCGGATTGGGTTTACACTATGGTCAAGACTTGACCGGTCAAGAACTTCAAGCATGGATGAAAAAATGACATGGATGCCTATGTGGCAAAACCTTTTCGAAGAGTTCCTCTCCTCTGGATTATTTTTTTGTCCGACCTCAACCCCCCGGACAAGAAACCAAACCACTGGAGAAGAACTTACTCAAAATATTCTTTCCCCCTGCAAATTTTCACTTCCGCTATAAGTCCTCTGATACAATTTGCATCACGAGAGAAGTGTTTCTCTTTGGCTTTGCATTACTCTGCGGAAATCTTCAATTACCAAAGTACTCTTGGTGAATTCTCTAATCATTCTGTATAGATGGTTAGTTTGATGTTTCTAAAAAAACCTAGACTTTTCTTAATTTTACTACAGCTCCAATTCTTGCTTCTTCTTCCATAAGTGTCTATTTTTTTATAAAAACTATTGGGTAAGTCGCGCATTTTTTTTCTAGTTCGAGTGGTAAAAATTTCAAGTCAATTCGATTAGTATTGAGTGAGTTATGAGCATTTTAGTGGAAAGGGGTTCTACCAAAAAATTCACGGTCAGTTTTGAGCACTGCAACTTCGGCATGCTGTAACTTCTTGGTGGAAGGTCCTTCTTCAATGTCTATTTTGCGTTGAAGATGCGCATTTTTGTCTTCTCAAGTAGTACAAATTTCAAGTTAGTTCAATTAGTATTGAGTGAGTTATGTGCATTTTAGTGGAAGGGGGTTTTGTATATTTGCAAATTTTTATTGCTATTGATTATCAATTGTTCTTTAATTTTAAATGACATGATTGTGGGGCTTGTGTTTCAGGTAGAAGTTTACTACTTGTTACACTTTCTTAGATTTTCAAAGTTGATTGTCGCCCAAAAACTCTATGCTAGATTATGTTTTCTATACAAGAAGTAGAGTTTACCAGGTGTAATAAATGGCTCTCAAAATTACATTGTATGTTGAATTCATATGAACTTTTTACCACACAAACTAGACAAGTAGGACCATTTTTTCCAACAAGTTTTACTACATTTTTACACTTGATGTAAGATGTATAGATTTTGTAAGGTGATTGCGGCCAAAAATGCATGGGGGACCTTATAACATTAAGTATATGGGATATATCCATCCTTTGTTCAAAGAAATCAAAAGCCAATTTGGAAAATGATTCTTCATCTACAAAGAGTTGGCGCATTGAAGAAATTAAAAGGAAAAGACAAGATGACATTGGCAAAAAGCGGGAAGGAATTTTAAAAAACAACTTACATTGATGGTACAAGTTTTATTTAGAATAGTTGCTTTTGAGTTTGACCTTATATTTGGACATCAATCGTTGTCAAGGTATATCTTATCTTTATTTTTGTTTTTATATTGACATCTTTTGTGATTTCTTTTACACACTCGTCTTGTGTGCAAAAATCATTTCATTTCTATTAGTTGGGTCAATTATTGTCCACATAAAAAACAATGTCCTAAAGTTTCATACTAATTTTTTTTTCAAATTATGTGTTATTTTTCATATTTCATTTTAATAATTATTGTGTTGAAAATATTTTAGACCAACTTCATCTTGTCTTTTTACAATATGATCTCAAGAAGGATTGAAACAATATTGATTTTATGTCAATATTGATATGGAATGCGATTATGACCCATATGGAATCTATATGACCATAAGAAACATATATCTCAAATATATTCTACATATGAACAAAAGTGCCTTCTATTTTCCTTATGAACTTTTGGTAAATAAATTTTGAACAACCAAATCGATTTTTTTTTGTAGTATAAAAATTATAAAGTAGAATCCACAGTAAGCACATAGATGTGTTGTTACTTAGTCTAATGTCAACATCAACAAGCCTTGTGTGGTAATTGAAGAAAATGCAAGCAAATAATTAAAAGGTTTGAAACAAATCAATTATAACATGGTTGTATGTGCTAACAACATGTATATTGTATTCATGTGAAATTTTTACCACACCAACTGGACAAGTAGGGGCTTTTTTCCCAACAACTGTTACTACATTTGGACATTTGATGCAAAAGATATAAATTTTTGTAGTTTAGCAAAGCCCATGATGTACATAATATGTCTATGGGGACCATTAGAAATTGTGGTTTCCATTGGCTAGCATAAACTTTCTTGGTGGTGAAGTTCACCGGTGGTCTCCACCTTATGAAGTTGGCCAGTGGACTTCACCGTTGGGTGTTTACATTACTAACCGGTCAAGACTTCTTCATGCATTACTTTACTCTTTTTTTGTATTGTCCAACATCCACCGCTCGCCTCAAATAATAATGTCTTGGCCAAGACTTCTTGACCAACCGGTGGAGTTCTCCACTATAGTGTAAAACCCCCCTCAGTATTAAAGGATTAAGAAGACAAACATCATTTTTCTTCTGAGAAAGTAAATAAGAGGAATAACTTGCAAACAACATTACTAATAAAAATAATAATACCCTTGGAAGAGAGACACACCTAACTGCAACCAACTCACCTAATCCCGACACAAGTCCCATTCAATTACTGGAATAGGTGACCAGTCCGCGGATCCTATACCCCAAACCCCTCACCAATACCATCTCTGGAAACCACAGATTCCAAGGCCGCCGGAAATGACGTCTCGGTTTTAGGTCCTGAAACGGTTATTGAATAAACATCCCTCGAAGCCATGTCAACAACAATAAGTGATGCATCAAACACCAAAATCCGCCACAATTCACCGAAGGAGAACATTCTAAACTTGAAATCAACAAGATCGGAAATAGAAGATGGACGGAAATGGGAGGTTACCAACGCAGCAGAAGCGATGGCGATGGCGATGGCGTGAGAGCGAGAAGGGCTACTACGGAGATGGCGATGGCGTGCCAGGTTTCCATCAACCTTCCGCATCGACTGAGCAGGAGCTCAACCGAGTTGATTGTCGGATGACGAAGGGAGAGTGACACCGGATTGCAAACCACAGCGGTTCATGTCAAATCGGCGCTCCAGGTATGGTAATTTCCACAGCCAAATCGGTCTTCTCGTTGCGTGGATTGAGTCTGTGAATGAGCTCAAGCGCATCAGTTGGCGCTTCCGATCGTTGGGTCAAGATGGATTAGGGTTTGGCTCGGGTTCCGGTTCGTGTTTTAGGGCATTGTTTCTTTGCTGGGAGGGTTTTTGGGGCATCGTTGTGTAAAACGAAGGTTTGTGATTGCTCGTGAAGCGAAGTATGGCAGATTATTTCGTGATTTTATGGTTTCTTCTAGGCGATGTGACAGCCATTGGTGATGAAGATTATTGGTTCTGGTAGTTTGTGAAGAATATCCCAATCAGGATTCGGAATTGAGAATGAATTGTTTATGAGGTTCGATTTGCAAAAACTGCCATCACCAATTTAGCTGTCCAGGATGTGATGATATGAATCATGTGAATCCCTAACCTTTGATTTTGAGCAATTCTAACGTTGTTTCTGTTGTGAGCAGGTTCATGTGATTGCCTGCTCAAGGAATGGCGTCGAATTCAAGCTATGGGACCTTTTCTGGGGTCCATCGACGTAGTTCGTCTGGTACATGGCTTTTTACTCTTGAGACAATAGAGGTTTAGATTAGTCGCTTCTCAGATCTTCTTTCTCCTACTCACAAGTCATGTCTCCATTGTTCTCCTTTCCTGACCGCCCTAGCATCGGTTCTAGAATGTTGTTATGTGAGCTCATTAGATAGATGTCTTCATTCAATGCTGCAGAGGGCGGGGAGTTTGTTTTACAAATGGAGGACATGAATGCCAGTGCTCCACAGCCTGCGCCTCGTCCACAGCGGCCACAGCGAGGACGTGATGATCTAGAGGTAAATGTCAAGACTCTTTCATGTCCAACATTCTTGAACACTCAACGTAGAACCGTCTCAACACTACTAGAAAGTATTGGCTTGATTAAGACAGTTGCTGTAAGACTCTTCATTTTATTGTGTCTTGATCCACCCGAGTGTTTTTCACGATGTTTGGTGCTGGCAGGTATCGCCTCGCAGGGGTTTAAGATTAGATGCATGGTGTTTGCCACCCATTCCAGTCATCAATGAAGCTGCAGCGCGGTTTGCAGAGTCTGCGTCCAATTTGGGGCGTCAGATTGCCAAAGTTGTCGGTGAGCGCACCATGGTTTTTCTTCTTCTTCTTCAATGACTTGATATATTTACCATGAATAATATGCAGAAATCATTTGCTACAAAGAACGATCTATTGATGTACCTCTACTGTTATGTGCAGAGGAAACCGTGGCTCCGCTTCCTCCTTCACCGTCCTTTTCAAATGGTTCAAACGGTGTAAGTAATGATTCCGAAAGGTTTCTTCTAGATTTCATAGAAGGACCCAATGTTGCAGCTACTACCTCTCCCAGAGTGGCGGAGGGTGCGGAGAGCAGCAGCATTTTAAGCAACTTAGGCGTCGAGCAAGCGCAGGCAATCTTCGCATCAACTAGCAAGTCTATGATGACGATGGGACAACAGATATTGACTGGTCCTCCTGCTGCCTGGCATGGGTGAGTTGGTTTCTATCATTGTTCCATGACCTGTTCGGATGAATTTGGGCATCTACATGAATTGTTTGGTACCGTACTTTGGCTGACATGTTAGAGTATTTTCTAAGTTTCCCCCTCTTTAGAGTATTCTTCCCTCACTCTAAATAAACATTTGTTATATTATTACAAGAGCTTGGTATTCTAATCCTTCAATTCAGGCAACGGATGTGCTTGGTGGTCTCTGAACTCAAGTCAAAGTAGTTGGAGAGTGAAAGAAAGATTTTGTATGAATTAACCATGAATATCAGCCGCCTTTCTCTCCGTTGAGCTGACTAGGAGAGGGTGTTTGATTCAAAGTTTGGATGACTTAACAAATTTCTCTCTTCTAAGTAGTCATTTGTGACAGATCCCAAGGGAATTTAGCTTATATGAATTCACTTCCTGCCTTTTGTTTTGTTTCATGAAAGCAGTCAGTCAGGTGTTCAACAAATTGATCTCTTTCTCGATTAATTTCTCAGGCTAGTAACTCGAGTTCAAACTACATTGAAGGGGTCTGCAGACGACATTGGTTGGCTTCAGAAAATGCCAAATGCCGCACCTGTTGAGGACGACACGGCTGGGTTTCTTCGAGCTTTAGAGATAATCAGGTCTTAAAAAGTCCATCTTCTCTTTGTGCAGTTTCTATTACCTTCTCTATCCATGAGGTCGGTTTCTTGGGTGAGGCTTATGAATTTTGACTCTCGCAACTTCTTCTGAACAGCCATGGCGTCCACATCCTACCCAACTCGTTGACGTACCTCCTCATTCCAGGTCTGTTTGTGAACCTCCTTAATATGTTGTTTGTCGTAACTTGTACGTTCAATAGGAATCTTATTCAAATGTAACTAAACATTGACTTGTTTGTAGTGATCTGAGGTAAGTAGCCCCATTTCCAACTTGACACTTTATTGATCAAAGATGCCAAGTTGGATGGAATTTTACTAACAGGAGAACAACTCCTTCCTGCCCAGGTCTATTCAGCAACCACGGGCCCTTGTATTTTGTGGACACTAAGAAGTATTTCTTAAAGCTGGGCTTGTCTTGCCATATTGCAAAAATCCACAGTGAGGTAGCGTTTTCCACTTCTTGTTTTGGCCTTCACTTCCATTTGCTTTTTTTTTGTTTTTTGTTTTTTTTGTTTCTGGCTGAATATTCATATTCATCTGCAGCATCATCAGCACATGGTGTGAATTGATTGGAATGCAGGCTGCAGTGGAAAAGAATGCCACTGAAATCAAGGAGCACATACTGGAACTGTACTGGGGATCTCAGAAGAAAATAGTGATACTGGGTCACTCGAAGGGAGGCGTGGATGCGGCAGCTGCTTGCTCTATGTTTTGGGACGAACTGAAAGATAAAGTGGTCGGTTTAGCGCTCATTCAGAGTCCGTATGGCGGAAGTCCTGTTGCTGCTGATATTCTACGACAAGGCCAAATTGCAGATTTCGAGACGCGGCGAATCATGGAGATGTTGGTATCCAAAGTTCTCAAGGTATGTAAAACGAAATCACTCCGCCCTTACTCACCTGATTCATATGTTAATCTAGGTTGTCATAGTCTGCACGAATGATCTCAAGAGAAGAACACTAGGATGCTTAGGTGGAGCTGACTACTCCTAGAAATAGCTGCACTTGTGTCCTAGAAACTCCTTGGTTCCTAATACCTGGTTATAGAATGGGAACATGACCAAAACTAGGGTGGATGGTACAGTGTGTACAAGAATAGATTAGACTCTAGTCACAAGACGACGGATGTGAGCTGATCATGAAACACTGACTGACGAGAATCGCTCGCGTCTTGTTGTACCTTGTTTGCAGGGTGACCTGCAAGCCTTGTTAGATTTAACATACGAGAAGCGGCGAGAGTTTCTAGCCAAGTACACGTACCCGCCCGACCTGCCCACCGTGTGCTTCCATACAGAAGCCAGCCGCGCGCCAGGCTGGGTCGCCACCATGTCGCACATCGCGCACGCGGACGTGGTGGCCAACATGAAGCTCCCGGTGGCCTTCCCCCTGGCCGCCGCGATGGCCATCTGCGCGCTCCACCTGGAGATCAGGTACGGTGAGAAGAGCGACGGCCTGGTGACCCGGAAAGACGCCGAGGTTCCGGGCTCCATTGTGGTGAAGCCGGAGAAGAAGCTGGACCATGGGTGGATGGTGTACTCGCCGGTGAGCAGGGACCCGCTGGAGCCGGACGCGGCCCAGATGTGTGAGGCTCTCGTCACTTTGCTGCTGAATCATGACAAGTGGAAACGGAGCCCAGTCACCCCTCAAGCAGAAGCAGCTGTGAGTGATGCGCATGAACGCGCACAAACTGTGGCCTCGGAGATCAGGGCATCATCGTAGGAATCATTGTTTTTCAGGAGACCAGTGAGGATTTTGGAGATTGGTGATGAAGCTGAGATGGTGAGTCTGCCTGAGAAGAACTAGTGTTACGCTTGCAGCAGCGGATGCAGCAGCAGCAGCTGTGAGTGATGCAGCAGCTGCGGAAATTGTGGCCTCTTTGCTTGAATAGTTTTCGTCTTCAGGTAACGTTGCAGGTGTTCTGGATGGCTAGAAGCTTTGGATTTACACAGGATCAGCGTTGGAGGTGAGCTTGCTGGCCTTCGAGATCAGCAGATACTACATTTGTACATAATTCTTTTTCTTATTGCGAGAAAAAAGTGGGCACATTCTTTTGGATCAACCTTGTGTTTTATATACAGCTTGTTCTGGTTTTTCTACTCCCCCAAAAAGCTCACTGAGAATTGAATCTTCATCCTAATCTTTTTGTTATTTGTTACATTGTTATATTTGTTGATATTTTGAAGTTCGCATTGAGGATATGAGTGACTTGTTGCTACCAAAATAAATATTTTGTAAAGGTAAATCAAGTGTTTGACAGGAACACTTTAGTTTCTATTTTCATGAATGACTTAGATTTGAGAAATTTGGCCCCTTATTGGTTATATGTATATTTATTACATTCTAATGATTCATCCTAGTTTACACATTAGAGTGTACATTACAATGATTCATCCTGTATATGGGATTCATGAATGAATCTTATAAATGTGATTCATGAATGAATCTTATAAATGTGATCTGCTTATAGAAGGTAGATTGTAGATTTCACTGGATGGAAAGTAAATAAATCAATGATGAATGATGAAGAAAGGATGAAACTCGAACGAATACAGAAATTTGATAAAAAAAAACGAGAAGCTAACACAGAACTGGCCATTCAATAAAAATTTGAGATAATATGGCTATCCAAACTTAAATAATGATAACCAACCTTGTAACCAACCCAATCCTCCAATAACCAACACCTATAAAATTGGGGTGGATATATCCAATCCACTTCCATCCCATTACCACCCATTCACCCATCCAAACAAAGGTTCACTAGTACTCACGACCCTAAAGCTTTTGGTTGGCACTTATGGGGTACATGTTGCAGCCACTGACTAAACATGGTAACACAATTGAAATTTCATAACTAATTCACATTTGATCCAAAAAATATGAAATCACTTGGGTTGAAATTGCAATACTACTGTTTATCAATGAAAAAATAAACGTATAATTCTTCCCTCCCTCCATACATGCACATTGCTTAAGTTCTCGGTAAGGGGGGGTTCACCTTATCCTTGAGGGGTTAGGGGTCATTTGGGCGCCGCGCTAGCTCCAAGGGTTTTTTCTTGGGAGAATACCTTGGAACTCGTTGGGCGGCGCGTGGAGGTCGTAGAGGCGGATTCGGAACTCCTGGATCTTCGTGGTCAAGTGGTGGTAGCGCTTCTTCAGCTCCTGGAACGTTTGCTCCTCCGCCTCGATGTCCTGCTGCTGGTACTCCATGTCGTCCCAGATCATGGGCGACGTGATGCTCACCACTCCTTTCTGCAACCAACACATGCATGGAGAATAATACATCAGACTACTACTGTACACCTACCTCTGTAGATCATAGAATTATACAACGCCGGCTCCCTGCTCTTGGAGATCGACCATGTTTTTCAAGGTTAGATCAGTTGGAGATGTCTGGAGTTTGCCTTCTGACTTGCACGTCATTATATTGTTTGTGGACCATCAAACTTATTGACCATGTCTGCCGTGTTGTGTCATCTCTGTCGTGTGAGGATACCAGACACCGTTAATATTGGTAAAAATGGGCAAAGTCCTGACCACTGAAAATAGTTTGACTTGTGACTAGTGCTTCCTCATTATTAGTGAAGCCTCTTCACAGCTAGCTAGAATGGGCCAATATAACCAATATGGGGAGTTATGCTTGATGGTGAATCACTTTGTGAAGTTATCTTTGTTCAAACAGTGACCTGTATCGCAGGAGAAGCTTTCTTCCCATTAACTCCTTTCAGAAGTGATATAAAGTGATTCATTTGAGGCCTTCAATGGGCAGTACTACTTTTGTGTTCACAAGCATGTAGGGGTGAAAATTAGTTGAAGTCGCTGAATTAGGGGTTGTTATAGCGGAAGCAGATTTACCAAAAGAAAGTGCATCAAGGTGTAGCTACTACGTAGTACCAAAAGAAAGTGCATCAAGGTGTAGCTACTACGTCGATACTACGTACCGTGAGAGCGTTTCTTTTGCGATTGATAGTTAGGATGGAGGTCTTAAGAAGCGAAGTCTTTATTCTTCCTCCATGCAACGCCTTGCCCAGATTTTTTGATTCTTGTCCTCTCTCCTGATTGACATGATTTTGCAAGCAATGATATGAAGTCTGTGTCCGCACTACTACTTTTCCGCGATGATTGCAATACGACGAATTATGTTTGAACACACATTTTCTCTAATGAATTAGTTGGTACAGGTATTTAGTTCGTACCTCACATTCCACCACAAGCCACTGCGTCTTCTCTCTGAAGTGTTGGAGTGTGTGCACCATAGTAGCTGTCTTCTCCTTCAAGCCCGAGATTTGCTCATCTTTCGCCCGAATCTGCATTCATGAAGGAAAATCATCTTCCATGAGTCTGGTTATAACTGCAGGAGAGTCACAGCTTACTTTCAGTCTACCGGGAGGATGTTATTGTCGATTCACCTCATTTTAACATCATCGAGCCCTGTGAGAAGTAGGGGTGGATTTGGACTGGCCTTCTTATGAAGAACCTCGTTGTCATACTGCAGGTTTTCGTAAGCCACCAAGAGGAGCTCGCCATGACTGTCAGTTTTCAGTCGGTCCTTGAGTGCCAGTCTCTGCCCCAGCTTCTCCAGCTGCTTCTTCATCGCTCGTCCCGCGGTTCGAACTGCTTGCAACTCCGCAATCGAGTCCCGCTCCTCCTGCTCCAACTGTTCACATCCAACAACCAAGTTCATGCAGGGAAAAATAATAACTCAGAGTGAAATAAACAGGTCCTGAAAATATCACGCCTCCAACGGCATAGTACAGCCCTCTTTACGGAGCTGAAAAACTGAATGCCACTGTACCATTTCCTTTGCTTCCTGAAAGTTTTTCTAGAGGAGAAAAGAGAGGGTGAGATTGAAATACATACTTGAAAATCATTGGTGACTGTTTGGTGAAGTTACCTCCTGAAGCACGCGTCTTGGTATTCCCTGATATGAGACGATGTCTTGACTATCACGGGCTATCTGATAAAAAAAAACCTTCGATCAATATACAGGTAGGAGTAATTTATAAGAAAACATTTCTTGTGCTATTACCAACCACCCAGAGTGTACTTTAGTAGGAGACATGATCATGAAAAGCAGACCTTCCAGAGGTAATAGATGAGTCCCTCATGGCGTGCATTCGACTCGTCTGTCTTCTCATAGAGCTTGTAGCGCAGAGCGTCAATCTTCTTGTCCAAGTCCACCTTCATCTTGCCAAATTCGTCCTTGAGCGCATTCCACTTCGTCAGGCACTGTCGTAAAAACATCTCTTGCATTTTAAGACAATGTATGAGGAGAAAGGATCAACCGAGTCCATCCCCTTACATGAGGTACCAGTTTTCCATACTAAACTGAGCTGGGAGTAACATTGTGGCCTGAAGTTTGAACAAGATTACCCCTTTCACCATTCCGAATCGAATGTAAAATTACACCTAATATGTGCTAAATCAAACAGAAAGGAGAGAAATTAGGCGCCTGATCTTCATAAGAGTTGATTTCCTGCTAACCGTTTTTTTCTGAATTTATGTTTGAAATTCTGTCAGGCTCTTCTATTGAGGTGATACCTTTTTAAGAGTCATACCGTGTACCTGAGACGAAGTTTCGGTGACTTCATCTTGCGAGTGAAATGAAAGAAAACAAGAATAGTTCGGTACAGAAACGTACAGCATAGTATTTCTCGTCCTGACCTTCGAATACGAGTGTCCCCGCATGGACAGACTGTCGTTTCTTCGCCAAAGCAGCCACCCGCTTCTGAAGTTCCAGGCTCTGCTGCTGCAACCCCTGTATCTCTTCTTTTTGGTACTGCACAAAAAATGAACACAAACAGTACTCTTCAGAAAGTAGGGAACTACGATGAAGATTACAAGAGCTGGTGACTGCGGAAGGCGAGCGTTTTTGCGATCAACTCTCAACTTATACCGAAGAGCAAACAACTAATTTGGCCAATGTGAAGAATTGAAGAGAGTTTTGACGTTACTTGTGCGAGCTTCAGGAGATTAGCGGAGATGATCCTCTTGCCCTGCTCTTCTTCCAACTGCCTCTGCCTTAGCAACTCTCGGAGTTTTAACTCCTCCAATCGCGCCCTCTCGGTTTCTTGTGCCTTCGCCTCCTCTATCCGCTCCTTCTCAGTCAGCTCGCGGGGAGGTGGCTCAGCTGCTTTTCGCATCTGCATGAACACAAACAGTAACTCTTCAGTAAGTAGGGAGCTACGATGAAAATTGCCGGAGCTGGTGACTGAGGAGAGCAAGCCTTATTATTGCGATAACAACTGTATGAGAAATGTGAGGAGCAAACAACTGAGTTGAAGAGAGGTTTGTTACTTGAGCGAGCTTGAGGAGACGAGCGGAGATGTTCCTCTTGCCCTCCTCATCTTCCAACTCCCTCTGCTTCTGCCAAAACTCCTCCAATCGCTTCGCCTCTTCTATCCGCTCCTCCTCAGTTAACTCGGGAGGTGGCGCGGGTTCCGCACCTACTGCTGTTTCCGCCGCTAGAGCACCACCCTCCGCTGGTGGACTTGGTGCTGCAGCATCCCCCTGCGAACAATGCGAACAATGCTCATGAAGCAGAGCCCAGATTGTAACCCTAAACCTGCCCTAACTCGCCAACAGCTCCGAAATGCAATATTTTCTTTCGCTGCTGCTAACATCGATCCCCACTCGAGAATTCTAACATATGAATGGGTTTTGAGGACTTGGAACTTTACCGGTGCAGCAGCAGCGGGCGGTCCGACTGCAGCTTCTGCTGATTCGGGGCTCGGTCTCTCAGGCTCCGCCATACCTGGAACGTGGGGCTTCGCAAACGCTCAACCTACCAGCGCCATCGCAATGAAATCACAAGCTCCGCAAGTGACAGCTTTCTCCATTAACCCTTCAACGATGCGCGCCGGTACCAAATTGGACGCAGCGAGGTATTTCTGATTGTCTGCAGCGATCCAGCCTTGTCCACATTTACCTGCACCGATTGGATTGTACTTTCAGCATGATTTCAAACTCGCCGCAGAAACCACCGCGGTCGTGACAGGGTGAAAAGCTTCGACAGATGGAGCGGCCTGCCAGTTACGTGAAGGTGTCCGAAATTCCTGTCAAATGTTGTGAGCCTGAGATGACCACTAGAGCCTCTGGTGCGAGTGGCGGATTGCGTGGTGAATGAGGTATTTGTGTTGCAGGCCAAGTTGCTGTGGTGAAGATGGGGAGTCGCAGAACTGGGACATGCGAGATCGACTCTTGAATGCATGGGAAACGAATCAAGTCTCTTGAATGCATGGGTTCGTATGCGAGTCATCGATCGACGGCTGCAATTTGTCCTGCTGCATGGGTCCTTACGTACGTCATCAATCGACGGCTGCGATTTGTCATGAGCCCACATCGGTCTCATTCCACGGTTTGTACGTGCAGTGAAGTTACTATCCATAACTTGGATGCGAAGGCAACTAAGGTAAACCCCGCATTCTTAAATGAACTCTTATATAAAATCTACATGAATTCTTATAAAAATAGTAAGAACACAACTACAAGGGCGTTTAGTGGCAAGCAGAAATAGTTGTACAAGAGAAGCTTTTTTAGAAAATTAACTACAAAATCTACATGAGCTCTTATAAAAATAGCAAGAACAAAACTGCAAGGGCGTATAGTTGCAACAATCATATTAATGAACAAAGTTTTCAATGGAGATATAACACCATATTCATTATATTGGGAGATTAGAAGCCTCCCAAAATATTATATGAAACTTAAGTTGACCTAAACATGCAAATGTTTAGTGAATTTACACAATGAAATTTGTCCTATATACAATATGGGTACATATTCAGCTCAAGTTGAGCTGAATGTGCACAAACAATTTCTATTGGGAAAACCATTCATACCTTTTAAAGTCTTGGAAATCTCCTAATATAATGAATATGGTATTATATGAACTAAAAAACACACAAAAAATTCAAATGTGCAAGAAGCCTGTATGATTCATTATGTTCAAACTAATTTTTATTGCATATCTACTTCTACTACAGAAAAGAAGACTATAGATTACAAAACACCTTTACAACTCAATGATTCAACTCACAAGCATTCACAAGCACTACCACTGTGTATAACCACCTCTTGCTTAGTAGACATTAAGAGATCTTTGAGGCATAGAGCATATCAACTTCCTAACAACATCAGGTTCTATATTGTACCAACTTTCTCACATAATGATCTACTTCATTTCAAAAATGTTTTATTGACGGTGGTCAAGAAGCTAAACACTATGAGCACGCAATCAATTTACAACATAATGTGCAGTTTGCTTTGGATCATTGTCATGTTGGAAAATAACCTAATCCTCTTTTAAACCTTGCATTTGTATAGTGTCCATATAAAGTTTCATGTCTAAAATGTGTATATATATATATATATATATATATATATATATATATCTTCCTTCAATGTTGAAGCTTATTAACTCACAGAACTCCAGAGTCCAAACCAATATGCTTCCTTCTTTGGGTTTGACTATAGATTGCACATGCTCATCTAAAATATTCTCCACTCTATCTCCAACAATATTGACGCCCATTTGAGCCGAAAAGATTGAATTTGGATTCATCACAAAAATTGGCTTGAGCCCAAAACTTCCAATATGCAAGCTTGTATTTCTTTGCCCACTGTAAACAACATGTTTGATGTTTCTTTGTCAGAAGTGGCTTCTTAGTCTTCACACATGCTCTCAATCCTTGCCCCCAAAGATTCCTTTTAACCGTATCATTAGTCAATTGCATGCCCTTAGATCGTAAACGCTCTTCCTATAATTGCAGTCATACTAGTATTTCGAGGTATGTCACGGTCACCAGTGACCACATTCATCAAGAGTTCTAGGTCTACTAAGTGAAGTTTTTTCTATTGAGCTCTCTCTCACAAACCCTTTGCACTATGTTAGAACAAGTGCTTAAACCCTTTGAGGTTTTTTGAAGCCATTTTCAATCATATTTTGGGCCTTGGCAAAGTAATGATTTTCTTTTAAAATTGAATCTTCAGTGGTAAATTATATTTTTAATACAAGTTTTATGAAAATGTCACATGATATATGAAAATGTCATAAACGGTGATTTCACAAAGAATTACAATGCAACCTTGAAAAGTGCAACAATTATGCATAATGGTGACTGTTTTAAAAAGGAGGTTTTGGTACTACTATTCAAAGGACAAATTTTTGTATCACCAACTTGAAATAGAGAAACTAGTATGGGTTATCAAATCTTATTATACTTCTAATAATATTACATGCAAATGTGGTATTTTCATAAATACTAGTTTTTGAAAAAAAATATATATCAAGAAGAAAACAACCTTTGTTATAGTGCTACCATGTTATTAGAGACAAAGTCGTCTGAAGTTTTAATAAAATAAATCTCTTTTTTATCTATCATACAATCTAATTTTGTTTCCTCTAAATAGTTAAATCTAAATTTTAAAGAATTTGATGGTCTTTCAATTGAAATCCCAATCAAAGTATAGAAGCGTGGTAGTTTTTAAATCCAAGTCATAAAATTGGTTTTAGCCATTTTAAAGAGTGAAGATAGAGTTTGCATTATAGTGTTGGGCCTAGTTTAGTTGCCATTGTCTTCTTTGAGCTAAATTTTGTAAAAATGAGATCTATTCAAGAGTGATTCTAATTCATTTCAAAATATAAAAGGAAAGGTGTCTTATTGATTTTGTAAGTAGAATTTACTATTCAAAACACAAGGAAACATTGAAATGGTGAATCAATAATTTAGTTGAAAACCTTAAATCCATATCACGATAACGGTTGAAATCCGGAAAGTAGTTTTTTACTAAAGAATACTTATGTCTTTTTTGTAAGTCAATGTGTTTACTTGGTTTTTTAATGTGTATTTTTATTAAATATATGTAATCTAAGTTGTTGCTCAAAGTAAAATTAAAAATTTTATTGTGATAATTTAATTTATCTTCCTATTCAAAGAATTTCATAAAATAAATTCATATTTTTTGCATAAAAACCATGTTTGCTCATAAATTTATGACTTAATTGATTTATCAGGTTTTGCATTGGAAAAAAAAGGCATTCTAATATTATAATTTTGAATAGAATGTCACTTGAAAATTTATGACTTAGCAATTTTCAATAATATTATGAATTTTAAAGTACTTGAATATTATGAAATTCTTTAAGATTATTTGTATTGGATACATGGAAAAAGATTAATATTAAGATATAATTGAAAGGTTTATAGAAAATTATTGTGAACACACATTAATATCTACAAACAATAAGCATGGCAAGAGAAAAAAAAATTGTTGTTGATCAAATTTTTAGAAGAAGTAAAGAAAATCAAAGGACATATGACATAAGACCTCAAAGCACCATACCTACTTATAAAAGGATTGGCAACCTTGATAATAGAGGAAATATATCACCACCAAAATCAAGAAAACAAGAAATTATAATCATTAGTTGGGAGGATTATGAAGACCTTATAAAAGCAAGACAAGATGACAAAGATGTGGTTTCATTCAAAACTAATAATCACTCTCCTTCTCCTAATGGTCGAGCATCATCACAAGGAAAATCTCTTTTAGAAAATCAATTTGAAAAGAAACATGTAAGCGAAGATTTTGAAGATGATTTTGGAGGGAAGCGTTCAACTTTTGCGCCTATACAACCTAAAGAAAATTTGTTATTTCCATTCTTAAGAAGGACCTCTCAAGTATCTCCTCTTAGTAGGTCATGTACAACACATCAATACAAAGTATAATTACAAATATAAACATATGTATATATAGATTATATATAGATTATTATATATATTATTAATGTTGTATGGATATATATACATAATCACCTCCCTTCAAAAGAGCACTTGTTACAAGAGCCATTTCATTATAACAATCCACTTGGAACCATAACAAATATATGCTCTTTTAACAACAATTTGCTTATAACACCAACAAGGTCCATCAAGCCAATAATCATCCCCCATGACATCCATGCGTGTAACACCTATAATTGCCCATGTCCACTATAGCAAGTGCTCCAAATATTAGCTCCAAACATTATTACATACAAATTTTGGTAAAATAAATAGGGTTGTTGTAAAGGAAGCTGACTAAATGTATTCTAAGTAGTCAAGTATGATTTTGAGAAAATATGATATTTCAAATAGATAAAATATAAGAAATATTGATGGTTTCAATGATATCATGTTAAAACTCAAGCCAAATAGTAGGGGGAAAGCATCAAGGTTCATTCATAGATCCAATTCTCTTGGAACATGGAAAGAAATTCAAAGGAGAATTGCATAGTGAAGATGGGTGTTCTATTATTATTACACCACGGATTCCGGGGGACGATATGTGGCGAGATGCTAGTAGAGAGCCACCATCAATTAATCAAAAACTTGATCGAGAAGGCTTTACTATTAAAATACCACAATACCTTATTGAAATGAGAGGTGATTCTCGTAGATCTAATCTACATGCTTTGAGTGTATTTGGTGAGCAAATAAGTAGCCACCGACGAAGTGCATTTGTAAAATCTGTTATGGCATCAACCAACATTGATGAGAGTCAATCTACTCAAGTGAGCAATAAATATGTTACTATTGCTCCAAAAGCTCGATTGAGTACCGTTATTGTTCCTATTAACGCAAAACATTGGTTATTACAAATCATGTGTCAAAAAGACTTACAACTTCGTGAGCTCTTTGACCAAGTACACTTTCCAACAAAACTAAATAATTATTGTATTTCATTAATATTTTTACTCTAAATCTTTATTGGAAATAAAATATTAGTAGTAATTGAACTAGCTAATAATTTAAAAAATCAAGGTTAAAGCAAAAAAATATTGATTTCATAACTTTTTTCTTTAGATTTAGATTAGAATTGCTTTTTAGACTCTAAAAACTCAAATACTAAATACAATGAAATAGTTTTGAAATTTTCAAACTTCCAAAAGTTAAATTGAAGTAGCAAGAGTTTCATTATTAATTTTTTTGAATAAGAGAAGAAGCTAGTTGATAATGTAAAGGGCCATTTTGTACATGAGTCAAAAAAACACACTAATTTTAAATGTCGACATCTCAGCCAAGTATATCGTTCAACTTGCTACTTCAAATTTAAAATGGGTTTAGAGGTGGATGAAATCCTTGCAATTGAAGCATGTATTTCACTAAACAAAAATTTGAGAAAAGAAAAGATGGAAAAAAAACCAAATTCTATCAAATCTACATTTCATGTTTCAAATGACTTTTATATTTGGAAACAACTTTGTTTTTACTAATTAATATTTCTAATGTTTTGCAATTATGTTTGCAGATGGATTTGGTACCCCAATTTGCAAGTGATCATATAAGAGAAGTAAGAGCAGAATGGGAGGTTCAAGAAGCAAATCAAATGCTTGTGCCACTAGAAGCAAAAACTTTGATTAAAGACAAAAATTTGCTTGATAAAGTAAAAGGTCTTTTGGTTCATTTCAACGAACCTCTTCATAATACATCTCATGACTTGAATCAAATGAAAGAAGAAATAGAAAGTAGTGCATTAAAAGAAATTGAAGACCCTCATTTTAGCCAGACTATGAATAAAAAGAGTAGAAGTTCATCAAGGATGTTCCAGGTACTTTGGCAATTATTTCTAGATTTTTTTAGTATTATTGGAGTTTAAAAGAAACTCCAATAATTTATATCATATAAATTCATTGTACAACGTGTATTATATGCTCTTACAAAAGGCATAAAACTTTCTATCCATCTTTTGAAATGTTGCATTAAAATCAACTGGTGGAAAAATTGTCCATATTTATTAGAATACAATCGGCTTCATAAATATTGATTAATATGGCACTATTAGCTATATTAATGATCGATTGAATTGTTAGAATTTGACACGGTTCTAGTTCAAAAAATGTAGGAAAATCTTAGATTCAACTATAATTAATTCAAAAAAATTATGTTGAACTGATTGAAATTTCAAATTAGAAATGCCAAAATTGAAAAATATATTACTATATTAAGCTTAGAGACATGAAAAAAAGAGGTTGGCTTAGAAAAAGTCTCAGCCTTGGATAGTTCATGCTTGAGGCTATTGGGTTGAAGCCATGAGGTCTTGAATTCAAGCCTTGTGGATGTTTGACATTATTGATTAATACTTTGCCAAAAATCGATTTGGTACTTGTTTTAAGAGCAAAATGGTCTTTTCTCACATCAATAAATTATTTAGGATGGAAGTTTCAAATCTAAGGTTTGCTTACAATAGTTTTTGAATATTGATTTTTCTTTTATGATTGATATTTTGTTGATAAATCTATAATATCAAAGTAAATCACAAGATTCCATTTATAAAAAGGATATTGATTTTATCATTAATATAATAAATGATTTCAATGGGATTCTAAAATACATCAATTTTGTACATGTTTTTCAATGCAATTACTTCTATGCTTACAAGAAAGAATTTAAACTTTTTTACTTTAAATAAGATCTGTTTTGCTCTAGATTGTTATGGTTCCAGGGATTTGAACGCGATCGTGAAGGTAGTTTATCACCAAGATTTGGATTGGGAGCTAATTCTTGTCCATTGTGTGGACAAGTTCAAAGAAAAATATTTGGTAGAGATGACCTACTTCCATTTTCAAACCCTACAAAGGTTTGTAGCAAACAATGAATACAAAAAAGTTATAAATATTATATTAACACTTCACTTTTGCTAATCTATTTTTTATGATTGTCTTTTAGTTAAAATTTTATATTTATAGTAGTACTAGTTTATTATACTTATAATAGATTGTTGATAAGAGGGCAAATTAAGCACGCATAATAAATAAACACATAATAAGTAGATATGATTTTTTTTAGCTAGTAGATGGTGATGGAGATACAAAAAGGAATTATTTATCTTTCAATAGATGGTTCATAGTATTATTTCCTGCTCTACAGGTATTAGATCAATTTTATAAAGTTGTTATGATATTATATCTATATTTGAATGATAATATGAAATAATATTAAATTCAATATATCATGGTAATTTTAATTTTAAAAAAAATGTTTGAATAATTAAAAAATATTTATAATAACCAAATAAAAAATACAATAATAAATTACATATTGGTAATTAAAATGTATCTAACTTTTATTACATAGCCAGCAAAAAAAGATAAAGTTGAACTTCTTGGAGAATGGCTTAGATATGCAATCAACTATAATAATTGTGAAGACCATGACGGAAGAATTGTTGAAGTAGATTCTGCTTTCATTTTGCACTCAATTGCATTATTGGAAATTGTTCGTCAGGTATTTGACCCCTAAACACCAAAAGTCTGGAGGTGGGCTTCTAGTGATTTTGGTAGCTTGCATTGATGTTGATTTTTTAAATTTACATTGGAGATGTGGGTAAGTAGTAGCTTTTTGGGGAAAAAACATATAGATTGAAAACAAATGTACAAAATTCAAGTGAGAAGGTTTTGAATTTCAATTGAGGTGAGTAATCAAGGCAGGCATGTAACTATAGAGCTGAATGATACTACTATAGAACATGATAGTGCAATTTTTTGTGGGGAGTAAAAATGAAGGAAAGTTTTTGGCAGCCCTCATTGTGTTTGAGTCAAGACGCATAGATATTAAGTTTTTTTTTACCTTTTAACAATATTTTTTCCCTCTTAATAAAAGAAAGCCCTATGATACTATCCACCGTTTTGGATTTTAGATTCAACAATTATTTTGAGTTTATTTGAAAATCAATTTTTTTTCTATATGAATGGTTACTTTCTATACCTCTAGTCATTGCAAGTCCATTTCTCTTATCTTAAACACCTTCATTACTTGTGAAATTTGGCATGAAATAACCTAACACAAGGTAGAACATAGGTCCATTAAATTTATGCAATGCGTAGTGAAAGAATATGCCATTATCTTGAGTCTAAGTACATTGAGAAAAAACCATAGTGCGCTCTTCAAATGCATGCATTTTACAATCCATGTGGTCAAAGTTTACGAAATGTTTTGAATGTCTTTTTGTGGTAATTAACTTAAAGTTTATATGGTTGAATATAGTTAAGAGTTGTGTCAATTAGTCTTGCAAAGTCTCATCTTAGAAAGGTGGTTTTGGAGTGGTTTTGGTGAAACATAGTCTCGATCCTTTAGGGGTTAAGATGCTATTTATAAAAAATTATCCACAATTACTGTGGTGAAACAATTTTTTCATCAATGCTTACTGTTGTAAATAATATTAATTTTTATTGATAATAAAATTGCATTTAAGCTAAAAATATTTGTATGCAATAGAAAAACACTATGCTATTTGTAAGGCATTTTACATTTTTATTCTTAGAAGGATAGGTACGCCTACAATGCGAGGAAAGAGGAGATTTATTGCTCCACGTATGGCGGCAGATTTTAAGACTTTTCAGCCAGGTCTATATTCTAAAAACATAGATCAAAAACATAAAAATTGCAACATAATGTATATGTATGATTATGATACATCTTTTATCTAAAATAAACTTTTTGTTTCACCTACATTAATCAAATGATGGTGGTATCAATTAGTGAAAGTTCATAATCTATACAAATAAAAATTAGTATCATAGATCATTATATACACATTTTAAGTAACATCTACATAATTTTACTTTCAATTGAAACATTTTAATATAATTAATTGATATTCATTCAAGTAAAAAGTAAGTAAAATTAGTTTAAGCAAGTAATTCTTTCATTATTGTCTTTCTTGTATTTCAGGTTATGATTCGAGTTGAACCAAAATTACTAGCATTGCTCAAAGAAACGTCAGTTTTGAACCATGCCATATATACCAATAAGAAGAAGAATGAAAAACTTTCTAATGAGATTACTAAAACCGTCAATGATCTTGAGACCAATGAAGAGCAACTTAAAGACAAGGAATTTCAATGGAATCAATTGAAACGATGTCGCCTTTGTACTCAAAGTAGTCTAGCGCATTTGAAGGGATTAAGTAAACATGGAGATTTTCAAATAGATGATGAAAAAAGTTCTCTTGAAGGAGATATAGGTACGCAATCATTTGGTGTTCATTTTTTTTGTAATTGTACTTGCAATCTATTGAATATCTATTGAGTTAAGATTGCGAAGAAAATTTAATTTGTAGCTACCACAATTTTAGTATATTCATATTATAATTTTGAAAAACTCACAACTAGATGTTGTTTGTGAACATTGATATATAATCTTCCTCTCTTATAGAAATTTGTATACTAAATTTTTCATAAGGTTCAACAACCTTAGAAAATGAAAAATATTAGTTGGAGTTTTGTGGCATAGATAGTTTCATGCTTTAAAGTCAAGATAAATTGTATAATCATTGAGCACCAATTTATTACATTTAGACTTCAAACTCAATGAAGTTTTTTAGTACGTCTATAACATGACATTGATAATTCCAATAGTTTTTTTAGTAATTTAATACCTTTTGATCATATATCAAATTCTACCATGATTTTGTACCACACTAAGCATCTCAAATTCATAATCAATAAATAGTAAATACATTACTTATTATAGGTCTCTAAAATTTTCAAATTTAAATCAATGCAAAGCATTAAAGACCATAATAATTTTTCTAATTAATAAGATCAAAATAATAAAATAGGGTTTTTTCTCAGAAATGAGCTCCATTTCATAACTTTCTGTCTAATTTCAAACTTATCTACAGATGATCAAAATAACAAAGACAACAACTTAGGAAGAGATCAAGTTGCAAGTGATGCTAGCCATCTTGGTAGTCATATAATTCGTGGTATAAAGGGTTTTTTTCAAAGCAAAGATTTGGATTCATACAAACCTGGTAAAATTTCAAAAGGTTTTCTTCATCCGGATGGGTTTCATGCAAATGTAGCAACAGAAACAAATCGAGACTTTATTGGACAAAGTTTGTTTTACAGTATTTTGAAAAGACCGATTACAGCTCCAGCAAGATTAATAACAACAATTATGGAAGAATACCAATTGTCGGGTGAGGAATGCTATCTTGTAAGCCATAATCAATGAACAGTGAACATTGATCAATCAAATATAGGATTTAAAATTTAGAATTTGGGGTTTATATACTAGAGTTTTGGTTTAATATCAGGCAATACTTTCATACTTTGAAAAAGAAGTATAATGTGATTCTTTTTCCCTTCTTTTTTTTAGTCAATGCTTACCGTTTTACTGCTCACAAGATTGTGTTATTCATTGGCAGGTGGTGTAGTTCATCGAGATTTAGCGGAAGGAGAAGCGAAACGGGCAATGAAAGAACCGATGGTATTGGGTTTGACCGTGGAAGATATTGCTATGTTAGATGCAACAGATGACATGGCTGAAGAATATGATATTGGAAGCATTGACAAGCATGCTCTTAAAGCATTGGCATCTGATGGTCTACGCATCTTAGGAAAACTCCCTGAAGATGAAGTCGAAGCAAGGATGGCCGAATCTCTCTTTGGCCTCCTTGGAAGATTTCGTAATTTGAAAACTAGTGCCGGTGGTGATGATGAAGAAGAAGATGACGGAAGTGGCAAGAAAAAGTCTAGGTAAAATGTCTTGTTCAACTACAATCAATTCCCTTTATAATATCATATGATACAACAACCAATTGGCTTGGGACCATAACATATATTTTCCCTCTACATAAGCAGTATGGTTATAACAACATCTATCAAGCCAAAACTCACCTCATGACATCCATTGTATGAAACAACCATTATCAACCTTGTCTACTATAACAGATGCTCCAAATATCAGTCGTTCTTTACAACAGGCAAATTTTAGAAAACAAACCAAGCTGTCGTAAACTTATAAAGGGAGTTGACTATAATTTATTAAATAGTTTAAATTTCAATTTACTCTAACTTCTTTTTTGAAGCATTTGTAACTTTATTTACATCTATGTATTTGATTAATGAAGATCTAAAATTTTCAAATTGATGAAAATAAATAGAATTATCTAAAAACACATGAATCAAAAATATATAATCCTAGTTCTAATTTCAAAGATACTGAAACATAAAACTCACTTTATTATTTTGACTAGGTGGTCAAAATTGAAAACCGGATATGACGTAAATAAAAAAAGAGGAGATAGAATGGTTGATCTTGTTCAAGAATTGTTAGCTATGCAAAAGAAACCAAAAGATAAAATGTAAATTTATTTAGAAATTTAATATTCTTACATTGAAAAATAGTATCTATAAATAAATAAATGAAAATATTTCAATTGCATCATATTTTTATGTAGGACAAAGCCTAAAGACTTACCTAATATCCCACTCGGGTTTTCAAAGATGATGAAAATAAATCCACCTCCAAAGATGGTCAAATTATTCAATGAACGTCAAGTATGTTAGCAAAATCATTTCAAATACATATATATATATATATATATATATATATATATATATTTTATATAACATAAATTTATTCAAATATAACATTATTCATATAGATATTTTTATTTTAAAGATATTTATAGATCATTATTTAAAATGATTTTGTTTTAGCTAATTTTTTGTTACAAGAATTTTTTTGAAGCCAAATACCATCATTTTCTTTATAATGAATTAATCCATTTCTTCATAATAAGCTTAATACAAATTATGTTATGTTGTCAGACATTCTAATTCAAAAATCTCAAGCTTATGTATAGAATTGTGTAGGAATCTCTTACATGTTGAAATTTGATATAATTATATCTTTAAATCATGTTTACCACATAGTGTTTGACCTTTTCTGTTGTAGGTAATCAAACTTGTAGATTCTGTTTATCTTGGAAAGATGGAAGCCGATGCTATTGATGATGCTCAAGGAAACGAACGACAAAATGCATGTGAGTTCTTGTATGATTATATGCTCAATTCTTATGGTCTAAAAGGACTAGCAGAATCAGCTGTACATGGAGTCTTCAAGAGAATTAAACAAATGATGATTAAAGGCATGGGTAAAAGCCACAAGGTAAAATTCTACCTATCTATTTATATTTTTATTTCTTTTGCAAAATTTGATTAAATTTCAATTAATGCACATTGATTGGTTTTACAAGCTTTTCTACAAGGTCTACATATACAATTACTTATATAATTTGAAGTACTTATACTAATTGAAGAATTTCTTATTGACAAACAAATTTTAGTATTGTATCATTTATCTTCAAAACACTATAATATTGGATTGCAATCACTAGCTTCAAGCATTATGAAACATTGTCCCTTATAACCAAACAAAAATCAAACTGAATATAGACTACTAGAGTAGATACATGTTGTCTCTGACGGGGCAACGGTTGTCTCCTATGACCTTGCTCCAACGTGAGCCACTACACCAACGCCAAACCATACCCTAGAGATACCATGTTCCGAAGATACCTTGTCCAGGTATCAACCTAGGTATTGTCCATCGGACGGGTATTTGATTGTTTCTTTTGGATGGATGGATTGGCATTTTTATCTATAATTTTTTGAATTTTTAAATTTTAAATTTACTCATAAATTTACTAATACCTATGTGGCTTGTAGTTACGATTATTTCAACAATTTTGCGGTTATGATCCACTTCAAGGATACGGAGAGCCTGATCTATATCTTTACCTTAGATGCCTTTCCAAAGCACAAAGCAAAGTAGGTGTTCTTTTCCCATCCGAGACTGACGATGCAACTTACATCAATACAAATCCTAATCAAACGGACATTTTGTTGGAAGAACCAACCTTCATGGCTCAATTTAGAGACAATAAAGAAGTAGCTTTAGATTTTCTTGAGCAATATGCAGCAGCTAATGGATATATTGAAAAAGTTTCTAATGAGGTAACCTACTCTTACACACATACAAATTGAACTATTTGATTTACAAAATTAAATGAAGATTATTCTAAATTTTTCTATTTACAAATATATATGTAATCATTAGTACTTTTTTGTTTTCAATACATCATATAGGTGCAAAAATTAGTGAAATCACCAACTGTTAGAAAACTTGACTTTGATTTGTTAATGGAAGCTATTATTGAAATAGCACCACATAAGGTGAATATTTGTGTTACTTTTTCTTACCAATAATATTTTATTCTAAGGATGCAATTTTTACATTTTGAATTTATTCCCTAGTAAAATTAAATATTGAAAAAAAAATTTGCTCGCCATATATCATATGTATCATATCATTTCAAACAATAAAGTACCACATAATAGTGCTTTGAAGTATTTTGATTTTCTTTTTGTAATGTAAAGTAAATCAAAATAATTCATTTGCTAATTTTGATAAATTATATCATCAAATATTTGCATATAAGTTTATATAAGATATAAAAATAACATATATCTTTTTAAGTAGCTCCTAATTAGAGAAAAATTTGAAATTTGGTATTAACTTATAAATTCAATCCAAATACTTTGGAATGTAGGCTGATTATAAAAAGCCACAAACCAAAATAAAAATTGCCCCAAAGGAGAAGTCAGCAATGACCAAAGAAGAGGTAATACATAATTATACTAAAACAAATAAATTTTCATTTAAAAAATCCTGTAGTAGAAATTATTATACATTTATTTATATTTTATTATTATTAAATACTATTGTGCAAATTTTGTAATTTGGATACAGAGTGCATCATTAGAAACTCTATTCAAAGCTGGAGATGCAAACCAAGATGGTGTTTTAACTTTTCAAGAATTTCGTGATATTCTTAGTTCTGCTGATTCATCAATCTCTGAGACAAAGGCTTTGCGAATGTTTAGAGAAACATTGCAACTTATGCCTGATGGTGGAGATATTATTACTCCATCAGCATTTGCAACTGTTGCACATTCTAATGGCATTCAAGCTACCCCACCGATGATATTTAATCTTCTTGAAAAGACTTGGCTACAAGTAGTCATTCAAACCCAAAACCCTATATATTAAGTCATTAATACCAAACCCTAAATTCCAAACCCTAATCATCTTTAGGTTTAGTGAAATCCTAAATCATGAACCCTAATCCATAGACCTCAAACCCTAAACCCTAATAATCCTTAAGTTTAGTGATATTAAAGTAATTTTACATCTAAATCTTTTTGTGAATTTTATTGATAAATATTCAACTATTTATTTTTCTTGTTTATCTTTAAATATAACAAAATATTATTGTATACCCAATGAAGCCAAAACCTAGGTGTCATCTAGATAGGGTCTTGTGTTGTGACAGGGTGATATCTTAAACCTAGGAAATACGTGAAACCTAGGTGATATCTAGATAAATGATATATGTGACTCCTTGTCCCACCACATCATTAGATTTTCCAACACTTCCAATGCCAGAAGTGGACATGATTTGTTAGAGTATAATTTCAGATGCATATCAATTATATCTTAGTGAAATTTTAATCATTTTGTAATTAATCTTTTGTATTTTTTAGATCCAAGACGATATAAATGAAGAAAAGCTTGTAGACACGGATAAAAAGAAAGATTGTGAAGACATGCGAAATACATTGGAAGACGTGTTGAAGGAAAGGAAGCCTACAAATGTTTTTAACGCAGTAAATATATTTTCAAATTTTGTACTCAAGTTTTGTGGTGAGATAGAAGGAATTGCTAAAGACTCTCAAGAAACTGAAATTGAGACAATAGAAGATGAAGAAATCAACAATTGAGTTTTTTTTGGAATACTCAACAATTTTGTTTATATTGGAGCTAAGAGATGGAGTATGAAAATGGTTAGTTGAAAAATAAATCCTATAATCAATGGAGTCCATGTTTATATGTTATAATTTCATTATTATAAAAAATAAATTATATGCAATATCTTACAAGTAGACTTATTTTTTAGCTTACATTATATTTAGAATGTACACAATCCATTACAACAATGATTTAAGCTAGTTTTATTTTGATGAAATATAAACACACACATATATATACACACACACACACACACACATATATATTGTATAAATCATATATATATATATATATATATATATATATATATGATTTATACAATATACTTCAAAATACTACACATTCATTATATAATAAAATATTTGTAGTACCTTTGATTTTTATTTCATTGATTGTATTGGTTTTAGATTATTAACATTTTTATTACCTCAACTATGATATGCATTTAATAATGTGATCAACAAAAAAACTTGAGATACTCAAATAATTTATTATATCTTTTGATTACTAAAAAAAATTCATGATTGTTAACTAATATTTTTATATATTAGTACAATATTCACAATTTATGAATGGATTTTGAAGTCTTTATATTATTGAAAGTCACAAATCAATGTTTGTCTATTGATGAGATTGAAAATGTATGAATGAGATGATTCATTTATATAAATAAAAAAACCTTCTAATTTGCAAAGAAGGATATAAAAAAACACCTTAGTATCATTTGGAAGGTATGGAGGGAATTATCTTAAGACACATTCTTTTTAATCATATAAATTACCGAGAAATTAATGTAAGGTTTCTGGTTTTTAAAGTAGAAACGTTGAATATAAAAGATTTCAAAAGATGATATGAAGTTTAAACTAAAAATATAGAAAATATTTAAAAATAAAAGTTTTATATGTATGTAGATTTCTAGATTTGTTGAGCCATACGAAGATTCAATTGGATTTTGGAATTTGACGTGAATTGTAAAATTTAATATTTTCGAAATATCACCACTACACTCTAGAATACATGGTAATTACACGTTAATAACCTGACCCTTGCTCATGGAAAAAACAAATCCTATCGTTATTTATAATAACTCTACCTTATCAATGATAGGAATTGATTGCGGCACTACAAGACCTGTAGATAACTACAGAAATTGGTTCACAAACACTACGAATGCGCTCGAAGATCTATAACATCAAACTGCAATTTTGGGTTCATATAAACATGATTGCAATGTTCATAGATTGGCCCACCGTCAGGAGGATCTTCATGGGGATGAAAACCACGCCTTTGGCACTCTTGAATCACTTGCACACCACCAGGATCAGCCAGGCGAAAGATACCGAAATTTCTGCATAAACAGATGCAAGATTGTCAGGACGTTGCTTTGACAAAAATAAGCAAAGCATTCGTGCACGAAAAGTTCAGCCAGTGGCAGTACGATAGAGATAAATGAAGACAGGTATCAGGCAATCACAAGTCACGTCACTTTCCACATAGTAGCCATAGGTGATATCACGCACCGAGTGTTGTCGGTTGGCGCCATTACTATAGCAATAGCCTCCGGCAACATTATCTGTGGGACATGGTGACCGGCGTAAATGCAAGTGCCAAGATATACTACAAAGCAGAAGTTGAAAGATGCAGAGATGGATAGCGACATGTTTCAATTTCAACGTTTCTGCCAGGGAGTGGTAATAGTTTCTACATACTGTAAACTTCAAACTTCAATCTCAGCTCATGTCAACATAGTTCATAAAGTGAAATAGAAGGCCACAGCTCATATTCATTTTTCACTGACCTGGTAAGAGTAATGTGTATGGAGATCGACAGAGGACATGAAACACGTCTGCGTTGGATGTGTCTGCACAAGCATCAGAAGAATTGTCAGAATTTTGTCCCAATGCTTGACATGAATGTGATGATAGAAGGAAAAAAACCAACACACTCGCTATATTTTCGAACTAGAACCTTCCAGAATAAACAAACTCACATGTATCCAGCCAAGCTGAAAAAGACCTCGCTTGTCTTGAGCATCAAATATTTCCTCCTCGTTAACTGTTTGGCACTGTAATGAGTCACCCCAATATGAAATAAGAAGGATACTCTTGCCATAGTACTGTTTAGTATACGAAAACGACACCTGGTGCATTTGAGAAACAGAGAATGCAAACTAATGTTCTCGACAAAAAGACAAGGCCTTTGTTTATGTGTCCATCCTATCCCAAGAAGGATAGAAAGGCATGGAACTTACAGAGTCGGATGTGGCTTCTTGCTTTGGTATGATGAGGGTACTAACATAAAAAGTGCCTTTCTTCTGCGAGACCGAACCACATAGATGTTAAGTTCATCAAGCTGAACCATAGCTGCCACGATAAACTAAGGCAACGGATCATTTCTCGTACATAAAATGAAATCACAAATAGCTGAAAAATATGTAGGTCGTACTGTACTCACCAAGGATCCTGCAAGAACCCCACAAGTCTCAAGATTGCGAACAGTGTTGGCTTTGACCAGGCGCAAAAACTCTTCCATCATTTTGGTGGACTGGAGAAACCACAACAAAATATTACAAGTCAAAATGAAGAAGGAAACAGTAGCAATAGTGAATTCAATCTTAGCTTCTAGTTTTGAATCAACTGCACCTCAGCGAAGACAAAAAGCAGCAACAAAGAAGACTGGGTTGTAGGTGCCTACCAAATGCAAATGCTTGGGCCCTTTGGACAAATCACCGTCCAAAGCTTGTGCTGCTCCAGGACGAGGATCAGCCACTAGGGAAGGTGGCAACTGGCTATGAGAGTGATGATGTACGTCAAGTCCAGCTTGCACAGTCTGCACAGGAGCGGCAATAGGAGGTGGCGAAGGCTGCCTTATCAACTTCGCTGAAGGGGCTACATCATGTGTAAAAGATGACTGCGAGGCAGGACTTGATAGGATTTCCAAAGCGTTGACATCTGAAGATAGAGCCAAGTTTGTAGACGCAGCTCCACTTGCTGGAGCTTGAGCAGAAACATTCCAATCCTGGAAAAAACTTCATCTCAAACAACCGTCATAGCAAACATCAGAAAAATCTACCTTTGAAAACATCAAGATCGACAAGGACATAACTGATGAGAAGTTGAATGTTGGACATGAAAGAGAAGGCCATCAGGAGTTTAAACACGATCATAAAACTCATGTGTACTACAGTATACAACAAACCATTCTGTGCTACAAACCTTGGTAGCTCGATTGGTGCAACTGCAACATTGCTTGGGTATTGTACCTGCACATTTTATGACAAGAAAAATCAAATAATAGGACGTACCTATCTCAACATGTTATCTGAGACAAAATCTCCATGTAGTATAAAGAAAGTCTCTACAACTTCATAACACTTTAAATAGTGCATACCCTAACAGATGCTGATTCTCTTCGTGGTTGCTGAGAAACTGATCCAAGAATGGAGTGTCTGGACAGTGTTTCTTCCCTGGGTCTTGGAATGTTCAGGGACCTGTATGTTCAAACACCAACACAGTCAGCAAGATTTCTGACAAAATAACATAAGAATCGCCTGATACTTAACTGACTTTCAAACGTGTAACCCAAAAAACTAAATCTGCAGTTATCATGAAAGAAGTCAAGACATGTAAGAAAAATTCTGAAGCCTCAATCCAGATCATTGCTGCCATGCCCGAAAAGATACTCACAAGGTTTTTAATTGATCGTCAAGAGAAGCACTAGTATAGAACGAGCTTGATGAATTGTATCTAGGCCCTGAATCACCATAACCTGATGTACGAGCTCCTGCTCCTTGACCTTCAAACTGCACACCAACCATGACCAAAGCGTATTAACTCAAATATCGATAAACAATGCTCAGGGTAATAAAGGACTCCTGCATCTCGATGATCTGAAATCCATATGACGTTGAGTTACGGTGAGAAAAACTCGTAAAATAAAGCACAAGAACTGGCCAAAACAAGCATAAGTTTAAACATACAAAAAAACACCTAATTTATCCAACATACCTTATCCTTATATACAATCTCAGAGACTGTCTGGTTTTTGATGTAAGAAGGCTCAGCCGATCCCGTAATCGTGCTATTGAACCAGGAGGAAGTATTATATGGAGTGCTGTATGAAGAAGGCAAGCTGTACGAAGGTCCCGTCACATAAGTGAAAGAACTTTTGTTGTACTCATCAACTTGCTTCTGGACTTCAGGTTTCAATTTTTCAAGCTCTGTGATGACATCTAGCAGTTTCTGCATTTCCAGAGAGAAGAAAATAAACAATAGAGCTCCTCGTTACTCTAACAATACAACTCTGCTGTCAACAATCATCTCAGAAAACCACAGGCTTACTCTTCTGTACTCTTTGTTTTCCGCTGGATGCGATCGATAGTCCCGATGCTGAGGTATAGTCTCAGAAATCAAACTGCGCCCAAAAGTTTTCAAAAATCTTCAATAAACCTAATCCAAACATTCCCGCAACCGAATCCTTTCTACAAACCGCATTCTGCACCACATCAAACCTTCCAACCAACTCTACAGCTTCACAAAAGTTTAAGAAGCTTGTCGCCTTCACGTCCAAACCTCAAATCATCAAAAGCCTCGTAAAATGTAATACCTGGAAAATCGAAGCAGCAAAATATAATAATCGATGGAATTTCCTTCATCGCGATAAATTCGAGCCTACAAGAAACGAAATCAAAATCAGTGCCGTCAAACAAGAAACTACTCCAATTCCTGGCCACCGGTCACCGAACGCAAACAATCAACTGGCAATCCAATCCGATCACCTGCTTGAGGAGATTATCCGCCGTCCGGTAGTAATACTTGAGCGAAAACCGATTGTCCACATCGAGCTTCGTCGTCTTGGCGGCAATACTCAGAGTCCCCCTCATTTCGGCTCAATTTGCAGCCAGCGGAAGCGCAAATTCACAGACACAACCTACAAGTACACGCTTCGAGACTCGTGCTCCAGTTCAAGAGAAAAAAATCCATGCGAATGGGAGCAAAATCGCCATCGCCGTCCGCCAATTTGCGAAACCGAACTCCAAACCCTAGTAATGGTCTATGGAGTCATGGTGAGGTCATTTGGGTTCGGGTCGAACCTGATTCCGAGCCACTCAATCAGAGTGACAATCAAGCAACCAAGCGCAACCAAACCTGACCCGAACCCAAACCTGACCCAAACCAAAGTCTACAGGTTTGGTAGATTTGAGTCGTTCTGACTATAGAGATGGATGCTCAAAATCTTCAAATTACGTAGAAAACTAATACCATGCTTGCTTGATGTTCACTCTTGAACGTCAGTCGGGAACTGTATATACAGACACGTATTTTACTCAGTAGAAAACTAAAAACATATTGAAGTGTAGCAAGATTTACATCTTGGGATTAAAAAATCTTCAATTTACATCTTTCATTCAGAGGTCATTTCAATATCTGAGCCTTGTCATGTTCAAATTCGACATTGTACATGTAGAATATTGTAGCCATTAGTGACACCTTCAAACAATGAAGTGTTAAAGGTATCATCATATGTTTGCACTTGGTGTGAACGGTGGTGATAGCAAATGAATATAGGAGGAAGAAGAAGAAGAAGAACTCTAGACCTGGCACGAATATAGTGTATGTTCATTCTTCTCACAAGCCTATGGTCACCGGACATTGGTTAGTGTAATAGAACTACTTCCCCCTTTCAAAAGTAAACACTTTTCTAAACTAAATGTTTTCTTACATTTTTCAAGTGCTTTAGAGACAAGCAACAAGTCATCTCCCCCAAGGGCCTTGTAAATACCCATACAATGAGGTCTTGAGACCCCCATCATTATTGGATGGACTATTGTGGTAGGTGCCACGCCACCATTGGGACTTGAACAAACAATTACCTCACCACTGTGCCATAATCTAAACCACCATACAAAGGCCGTGGGGATCTCTATATTTTGGGGCTACGAGCGTCTTTGAAAAGGTAGGCTCTCATCTTATTAGCACCGTCTCAATCATTTAGCCCTCTCATTTCAGAGAGTTCAGAGGTTTATTCATATAAAAAAATTGGCAAATTTGAGACATGTGGCCTGAAATTACTCTTGGAGGCTTCCTTTTGCTTAAAATAATTCCTCCATCCAAAAATTAAAATAGGGACCATGTTTTATTCTACCCCCCTCCTCCAAATATTCATAGCTCAAAAGTTTAAAGATCCACGCCATAGTGCTATGAATCTAGTATATATATAGCTAGACATATATAGATGTTGCTAACACCACTTTAACACCAAGTGTGATCAGACTTCTTAGTTTGGTCTAATCTTTATTGTTTTAGTACAGGCCCATGACTATGTTTGACCAAAATCATTCCAAATTTGGTTCTTTAAAATGAGATATTATGACACTAGTTTAAAAACTCTACAATTTTTGTCAATAGAATCTTTAGTACTACTTGAAGACACTTGAAAAAAAATTGTGAATTTTAACCAAGTGGATTTTAAGATATATGCATTTGAAGAGTGGACTGAATTTTTCCCTTGTCGTGCTTGGATAGGGCTAGCATACTTTAATCCTTTAAAGACGAGAGACTCATAGGTGGTCACTTTTGGAGTAATTTGCAAATTGGTGAACCTATATTTCATCTTTGTTTGATCTCCGGCCTAATTTAAGTTCCTTGGATCCTTGCGTTCCAATGAATGCGGTGAGAATATGCGTCGAAGTCTGGCGGGTGAAATATAGTGATGTTTGAAGTGATGAGTCGCGATAAAATGTATCACCTGCGTGGATGATGTAGTGACCAATGGCAATGAAATGTACCCACTTGTGGCATCTCCGAGGCCTAATCGCAGGTGTCGTCTTTAAAAGGTTGATTCAAATGATGTTAAATCATCCCACTATGGATAGCCTAAATTTTATGTACTTCTGTTTTGTCTTATGATAGGTCAATGCGCACCAAAATCACATGTATCGGAGGAGTTTAGGGTATGAATCAAAAAAATAGAGCCATGTCTTGGGGCATTCATAAGCATGCCAATTTTATTGTTCTATTTGAATAGTTGTCAAAAATGAAATCCAAACGGTAGATAAAATAGATTATGGATTCTTTTGTTTGATGGTGGAAATAATGGAAGGAAAATGGAATCTCTAAATTTTATGTCACTTTTATGTATTTCAACTAACTGAAATAAGGGCTACCAATATTTACAAAGTGGAGGAGAAAGTTGGGAGGTCTTATAGGGAGTCTCTAAGTGGGATCTTTAACCCCTAAAGGACCACGACCTATTTCGCTCTAAAACCAGTCCAAAACTGCCACTGCCAAAAAAAGACATGAAAATCACATTTAAAGTGAATTTTGGATTTCCAACCGTAAAATCTTAAAAAAGACTTCCATATAAACATGCCATCAACTTTTGGTTGCAATCCACTGCACGGATTGATAGATTATAGTGTTTAAAGTAAAAACAATGGTTCATTTTCATCCCTACGTTGAGTAGATCAGCTGACTTTGACTTCATTTTGTATCAAATTCTTGCATCGTACAAGGTCTAAATCTTTTACCATTGTCTTAAGCATAATGTTATTTCCCAACACACCAATTTCTAGAGGTAAAAAAGGGTGTAGCATATTCAAAACAAGTGTGCAAGGAGTGGAGGTTCAAAAATTGCCATTTCACGTTTTATTTTTTTGTGAACTACGTATGTATTCAAATGATAATCCAAACGGTCAATAAGAATTTTTTCACCATATATTGTTGTGAAAAAAAAAAGTGAAAAATATGAAGGTCTCTAGGTTTTATGTAGAATAGATGATTTTTTTTCCCCCGTTGCCCAACAATGTGTGAAAATGTTTGACTTGGAATAAAATGCCTTTTTACACCTAAAGACAAGAGTTTTTTTTTGAAAATTTCTAAGTAAGGAAATATTCTTTATGTGTGTGAAAAATCTCAATGTCAATAGAAACTTTTGTCAAAATTTTTGGAGGTGCCCGAAGTCCCACTTTTGGCTTTAAG
>OZ020520.1:11895721-12056911 GCA_963971425.1 Bryoerythrophyllum caledonicum
CTAGGGTTTTTTGTATCTCCTTGACATTCGTGGGGGGGTGTAACTCCACGATAACCTTCACTTTATCGGGATCCGGCTCTCGACCATCCTTGGATACCACGAACCCTAGCAAGACTCCCCGTTCTACGGCAAGGAAGATTTTCTCGGGATTGAGGGCAATACCGGTGCGCCTACACCGTTCAAAACTTTGTCTCACGCACGTGAGGTGGTTGTCCTTCGTGGACTGGGTGCTAAAGTCATCAATGAAGACGGTCATGGACTTATGCAAGAGATCTGAGGAGGCATAAGTCATGGCCCTCTGAAATGCGGAAGGGGCATTACAAAGCCCAAAAGGCATGACCAAATAGATGAACGTGCCCCATGGGGTAGTGAAGGCGGTCTTGTGATAGTCCTCTGGGGCAATGGAGATTTGATTGTAGCCCGAGTAGCCATCCATAAACGTATAAAGATCATGACCACCTACCTCCTCCAAGATGGTGTTGATAAATGGCAAGGGGAAGTGGTCTTTTTGGGTGTGATGGTTGAGTTTCCTATAGTCAATGCACACCCGTAGCTTCCCGTTTTTCTTTTTAACCAACACCATGGGGGATACCCAATCGGATATCTCTACGGGTTTAATGAACCCTGCTTGGAGGAGCTTCTCCAATTCGGCCTTGACAATGAGCTGTAGGTTAGGATTCATACGCCGCTCCTTTTGTCTAATGGGAGTAGTGCCTGGGAGAAGGGGGATGTGATGTTGTGTTACCGCCGGGGGAATGCCCTTGAGGTCTTTGTACGACCACGCAAAAATGTTGCCAAACTCGACCACTAGTGCTTTGTATTTCACCATCTCCTCCTCGGTCAACCGAACGCCCACCTTAATACTACGGACCTCATCCTGCTCATGAGAAACCACCATCAACTTCCAATCATCATGATGAACGTGTGGTTGTTGGGTAGGTCCCTTGTACCAATCATTCGGAACTTGGGGATATGTTGCCCCCGAACCACTAGCTAGGATACCGGTGGATGTCCTGCGGAAGTGGAGAGATGGGTTGAGAGGGCCTTCGTCTCCCAAAACCTCCAATTCGTCCCCTTGCGTGCCCTCCACATCCATTCCAAACACCGCCGAGGGTTCTAGGTCATCGAGGAGGGGAACTAGGCTAAGTTCCAACCCGGTTTCCCTTCCAATGAGCTCAGTCTCCATGAAATGCACGGACATGGCTTCATCCGCGCTCGAGGTAGGGTGCTCCCTCAACCAGTCTACAAATTCCCCGGTGGGAACCCACTCATAAAGGCCCGGTCCCATGCTTTTAAATGGCATTACGTGGGCCTTCGAGGGTTGGGCTCGATCCACCGCCTTGTGGGGCGCAAACCTCACCCGTTTGGGAGGCTCCTTTGATAGTACCTCTTGTGATTCATCCTCCGACGAGCCCATGCAACCACGGCATATTCCTAGCCTACTTGGTTGGATATGGACTGTAGTAGGGTTCTCCGGTGGACCATAGGTGATGTTTGGTTTTGGCCCCCCCCATTCTACCGTGGCATTGGCAATCCGCAACCAAGGCCTACCTAGTAGCAATGGGTATGCCTCCTTGTTGGAGTGCATTCGGATGATTTGGAAGGTGAGGGAATACTCTACCCCCCCCGTGGTCACTTTACAACCACTAATTTGGCCTAACGGGGCCTCCGAGCTTTGATTAGCCATGTTGATGATGTACGGTGAAGGATCTGTGATGTCAAGGCCTAGTTTCTCCATGGTTGAGAGGGGCATGATGTTCAACCCACTACCACCGTCTACTAGTACATTAGGTACGATCTTGTCCACAATCGAAACCTCGATTTGTACCGCCTTGACCTCGATATTGGGGTGTGCAGATTTAACCCGAGCCGCCAGCCTGACCCTTGCCCTAGGCCTTCGCTTCACCCGGGTACCCGATCTAAGGGACTTCCTCATGGGTGGTGACACCTCTAATAGTTGGGCTATGGTGATGTCCGCTTTGAGGCGACTCAAGTCCGCCCATAAATCGTAAGGCCCCTCTCCCCCTTGCTTCTCGACACGCGGGAACGTGTTTACCTCGGGACTAGGGATTGATGGACCTTCCCATGGCTCTTGGGGGGTGGACAAGGGTGTTCGAGACCTAGGTATCCCACGGGGGGACTCAAAGTTGGCTCGTTTAGTGCCTTCTACCGCCTCCTTGGTGGTATCGTTTAGGTCAGAGAAGTGAGGTGAATCCTCTTCTGAGGTCTCACTTTCCTCTGGTATAGGTGGAGGGGGGCTTGAGTACCTAGGCTCCCGTCGGCTAGACCGAGTCTGGACTGCCAATGCCGGTAACTCACAAGTTTTTGCTTCCTTGGTTGTGCTCACCTCGTGGAAAACTACATTGAGCTCAGTGAGGGAGGGGCTGTGGGTGGACACGATCTCACTTGACATGGTGGCATAGCGCACATCTTGTGGGCCTTGGTTTTGTTGGCCCCCGTGGTTCTGTCCTAGGTTTTGTTGGCCCCCGTGGTTCTGCCCTAGGTTTTGTTGGCCCCCGTGGTTCTGCCCTTGGTTAATAGGGATGTACCCGGCCTTGGTATTCACCCCCATTGGAGGAGTCTGATTTTGGCGATGATTGTTGTAGTCGTAGTAGAGACTAGGAGGCCTAAGGGTATTATCGGAGGTGGGGTTACGCGCACCTCTCAAATGATCTTGGGCTTGTTGAGGATAGTTCCCTGGTGGGAAGGGCATGGGAATTACCTTGTCCGGTCTACGACATACTTGGGTAGGGTGATTACCCCCGCAGTTACCGCATACCACCCCACTTTCGACCCAACATTGCCCTGGTGCGTGTCTCTTGCCACACGGTTGATGGATTTCATACCGTGGTCTCGGAGGTCCCCCATAACCTTGGCTTGGAGATGCATAGCCTTGAGGCACGTAGCTAGTTACTGTCGGTGGTTGGTTCCTATGGGGAGGCACATACGGAGGTTGAGAAGCTTGGTGCTGGGGTGCTGCCACCGGAGTGGTACAAAAAGGGCTGGTGTGGCCTGGTTGACCACATTGAGTGCACCATAAGCCCGAAGCATGTCTACCGGATTCTATGGGTGGAGGCGTGGGGTTAGGGACTTGGTTCTTAATCAAGAAGGCCATTTGGTCTTGCATGGCCTTGATTTGTTGAGCTAATTGATCCTGGAAGCCCTGTTGGCCTTGAAGGATTTCGTTCTTCATTTCCTCCTTCCATGTGCCCCGCTCCTCATGATAGGTGAGCTGAGGAAGGGCTACTGGTGGCCTAACGTTCAAGGGTGGGGCGTAGTAGTTCCACGTAGGAACTTGTGCGCCTGTGGATCCTTGGTTACGTTCTAAGACTGGTCCCTTACCCTGGGCATGGATGGGTATGAAACTAGGAATATGGTGATCCTCCTTCCTCCACATGCGCTCTTGGTCTCGATCCACCTGTTCTATTAGCCTAGCTTGTGCCTTGGCCTCATCTAACGATGCAGGGCGGACCTTCAAAATCTCCCTAATGGTTCCCTCATTGTTGAACCCTTGGATAAAGAACTGGGTTAAGGTGTCATTGGTGAGGAGGTTTCCCACGAACCTTGTAACCACCAGGTCGAATCTCCTAATGTATGTCGTGATATCGTCCCCTGGACCTTGGCGTAGCGCGGCTAGGGCTGTGAGGGCATTACTTTGACCTACTTTGGGTCTAAAGTGCTCCAAAAAGGCCCTCATGAGGCTATCCCAGTCCTGGAAGGTATTGGGAGGGTGGTTCCTATACCACTTGTAAGCGGCATCCTTTAAGATACACGAGAACCACACTAGGAAATACCCGGTGTTGGTGATGAGACAAGTAGTGAGGAGCTCTAGAAACCGTTCCACATGTGCGGAGGGGTCTTCATCCCTAGTTCCTCTAAACGTGGGCAAATTGGGTGGCATAGGCGCCGCCTGTAAGCCCTCGGGTACTACAATTGGTAAACCCCTTGGCTGAACCAAGGGGTTGATGGGAGGCCGAACCGGAGGTGGCCCTCCAGAGGCCATGGTAGGGGCTGAGGTGTTGCCACGTGGACTAGTGGTGTTGGTGGTGTTCACTGGATCAAATGCAGGGATAAGGAAAGATGGGGGAAAAAGAAGGGGAGGAGCTGGGATAGCCTCTAGCTGAACCTCCAAGAATCCTTCCGCCGTGTCCTCAGTGAGTTCCCTAGACCTAGTCCTTTCACTCGCCGGTTCCCACGGTGGTGTGAGGGAAGGTTTCTGGGACCTTGTGGCACGGGACATCTACTCTAAAGTCTAAGAGTAAGATCTTGTTGTGTGTTGATGATGGTCATGTTCCCCCGAAAGATTTTCCATCCAAGGTTTAAGGGCCGTGGGTGAAACTACACGAAGCACGGCCTAATTTGATCGGTGAGTGGATGTTTCCAACACTCCTACTCCCGATTCTATCACGAGGATGGACTGACCCAAGACCAAGACCCAATTTTTAGTGGTGGAGTTTTAGCTCGATGAAGCCGCCGAAGAATCCTATTAAGGACTACCCTCCAAGGGCAAACGACAAAAAGCTAACCGAATTGAGGGATGTCTCCACGAGCATCACCCCGTTGGAAAGCTGTCCCCCAACTGGCGCCACACGGTACAGATCCTTACTGTGGGGCTGGCCCAGACCTCAATTTGATAAAAGGTGGGGTTCCTCGGTATCTTTGGTATCCCCCCTTCCACCTTTTACCACCTTGAACTAGGCATTACCCACTAGGAGGAAAACGACTCAATCACGGGACGGCATGCAACAAAGTGTGTATACAATGTTATCACTGTGAAGAAGACATACCTCGATGCATCTCCAGCCACCCTGTCACCATTAGTTGAAGTCGACCGTGGACCTAATCGCACTCTATCGATGCTAAGGCCAAGCAATAAGTCACATACAATGTTATAGAGGGGGATAACTTACCTTGAAGCAACTCCAGCCAATCCACTTATTAGCACAAGATTTGTTGCATGCAATTTCGTGGTTGGCCAAACCTAGCGGTTCTAAGGCAAGTGTTCCACACGGCTCAAGTGGGAAATCAGGGTTTTCTAACCCTAGTGTGGTCACCACATCCAAGTTGGTCCTATTTACTACTCGTAGTCCTACAAAGAGGATGTAGTGCACATACCGTATGAAGCGCTCCTTCCATACAGCACCCCTACGTCTTGGATGCGTCCATGACTCCAAGTCCCCTCCAAGTAGCTCATTCACACCTACATAGCGTTAACTTGCAACTTTTGATTCAACCATTCAAGTTACACCAAGTTGTTCTTACCTTGGTGGTTAGTCAAGCGCGGGGGGAAGGAAGAGGCGCCCTTGTCCCATACCCGGGCACTTGTACCCTTCCCCTTGGACCTAGGGGCTCACTGGAAATCCTCGTGGATTTCCGTGGGAGGGCCTCAACCTTTCACCCCTAGGCCCCTTGCTCAACTCAAGCCACAAGCCTAGAAGGGGATCCCCCCAACACAAGGTGTTTTGTGGTTGGAGGGTCGGGAACTCCACACTCCCTTCTAGACCCCCACCTTTAAACACAACTTGGCATCCATGCACTCACCATACTTTCAAACATTCACAAGTCATTCACCATCCAACATAACTTAACCATTCAGGAGTAAATTGGGCACTTACCTCAAGTTGCCCTATGCTGCTCCATATGCCATAAGGCTAATTGCGTTTGTACCTTACATCCAACGAAAGAACAATTAGCACAATCAAACCATGAACACGCCTCCTCCCGGCAGACGCACCAAAATGTGAGCAAAATAAACCGCCCCCTAATGGGGTGGCTTATCTTGAACACAAGATCCTACATATGGGATGCAGCCCCTTGTGCAAACATACTTAACCATTCATACAAGCATGATGACCCAAGGCGTGGTCACTTAAGAGGGTTCATTAATAATTAGTGATGTGATGGCTGAATTCAGCCTTAGGTTGAATCCAACCTTTAGACAAGCGTAAATTCCGCCTCACAGCTCCGTTTCCAATGTTTTAAAGCTCCATTAGGTTCAATTTCGCCTTGTGAACTTGATTAGCACCTTAACCACCAATTCCAGGCCCAAGTGCAGCCCTGACAGCAGCAACCAGCAGACAGGCTCCTCTTTTTATGTTAAAAGTTTAATTCTTCATTATCTTCGTGATTATGACTCCGTTTTTTACGTTTGTTTTTTGTATTCTTATTAGTTTTTCTTGCTTAACACGATGGCAGCCTTCAATTAACCGGTTGACTCAATCCGGGACTCACAGCCAACGACCAGCAGTGCACACTTAACATACATGTTTATTCAAAATCGTGCACCACAATTCACGTGTATACCACATGCATTCACACAAGTGGCCCTACTCAAACACTATACCATGCATGAGCCTCCAGCTGCCTTCACTTACTATTGTAGATTAAACCGATTGTTTGGTTGAGTTGATAGCAAACCCTAATCCTAGTGAAAATTTGGCAGCGCTTCCGCGTGATTTTTTGTAACTAGAAAATTTAGGGTTCCTTCTCCACATGCAATCAAGAAGATAATGAATCAATTGGGAGAGGAAGAAGGCTCCCTGATCTAGCTCAATTCACCCTCTGCCGTGTTCGTGGTCGTTCTTGTGCTGTGGTCGTCCTCCTCTTCTTGGTGCTCTTCACTCCACAGCCCGTATCTTCGTCGTCACAACTCCGATCCGTACGTTCTTGATCTTGTTGGAAAGCCAACACTCTAATCTATCTAGTCCTAAAGTCTTAGCTCGATCGGACAAGAACTCTGCGGCTGACAAGGGAAGATCTGAGGAGGCCAAGTGAGATCCGCCACCGCTCCTCCAGCTGGTCGTCCTCGCTCCGCAGCTCGTATCTTCGTCGTCACAGCTCCGATCCGTACGTTCTTGATCTTGTTGAAAAGCCAACACTCTAATCTATCTAGTCCTAAAATCTTAGCTCGATTGGACAAGAACTCCGCTACTGACAAGGGAAAACCTGAGGCCGTATGAGATCCGCCACCGATCCTCCAGCTGGTTGTCCTTGCTCCGCCGCCCGTATCTTCGTCGTCACAGCTCCGATCCACACGTTCTTGAGCTTGTTGGAAATCCAACGTTCTAATCTATCTACTGTGCTATTTTCGCAACGATTGAATCAAATTCCAGCCCACAGGAGGGGGAAATCTGAACCCTACCTCTCTCTCTCCTTCCACACACCTCTCTCGGTTTCCTAGCTCCTACCACACACCTCTCTAACTCCTACCTCCCACACTTCGAATGAGCGCCCTCCAAGGGGGTAACCCCAAGGCCCTTGCTCCATTCTTTGTTCCCAAGGTCGTTCCCTTCGTCGTTCACAGCCGCCATTTTGGGTGGGCATATTAATGGTCACACTAAACAATAGTAACTAAAAAGCTAATAAATCACTAGCCACCCTTGCATTTAACACAAGTGGGTGTCCCACTAACCAAGGAATATCTAAATCTAAACTTTGACTCCATGCCACATGTGTGTGCATGATCTCAATAAGTGGGCTATTAGCTAATTTTCAAAGGTGCAAAAATCTAATTTAACCTACCTAAATTGAATTCCCCTTGCTTGGGGTAATTCCTAATTTACTTAGTGACTGATGAGGATTCTTTTCCACTTCTTTTTGGACCCTATTGACTATTTTTTTAAGGGCTTTTAACGCCCCATTCTTTTTTCTTTTCTCCTCACCATCCTCCTTCTTCTTCTCCCATTTTTTTGGTTTCGTGATTTCTTCATCGTGACCGAATACGGTCTACAACTCGATAGGAGGTAAATTCTTCTCCACCACTACTCATTTTAATTCTTTTCTAATTTTCTTTTGTCTTTTTTCCCTTCTCTCTTTGCTTTTCTTTTCTGGTTTATTCCCTTTTTTTTCTTCCTTTTTGGCTAACTACATAAATTCCGCGATTGCCCATAAATGGCTCCTCTTTTAGTGAGGGGAAAGGCCACTTGGCCATTTTAATCAAAAAACCACGAGCTAGTCCATGGGATAACCCATTTTCACCACTCATTAGCCTTAATGGACCCGACGTGAGGTCCATTCATCACCGTGAGCCGTTTTTGCGGCTCACACAAAGCAAGGGAGGCAGCTCATCTTTACGTGGCGAGCCGAAGGTATGTTACAGCTATGGCAAATCGGGCCATTTTGCACGAAATTGCTTCAAGCCGAAGAAATGAGAGCGAAACAACGGAAACCAAGCAAAGGAGAAAGAGAATGCCAACCATGCCAAGGATGAGGATGACTACGCATTTGCAACTCAAGATGGATCTCATTCCAAGTCTATATGTAAGTGGGTTTTGGATTCGGGCGCTACAAAATACATGACACCACATTGGGCGGCATTTGATACATATGAGGTGATTTCATCATGCAACATGCATTTGAGTGATGATAGTATTGTGGATGCCATTGGAGTCGGTGCCATTGTTGTCCAAGTGCTCGCGAAGAGGCGTTAAAAGAGGATGACACTCAAAGACGTCCATCATGTGCCCAAGTTGCAAGCAAACTTGCTCTCCGTGAACAAGCTTGTGTCCAGCGATATGAAGGTGCAATTCAATGCGGACATGTGTTCATTGAAGGCACCAAATGGAGATGTACTTGCGGTAGCACCTCGTGAAGACAATTTGTATCAAGTGGCCTTCACCAAGGTATATGAGGCGGATGCGGCCAATTTGGCACAATCATCAAGCAAAAATGGCGCCATGGAGCTTTGGCATCGTCGACTTGATCATTTGAACGTGAGAAGTGGGCATTTGCTTCAAAGCATGGTGAGTGGCATGACCCTTGGCAAAGATAAGTCATCCATGCAATTTTGTGAAGGGTGTGTGCAAGGCAAGCAACATAGGGCACCATTTCCAAAGGATGAAGGGACTCGTGCCACAGAGCCTTCGAAGATTGGACATTTGGATGTATGCGGCCTCATGAGGACCACGTCCATTGGCGACACAAGGTACTTTGTGACCTTTATTGATGACTTTCCAAGGAAGGTGTCGTTATACATGTTGAAGACAAAGGAGGAGTGCCTTGAGAAGTTCAAGGAGTTCAAGGCGCTTGCGGAAAAGCAATCTGAGCACAAGATTAAGGGGTTTCCGTCCGACAATGGTGGAGAGTTCATCTCCAAGGCATTTTGAGGCTACTTCAAGCATCACGGCATCAGGAGGCAACCATCAACACCGTACACGCTCGAGCAAAACGGAGTGGCCGAGCGGAGCTAACCGCACCATTGTGGAGATGGCAAAGAGCATGATCCATAATCAACGGCTCAAGCTTGCTTTTTGGGCCGAAGCGGTGATCGATGCGGTCTACATTTGCAATCGGTGCCCGACAAGGGCGCTTGTCACCACTACACCACAAGAAGCTTGGAGGGGCCGGAAGCTATGCATTGCACACATGCGCGTGTTTGGATGCATTGCAGATCCATGGTGCCGGATGCAAAGAGGGATAAACTCGATGTAAAAGGCACAAAGAGTTTGTTTCTTGGCTATGCGAGGGCAGCAAGGTATATCGCCTCACGTCTTTGAGACGATGAAGATCATTCAGTGTCGTGATGTGGTGTTTGTTGAAGATAGAGAAAGTATTGGTTATGGTTTAATGACGAGTCTAAGTGGGAGTAGTGAGACGTCTTTGTCGGTTTTGGTGGACGAATCTTCCAAACCAAGTACCACCGGTGATAGTGATCCCAAGAAGAAGAAGACGGTGGATGGTGAAGAAGAAGGTGCAATTGTGGGGCCTTCAACAACACCTACATCAACAACAAGTGATGATGAGGATAGTGAAAGCACTCAAGAGCCACGATATCCAAGAATGGTGTTGCAGTTCATAGAGACAGTATTCCTCTGGAATGCATCCAATCGTCACTAAATGCTTCCAAAGTAACCGCTCCGGTTTTGTTCCCACAGAGACCTAATGTTCTTTTTCCAAATACTCCCACTTTCTTAACTTACTACAACAATCGTTTATAGGTTAGCTATCCTATTAGCTTTAGTAGGGTAGATCCGGATCCTTCCGGAGTCCGGATTGTGAACAATGATTTCCGGAAAGTAATTTCCGGAAGTCGGGAGGGTAGTTTAATTTGTCTCTGTTCCTCCTCAGAGGGGCTCCTGGAGTTTTTAAACGAGTCGCCGGAGTCCACTAATCCTATTTTGTGTAAGTGGCTGAATTTTCCACTGCCTTGTGACTGAACACCACTGTGACTGAACACCACCAAAAGTGGCTAGACCCCCACTCTCCGGAACTTATAGTGACTAAACACCACTCTGCAAAGGAAATATGCAAAGGAAATTTAAAACCTAACTAACCTAAGTCGGAGCACCTGGGCCCCGATTTCTCCTACTCCGGCGGGAGGGGGAAATCTCCACCGGAACACGCGACTTGCCCTTTGCCTTCTTCAACGTTGCTGGCAAAAGGTCAGTCTTCCGGGTCGATGGTCCGGTTGCTGGTGGAACAGCAGCCACCGGAGTCCTGGCGTCCGGCGGTGGACGGGGCTGTTCCGGTGACCCTTCCGAGACTGAGGGTGCTGACGTTTCCGTTGCGGAAGCTGACCTTGTCTCCTGGACCACGTCTTTGTAACTTCCGGACGGACTCCTCGATCCGGACGCCAACCTCCGGGACACAGACTTGGGGGTACCGGGAGATTGCCTTCTGCCGGAGGATCTGGTAGACGTATGTTTGGTGGCGACAGGAGATCCGGAAGGGTCTTCAGGATCTCACTCGTACTCGGATTGGGAAATACGATACCCTCCGTTGGTGTCCGAGGTGACGGAGTGTCGAGAGACTCCGGATTCGCTGAGGTGCCCGGAGCTGGTGTTGACTTGGCCGGAGGTTCCGGAGGGGCTGCGGTCCGTGTTGGTGTCGTGGTGCTGTCCGGCCCAGGTGCTGCTGGGTCTTCCGGAGGCTCCACGGTGACGTCGTCAACCAACATCTTCTTCTCTTGCCAAGTCCGACCCATCTTCTCCGCTTGGTCTAGGAGAAATCGGATGATGTTGGCCCTTGTGACCTTCTCCTTTTTCTCCACCAGTTCGGTGAAGTGCCGGCTCTGGTTGATCACGTCGACCGGGAATTGCAGGGCCGCCCGGACCTCCGTCAGGGCCGCTGCGGAAGCAAGGGCCTTCGCCTCGGCCAGCTTCTGGGCCGTCACCGCCAGGCTGCTTCGGCAAGGTAATGCTTCATTTTCCTCTCCATCTCTGTATTGGCCTTGTACATGGTGGAGATTTGTGTATGCAGCGCCTTCGCATCCGTCTCCCGGTTCCGGAGTTCCTCCACTCTGTTGATGGCGTCCTCCAGCTGATCGACGTCCAAACTCTGGAACATTTGCTCCACGCTGGTGGTGATGATGTAGTTGATCTCTTTAAGGAGCCCAACTCTCCAGCCAATATCCCGGGTGAGCTCATCCATCAGTTTGAGCTGATCCATGGAATCGTTTTTATCGACCTTTCTCCTCTTCCGGTTGGTCCCTTCTGAAGGTCTCGACTCGTCTTCTCCGGATGATGCAGAGGAGCTACGAATGCTCGGACTCTCCGTCTCGGGCTCCTTCTCCTGTGGTCTCTTGGGAGCCTTCCGGCCTTTCGGAGTGCCTGTGGTTGCTGCTTCCGGCACAGTCTCTCTCCCTCCGGGCTTCTCTTCCTCCGACTCGTCCCCTCCATATCTCTGGAAGTTAAGGACTTCATCGTACTGCCGGATTTCCTTTTGGGTCAGCTGCAGGTGGTGAGCATAAAGGTGCACTTCATACAAGGCTAGAGGTGTTGCTGATTTCTTCACCTTCTGGAGATTGGCCACGAGCCGGTTGATCAAGTCGGTCATCAACGTTCCCTAGTTGACGACGATCTTCCCCCGAAGTGCTCCAAGGAAATTGGAGGCCTACTTCGCCACCACCCGCTTCGGCTTTTCCGGATGGAAGATAGGATTTAAAAACCCTAGCACGAGCTCGGGTTCTAGGTGCTAAAGGTCTTGGAGGTTGTAGCCATCCTTTGGATCTGCTGGTCCTCCAAATTCCTTCGCCAGAAACTCGTCCCACCGTTCCACCACCTTGGTGCCGCCGGCTCGGAAGTCATAGGTCTGAGACCACTCCGGGACTCCTCAGACTTCCGGATGGGCTCTCATTAACCCCTAGTACTTCTCGTTTGGCGTCCCGACAAGTTCCCGGACATAGATCTCCTCCCGGATGCCCCACAGAACCTCGAGCAAACCCTCACAACCCATACACTTCAGACTATTCTTCAGCATGTTGAGTTCATCCGGGTCTTCTGGTATCTCCGGGAGAACGCGGGTTAAAGAAGGCAGTGCAACTGCTGGCTCCTCGTCTCTCCGGTCGCGCTCATCTCTATCTGTCCTCTTCCTCTTTGTGTCGTAGTCTAGTGGTTTGTTATTCTCAAAATTAACCGAAATTAACCTTAAGCAAGCCCACCTTACCAGATCGTTTCCAGGGATTTTTATCGTGCATCAAACTCTTTAAATTTTAACAACAATCCACACATAATACCTCGGCACATTCCGGAGGATGGCTTCCCCGGTACCTTAGTAACCGGTAACAAGTAACCACATGTGTTTCAGTTAAACTCTGTTAAGCGTCAGAGTAGATTTCCGGTAAGTTTTTACAGTGCCCGGAAAGTCACTGCCTTCTGTTCTCACAGTCCAGAGGCCACAATATCCACAATCTAACCCTACACCTTGAAAGAGTTATAAAGTTCGCAGCCGGTTTATCGGTCTTCACAATCTATCGGGAACTTGTCCCGGTAAACCGATCACGCAAGCCCGGGTTCCAACTACAACCACACCCAATGAATCAAAGCAAGAAGATACAAGACTCACAACAAGTTAGTACTAAGCAAATCATATGAGCAAAACAACCTTCCACGGGGATCGTCGGAACTCATCCACTGCAAGGGTAATAATCCCGGTATTTTCCGGACTCAGGCTTAGCCGGGATGTCTCCCGGTGTACCGAGAGAAGGGAGATGTCACCCCCTACTCCCCACCAATCCGAACACTTTCTACTTAAGGGAGGCTATCATAAATAGCCGTGGGCTTCCCAGATCCCATCCGATAGAGCAACTCTTCCCGGTCCCACGGGTGAAAAGTTTAGAGCACAAGTCCCGGACCTCACTCTACCTATCTAATCCGGATATCCTAGCCCCTCGGGATGTCTCTACTCACACTCAATGACTTAACACACAACAAGTTTCAACCTTGCACACCCAACAAAGACACACTAGGAGGACTCAACTCTCTCCCGGTCCACTCACACAAGCTCAACAAAGACTCTAGACACAAACAATAAAGGCAAGACACGAGGAGATCAACAAAGAGAAGAGTACATAACACAAGAGCCCAAGGCCCTTAAGTACACAAAGGCTACTAGCTATCCTCCAAAACTAGATCCCCAAAAGGTGGAAATGACATCTAAAGAGTGCACTAAAGTCAATAGCTACGCTACAAAACTAGACCGCAAAAGGACGAAATGGCATTTAGGAGGTGCACTAAAGTCAATAACTACCCTCCAAAAGTATCTCCACTAAAAGACAAAACGGCATCTAGATCCTAAAATCAAGGGTAGCCTAGTCACCGGCGGATTACCAGTAGACCGGTAAACAAGAAGACTCCCGGTCCGGCGGTCCCGGGACCGGTGAACCTTTCCCTAACAAAAATAAGTAGCCGGAGAAACCACTCAAGTGGTAGTGACCGAGTGCGCAATGGGGCCCCATCGACATCACTACTCTCACCCTAGTGTGTAATTCTAGCAACTTAAAACGACATCTCATCAACCGGTGAGGTAAATCAACACATAACATATAACAAAGACTCAACCGGAAGACTCTTCCGGTTGAGACGTACAGAGATTGTCACCAAGTCTTGAAGTACCAATATGGTCAAGAAGATCCCCCGGGAGGTCGGATGTCTCAACCGGGAGGTCTACCGGTGGATTGGCGGTATCCACCGGAAGGTCGGGTTTATCTATAGATACATGCGGAGTCTCTTTAAGCTCGATTAGTATGGCCGCAGAGGACTTCACCAAGGACTCCGGGATTGAGGAAGAGAGGTCTACCGGTCCTTCTCGGTAGAAGTTACCGGGAGGCTTCTTTTTCTCTCATAGACCTTCAAGTCTCACTCCTTGGAGGATGGGAAATCCACCCGACTCACCGGAGAGCCATGTAGTCTCGGGCGGACAGATTCCTCAAAATGCCTATACTTCCACCAATCTCCCTATTAACTTGTCACAAACTCCGGTCCAGCTCGGAAACACAAGTCTACCGGTCAGCCGGTAGACAACTCCGGAACACTTTACTAGAGTATGTGGATATGGGTGTCTTACACATCTAGCAACATACTAACAATACAAAGTCACATATAATGATAACGAGGAGAGGACTTTGGAGACAAGGACATAGAAAGAGGTTCTTCCTAATTGACCGGGAAGATCGGGAAAAAGATAGGAATTGTGGGCAAGACCTAAAATGATAGGAGGAGGGAGACAACTCAAGATAATAACTTGCCACAAGGCTAGGACAATCGACAACAATTACACATGTAAACAACACAATGAGGTCTAGATGAAGTTCCCGGGGGGACTTTTTCTCTAGACCGGGGAGGATGTTACCGGGGGAGTCACTCCGGTAGACAAGAGAGGAAAAGACTCACAAACAAGAATTTCGCACAAACAAAAGAAACCCAACATGGGCAAGAGTCACCTTTGTTGTTGCACCCGCAACCTCCTTCCTTTGTCTCTTTTATCTTCTCGCTTCGGCCACAAATCTCCTCCACTTCCGCAAACCCTTAAATCTCCACCAAACCCTAGCTCGCGCACCTCTTCCACCAAACCTTAGTTCGCGCACCTCTTCCACCAAACCCTAGTTTGCGCACCTCTTCTACCAAACCTTAGCTCGCGCACCTCTTCCACCAAATCCTAGTCCGTGCACCTCTTCCACCAAAGCCTAGTCCGCGCACCTCTTCTTCAAACTTTTTGTGCTACTTCCTCTGTAAACCTCCTCTTCTTGAAACCCTAGTTGCATCTCCTTCTTTCCACTTCTTCAACTACTTCTTCAAACCCAACTCTAAAAAGACAAAATAGAGAGAGAGAGAACCTATGAGAAAGAGAGAACTAGATAGGGAGATAGAGGAGAAAATTTGAGGGGGGGAGAAGATTTTTAGAGAAGGAGGGGGAGGAGAGAAGAGTTCTGGAGGGGGGAAAGAGTTTCTGGAGAGGACATGTCAAATTTCGGGGAGAGAGCGGCCGACCATGATGGCTGGAGATACCCGGGCTGCTGCCCGGGTGATACTCGGGTACCCGGGTATCAATCCATACCCGGGTTGGTACCCGGGCTAGTTCATACCCGGGTTGATACCCGGGTATGTATTTTTTTTATTTTTTTATGTTTTTATTTTTTATTTTTTTGAAATTTTTTTCTTTTCTTTTTCTCTATCTTTTATCTTTTTCTTTTTTGTCTTTTCTTTTCTTTTCTCTACCACTACTACTAATTCAAACAAGAATTAGCATCTAGAAGAACTCAACTACTTCTAACTACCTTCTAAATTTAACTAGTTAATTTAGATTTAAATGGTGATTTTAGACTTACGTCCCGGGATATCTCCCGGGACTCTTTTGAAATTGTTTCCCGGGACTTAAATTAGTGATTTTAAGACCCGGTTTTATCACCACTATAAACCTAATTAACTACTTAAGCATTTCCCTATTTTCTCTATTTACTATCTAATCTAATTTCATACAATACTAACTATTTTCTAGTTAACTTATACTAAAAACCCTATTTTAACTAATTTTTTTGGTAGGGGCGACCAAGTGGGAGTTTTAGACTCCCACATAACCCCTTTTTCGTCTGTGAGCGTCCTCGTGAGCACTCACTCTACGTCCGCCGGGTTGTAAAGTTTAACCCGGGAACCATTTGTCCGGGTATCCAAAGGAGTCCTGTCCAATTGTTCCAATTGTAAGGTTCCATTTTCAAAGATTTGAATGACTCTATAAGGACCCATCCACCGGGTTTGAAGCTAACCGGGAAAGTCTTTGTGCGTGTTGTCGAACAAGAGCACTAACTTGCCTTCCCAGATGCCGGTCTCCCGGGGCAGCTTCCGGTCAAAGTCCTCCTTTCTCTGGTCTTGGGCGGAAGTTGTCTGGTCCAATGAGTCTCTCCGGTGGTCCTCGAGTTGGTCAATTTGTGATAGCCGGTCCTCTATGTCCTCGATCTTCTCTCCAAATTCTTGGGCCATCACCCGGTAAGTCTCCACATCCAACTCAATTTCCTGCAACACATCCATACCATACACGAGGAAGTAGGGAGTTCTCCCGGTAGTCTTCTTCCAAGTCGTGTTGTAGGCATAAACCGCCGAATGGAGCTTCGTGTCCCAATCAATCTTGTGTGCCGACACCACCTTGTTTAAAATATTCCCTACAATCCCATTGGCTCTCTCCATCAAACCGTTTGCCTTTGGGTTGTATGGCGTTGTCTTCCGGTGCTTGATGTGATAGCACGCGGTGATTTTCTCGATGGTCTCGTTCAAGAAGTGGGTACCCCGGTCACTCACCAACTCCAGAGGATATCCAAACCTCATCAAAATCTGCTCAAACAGGAACGTGGCGGCGGTGGCAGCATCATTCTTCTTGGTAGCTCTAGCTTCCACCCACTTGGTAAAATAGTCCGTCGCGAGGACTATGTACCGGTTCCTACCGGAGCCTACCGGTGCAATGGGACCGATGAATTCGATACCCCATTTGGCAAAAGGTGCCAATGGAACTATTGGTGTGAGAGGCCAATGGTGCCGGAATGATGGAGTTCCGGTACGTTGGCATGGGTCACAACTATGCACCAATTCCTTGACATCTCTATTCGAATGAGGCCACCAATATCCGGCCTCCCGGATACGCGCCATGGTGCTCACGGCCGCAAAATGTCCTCCGACCGGTCCTTCGTGCAATGCTCGAATGACCGGTCTCCGGTACTCCGGTTCCAAGCACCGGCGAAGCTTGTCGTCCGCTCCCATTCGAAAAAGAATCCCTCGAATTAGACAGTATGGCGCCACCTGGTGTTGAAAAACACTCTTCTCCTCCCGGTTGAGGTGGGCCGGGTATCTTCCGGTCTCAAGGTATTCTATGATCTCTTGGAAGTCAGAACTTCCGGTCCCTACAACTAAGTATACTGGAACATCTCTTTTGGGCTCCGGGAGGCTCGTCTCCGGGACCTCCGGGAACTCATCCGGGAACTTTGCAGGAAAATTAGTAGAACTCTCTAGGCCTCTTTGCCTAGAAAGATAATCTGCATTGCAATTGGATTTCCCGGATTTTATTACAACGACGTAATTGAATTCTTGTAGTAATAAAATCCACCTAGCAAGTCTCTCGGACAAATCTGGTTTGTTTACTAGGTATTTCAAGGCATCATGATCCGTGTGGAAAATCACCTCGTACCCCAGTAGATAGTGCCGGAATTTCTTGCAGGCGTAGATCACTGCTAGAGCTTCTCTCTCTGTTGCCGTGTAGTTCTTCTCTGCCGGGCTCATTTGCCGGCTGGCGTAGTAAATTGGATGCTCCCGGCCCTCCTCGTCTGCTTGCCAAAGTATGGCTCCCAAACACCACCGGAGGCATCCAAAGTCACGTGAAACGGCTTACTCCAATCCGGGGGAGCTAGAATGGGGGCCGTTGCCAACTTCCTTTTGAGATCCTCAAAAGCCTGCTGTCTAAACTGTGTCCACACATACTCAACTTCTTTCTTTAGTAGTTCGGTTAGTGGAGAGGCTAACCGGGCATAGTTGACAATAAATCTTCGATAATACCCCACACATCCTAGAAATCCCCTAATCTCCCGGACACTTTTAGGAAGAAGCAAGGCTAATATTGCCTTAACTTTGTCAAGGTTTACTTCTAAGCCACGTTTACTAACAATATGACCTAATAGCAAACCACTCATCATTCCAAAGAAGCACTTACCGGGATGAAGCTTCAAATTTGTCTCCCGGCATCTCTGAAATGTCTTCCGGAGGTACGTCAAGTGATCCACCCACCGGCTAAAAACTGCGAAGTCATCCATGAAGACTTCCAGAAAATGCTTCAAAAAGTCCCGGAAAATGTCAGTCATGAGCTGCTAGAATGTACTGGGAGCATTGCAAAGACCAAATGGCATTCTATTAAATGCAAAAGTACCCCAATCGGTAGTGAAGGTAGTTTTCAAATGATCGACCTTTCGGATAAACACTTGGTTGTAACCAGAAAACCCATCAAGAAAACTGAAACATTCTTGACCGGCAACATGATCAAGAACCATATCAATGAAAGGTAAGGAAAAGTGATCCTTCCGGGTTGCCGCATTTAGCTTCCGGAAGTCTTGACAAACTCGGATCTTTACCTTACCATCCGCACCTACCTTCTTAGGTACTATCACGATTGGTGATTCCCATTCGGAATTATTTACCGGGTAAATATTTCCGGCCTCCAACAACTTGTCCAATTCCTCCTTGACCATCAAGGAGTACTTGGGGTTCAACCGGTATTGCCGTTGTCGGACCGGGGTGGAGTCCTCCTTCAAGTCAATGGCATGCTCTCCCAACTCCGGGGGAATTCCTCTCAAGTCCGCCGGTGACCAAGCAAAGACATCAGAGAACTCTTTCAACAAGGCCATATACTCCTTATGTTCCCTCTTAGATAGTCTTTTCCCTAGGTAGGTCTTACCTACCTCTACCTCCACGGCTTCGTAGTCATCCAGGGCAACCACCGTCTTGATCTTCTCCGCTTCATCCACGTCGGTAGTGGCATACAAATCCGCCCAAGTTACCGGTCTACTGGTGGAACTACATGGCACCGGTGGGAGGGCTTGGTCCTTCATTTGTTGTCTAATCCACTCCGAGGACAACAGGACATTCGATTCTCCTAAGGATCGGTCCTCTGGTCTCTTCTCCGGGACGTCTTCTCGGTCCGAGTCCGGGTTGACTACTCCTGTCTCCGGGACGGGCTCCGGAAAGTCAAAATCTGACTCCATATCTTGGGTGTACTGCTCTATCCGATAGGATGGAACGGAGTCTGTTTCCTCCGGGTCGGTCCAATCTGAGATATACCCATCAGACTCCGAGGTTTCACCTTGGTGTTCTTCCGGAAGCCATGGAATGCTTACCGGAGGATTACCGAAGATGAAGGCCTTTCTCTCCCAATTCACCTTGACACCGGCTAGGTAGAGCCACGGTCTCCCTAACAAAAGAGGAAATGGTTTCCCCAAATCTACCCGGATAACAATATAGTTCAAAGGGTAAATAGTGCCACAAATCAAGGTTGGGATACCGGACAACTTACCGGCGGGAACTACTCTCGATTGGTCCGCCATTCGGAGAGTTTGCTCGGTGGATTCGAGATTTGTGTATCCTAGGTCGGTAGCCGTAGACTCCAACATAAGATTAACTCCGGATCCGCCGTCTACCGGGACGTTTTGGATTAGGCATCCATCTATCTCTACCGAGATCTCCGGGGCGCCAAAGTCTTCAACTTCCGCAAAATTGACCGCTACCGGTGGCAACTTGATCTTGCGCCTACGAGGCCGGATCAATGAGTCCTTGAGTTGCTTCTGGTAATTCGGGTTGTCATGGAGAAGTTGACCGATCGTCACATTGGCCTTTTGTGCCCGGAGATCCTGTAAGATGTCATACTCATCTACCCGGGTGCCTACGTTCCGGTGGATGATTACCGGGTTACCGGCGAAAGTCACCTTCCTAGCACTAGGCTCTACTCTATCTCTAGTAATCTCATCTCTAACCTCTTGGCTAATGTCCGGAAGAGGGTTGGCTAATCCTACCCCTTTTCCGGCTTGAGCTACCGGTGGAGGAGTCACTATAGGTGGGTCGGGGTTTGGCTCCTCCTCCGATTCTCCGGATACATCGGATGTTTCCGGGGTTGGGATCCTATGACTCCGGTCATGGCGGGTCGGACTCCGGTCATGCCGGGCTTGTCTCCGGTGAGAGTGTCTACCTACTCTATTGGTAACGGAGCTGCGGGTGCTTATCCGGTTTACCCCGGTATCCGGTTGCAGCTCCCCTGGTGGTTGTCACTTGGTAGGCTGGTCCACACCTCCCGCATGCCCATAGTTCAAGGCCGTTTGCTCCCGGGGAGGGTTGTCAATCTTCTTGTAAATGACCTTTGGCTTGGGAGGCTCTTGACATTGACCTGCAGTATGGCCATGCTCTCCACAATTCTGGCATGGTAGCTCCAAAGGAGCTCTTTGGTTATATCCCACACCAAATTGAGCTCTTGACGGGCAATCCCGGGCATAATGCCCGGATTCCCCACATAGAAAACATACACCATACTGCTTCACAAATGACACCAGTTGCCTCTGAACTGGTAGGATAGCTCTAGGCTGTGAAGTATTACCTTGGAAGTTCCCGGTGGCTTGTTGTCCGGGCTGGTAGAGAGGATATGAACCTCTTCCCCAGCCGTACGATGGGACAACATTGTAGACCTCCAATTCTTCCGGTTCCTCCTCTTCACACTCCGCCGGGTAGTATATTGTTCCATCAACGTCTACGAAGTGAACCGGACGTGAGTGTGTGCACTCACCACTGTTGTGGCCGCTCTCTCCACAATTGCTATACCAAACATTCCTCCAGTTGGTTGGAATGATTCTCCGGGTCTTTTTCGGTGCTGCCAATTGCACGGAGAGCTCGGTCATGGCCTTGGTGAGGTCCTTCATTAGTTGTTTGCTGGTGTCCGGACTCTCCACCTTCACCTTGGCTCTTGGTCCGTTGCCGTCCTTCCGGTGACTCCGGGCAGTAGAAGCTCTCCGGGGTGGTGGACTAACGTTGCTTGATTGGGCGCTCTCCATGTCGGAATTGGACTCGCTCGCCGACTCCCGGTCACGATTTCTCCGGAGAGTCCTCCGGGGCTTGGGGTCACTCCGGTGCTTGCTCTTTTTATTTTCTTTTTCTTTTTCTTTTATCTTTTTCTTTTTTGTCTTTTCTTTTCTTTTCTCTACCACTACTACTAATTCAAATAAGAATGAGCATCTAGAAGAACTCAACTACTTCTAACTACCTTCTAAACTTAACTAGTTAATTTAGATTTAAATGGTGATTTTAGACTTACGTCCCGGGATATCTCCCGGGACTCTTTTGAAATTGTTTCCCGGGACTTAAATTAGTGATTTTAAGACCCGGTTTTATCACCACTATAAACCTAATTAACTACTTAAGCATTTCCCTATTTTCTCTATTTACTATCTAATCTAATTTCATACAATACTAACTATTTTCTAGTTAACTTATACTAAAAACCCTATTTTAACTAATTTTTTTGGTAGGGGCGACCAAGTGGGAGTTTTAGACTCCCACACTTTGCCATTGGCACAGACTTCATGAGACCTACCTATCACCTGACAATCTCTCAAGGTTGTCCCTGCACGCACTAACCTCACAAAAACCCTCCCTAACGGACGTACGTCCGTTCTAACCGTCTACGTTTCAAACCCTAACGACAAGCGGTTCGGAAAACCGTAAGAGTGAGAGAGGAAGTGAGAGCGAAAGAAAGAGAGAAAACCTAGACACGGGAAGTCGAAGTGAGAAGAAAGAGTATCCCACCAAATCCCAGCCATAAGTAGTCTGGCCGTTAGTATGACATCATGATGACGGTTGACGGGGACAGTTTTGGCTGACAGGTTCTGGATAACTGACTGACCCGGAATTCCGGTAACTGCTCCGGCTCCGCTTTTGAGAGTTATAGGCTTAATTAGGGTTTGCAATCAGGTTTATCCGACTTCATTCCTACCTGAAGACTATTGGCCATATCTAGCACACACTATCATAATTAATTAACTATTTTTTTTGGTTTTGGCCGGAATTTAAGGTTAACTTCCGGCACCATGTGGGAACAGAATCCCACAAATGGAGTGGCGGCTGCTTGGAGAGTGGTGGATTAACCACATGTTGCTGCAACATGAAGTGGAGTGGGCCAATGTGGCTACTCTCGGTGATTCATTGAATGTCTGTGAAGCCATGTGATCCGAGGGTGCAAAAAAGTAGGAGGTGGCCATGCAACAGGAGTATGACTCGCTCATGGCAAATGAAACTTGGGAGTTGGCTCCCCTTTCAAAGGGTCACAAGAGCGTCGGATGCAAGTAGGTGTTTTGCATTTAGAAGGATGCTTCAGGTCAAGTTGTGCGCCACAAGGCATTGTTGGTGGCAAAGAGATATTCTCAAGTTGAAGGAGTAAACTTCCTTGAGATTTTTTCTCCCGTTGCAAAGTTCAACACCATTTGGTGCATCCTTGCGCTTGGAGCCGCGTTGGATTTGGAGATCCATCAAATGGATTTGATAACCACATTTTTGAATGGCGCATTGGAAGAGCACATCTACATGAGCCAACCACGAGGTTTTGAGAAGAGGAACTTTGAACATCTTGTGTGCAAGCTCAAGAAGTTGTTGTACGGACTCAAGCAATCACCAAGGGTTTGGTACAAATGGATCGACTCATTTTTCATCAAAGAGGGCTTTACAAGAAGTGAAGCGGATCACTCATTGTACATCAAACAAACATGTGAGTACTTGTTGATAGTGCTCATCTATGTGGATGACTTGATCAAAAAAAGTGCTCATCCATGTGGATGACTTGATCCGTAACATAAAGTGGCTGGACACCCACTCTTCCTTCTCGGTTAACCGGTGGATTATTGCTGCGGTTGAACCAACAGTCTCACAACATCTGGATGGCTATTTGGACGTGGTCACGCAGACTCGGACAATGTAGACTACAACGACATCCCGGCGAGTACTAGGTGCTTCTCTCGAGTGAGTTTTATAGCTTGCAAAGAGGACTCCTAGACATACACATCAGGCTTTTTTCCTATCACAGAGGCAGATTCTGGCCTCAACCGGAATCCGGGTTCACACAAAGCTTCCGTGCCCTAGAGACTACCAAGTATACCTCTGTAATACATCTCTTCCATTTCTGGCTACCTTTGGACCTTGGAGAATATCAGACCTCTCTCTGAGCTCTTCTCCAACTCTTTCGGGTGCTCTCTCAATGAAAGCCCCAACCGGTTGCCTCAATTACAAACACTCCAAGTCTCCAACACTCACTACTGAGAAACTCAATCACCACACTACAAGCCACAATGGATCCGTTTTCCACAAGAAAACATTCAATACCACAAGGTTTAGACAACCAACATAGTGAGAGGTTTAAAACTTTTTCAACGAAAAAAACAAGATGATGAGTTTCCTAAAACTCATCTACCAAGTACAAGCTAAGTTTCCTAATTTTAGTTCTAAACTTCTACCTCATCCGCGAGAAATCCGGAAAATCTTATCCTGACGACCAAAAGATCCTAGGACTCTACTTTTAGATGTCCTATAATTCCTAGATCAGATCCGAAATTTTTGGATTTGAGATCTAGACTCACCGTTTTCCAAATTCTAAGGTATGTTTAAAATTCCTTAGTCTATGGATTAGTAGCCGGGTGCAATTCGGAGCCCATCATTAATCGCTACTAGACCTAAGTAACTTAAGGATTTCCAAACCCTAATCCTAAATTTAACTAGGGTTGTTCTAAATATCCTTCAGCCTAGGGCTCCTATGCCTAGGAGCCTACTCTACCCCTATCTTTCCGGTGTCCACTTCCCCGTGTGTTGCTTCCGGCTGTCGGATTCTGGATTCGGATCCGAGAGCTGTCGGTGGAGACTCCGTCATCAGGATTGCCTCAGTTGATGAGTCCACGACCATCCAGGGTTGTTCGGCCGTTCGTCCCTCCGGTAGTGTCCGTCCGTCCGGCTGTCCGTCTGTTAGAGGCTGTTGTCCGTTCGATAAGGGTCAACCCTGATTTGACCATGACTCGAGGTAAGTAAATTTATCCACTGCCACAAAGGCGACTACGTAGCTGACACGTCGACAACAAGGTCACGCGCGTGCAGAGATGAGGGCGGGCATGTACGGAGATGGGCCGGGCGCGTACTTAAGGGGCCGGGCGCATACTGGGGAGGACCAAGCGCGTACCGTAGTGGGCCGCGCGCGTATAGGGGAGGACCGGGCGCGTACCGTGAGAGGCCTAGCGCATATAGGGAGGGATTGGGCGCGTACCGCAAGGGGCCGGACATGCGCCGTGAAGGGTTGGGCGTATACTTGGAGGGGCTAGTGCGTCCGACCAAGGTCGCGTGCGTGAGCTGAGGGTTGGGTGCGTTCGTGGAGGGGTTGCGCGCGTTTGTGGGGGGGGGCTGTGTGCGTTTGTAGAGGAGGCTGGGCTGGGCGCGTGGCGTCTGGGGGCGCGCGAGTACGGGTATTGAATTCAAGGGTCTCGTGCGCTCTCTCACTACTTAATATGCATGAGCTTCATATTGCAATGTGTATGAAAAAAGTTAATCTTTTATTTATCACGAGATGGGCAAAAGACACCGTTACATTACAATGCTAGTACATATTGCAAAATGATCAACAATTTTCCTTCACTATCAATACGGTAAGTCAAAATTGCTATATATTATAGCGGAAGCAAGCGTCTTGAATTTCAAAGTTGAATGGTTTAGCCATTAGCTCATAACCACTTTGAAGAGTGTTGGACGTTTGATTGGATCTCGCTCCAGTAACTTGTTGATCTTCACTTGAAAAGCTGCGTAGTTGACGGTTGATTTGAAGAATGCTGAGTCAAATTCTTTCTCCCAAATCGCTCTAGCCATCGACCCAACGGAGTACGAATCGGCAAGCTGGGTGTATTGGTGTCGCCGCTGCATCACATCTAGAGTTGTCAGGACGCTCGACGTCCATGACGTCCTGTTGTCCGGACGGAGGACGTCCTCAGGCCCATGAGGACGTCCGGTGACATAATGACTTTCGTTAGTTTATCCGAGGGTAAATAGCCGTATACAGCTCCGGCAAACTGCCCATTCCGTCTGCACGGCCGTCTGATGTCCGCCGCGGCCGACCGCATGGGCGTCCGCTTTGGGCGAAAGGCGTCCGCCGCAGCGGACGGCTCTCTACCGACCGCTCCCTCGACCTTGTCCGCTAGTAGATTGACATCCTCTCATCTCCCAACGATCAGAATCACCGTGAGTATAAAGAAAACAACACATGGAGCCTCACTTCACTTCTGAACTTTTGTTTCCCAAGAGCTTTGAGTTGCACTATGTATTCATTGCTTGTTAATCATCGAGTTTGGAAGTCTTCAATATCAGAGTTTCTTTACGAACTCCTGATATTTCTTCCACATACTACCTATCTCGTTCGTTCATTTCTCGATATTATACCCATCAAAATGGCCACCAAACCTTGGTCTCCTTGGTTTATCGAAATCACTGAAGTACGAGGTAGGAAGGCCAACTCCCTCCAATGCAATCTTTGTCACTGCATTTCTGCTAGAAGGCTAGAACGACAGCTAAGTCATCTTGGGTACGAAGAACTCCTTTGACAAGCGCAACAACGGTGTTGGCCTCTGTACCAAGTTGACAACCCGGGTACAAATTTTATTTAAAAATTGTCGTGGCCACTAGCTGAAACACAATGGAGAACTGTTATGCAAACATTGTCCCACCCCACCATTGAAATTTGCGCCTGCCTTAGAATATAGCACGCCCAAATCTACTGGTGGAGACTCTTGTATAGGGTCTACTCAAGCCCCTCCCCCGTGATTTTACCATCAACCATGGTTGAATCAAACCCCACCTTCCACGACTTCATCGAACAAGGGAGTGTAGGTGCCACCTTCCCCAGATTGGTGAGGCAATCCGTGCTCGAAGAGGGCTTTCAAGAAGTGAAGCGGCGGGAGCGGGACAAATTGTGGGCAAAGTTTTTCTACGAAGCAAATGTGTCGTTTGCTATAGCACGGAATGTTGCGTTCAAGGAAGCCGTGATGAAGACTGCCTCTTTCAAAAAACCATATGTCCCACCTTCTTACCATGACATTCGGACAAGGTTGTTGGGACAAGCGAAGGCTGATTTGGAAGCACAACTCAATAAAAGACTGTTCGCGAGTGTTCGGAAGGGGGAATGCTATCTTGCGAGCCGTGAGCGGTGAGCGGTGAGATGCGAGCGGTAAGCGGTCAGGGGTAAAGACTTTGAAGTTTATTTACATCTAAAATGTTACCGATAGTAAATTGAAAGGGACCTCAAATTCTATAATAGTCTGTTACCTGAAGAAATAGAATAAATTTTTAGATATGACTCAAGAAGAAGTCAGAGGGAACCCTATATCTGCAGACGTTGTCCGTTGTGGGAAGCCCAATAAATGTAATTGGAATTAGAGTATACGGTGACACCCGGCAAAACACGTAAGATATCCGTTACAAGAAGCGGGTATCGGAGTGTTAGCAACGGTGCGTAGATGGTAAAGTGTTCGAATCTGAGAGGCAATTAGTTCTAAGAGACATAAAGAATAGTGTTGTGGGGAGAATATTGTGCTAGTATAGGCATTGACCGGAACAATGGAAGAGAAACTAAAGAATGCATGGAACAAAGAAATCAGATGAGGGAAAATGCTTTGAGTGGAAGGTCACAAAGAAACTTGTTGCCGAGATATACGCAACGCACGATAAGTATCTAGGAAGAAGAGTTACAATAACTATCCGACCATGATAGGAAAATGTTGGACTCCTCTAAAGCCTCGATATCAAGGAAGTCATTAAAAGAAAAACCAGAACTAGAGGAAGTGGAAGTAGACAAAGGGGAGACTACGACTGCCATCTGGTGTGCAGCTTGGCCCGCGTACGAAGGGAGCAAGAAATCTCGATCTGGTGAAGCGGCCAACGCATCAAACTGAAAGCAGAAAGCAAGGACACAAATTAGTCTGAGTGAATGAAGAAACTACAGAAGTAAAACTTAAAATTCAAATTTACTTACTCAATCGATTTCTCTTCGAGATCTTGCGGATTGGGGGATCTTCATCAATGCTGAGGTCCATGGAGGTGGGTAGAACCGAACTGGATCGCGGAGGCTTCGACATAAAAAGTGGCTTCAACACCGCCTCAAAAATAGCCTTGTCGAATTCGAAGCCAACAAAATGCCGACCAGCGGCGCGACACGCGCGAAAAGAATTTTCTTAATGACTAGAAAATGTTAGATCAATTGATACAATGAATAAAAGAGAAAAATACTATAGAGTGAAAGTATAGGAGAAGGTGAAGTGATACCTGTAGAAGCGAATGCATCGGTGATCAGAGCGCCAGGTTTGGTAAGGGCCTTGAATAGCATTTGGTAAAAAATGACGCCCTTCTCCCGTCCAACCCTCCATGGAACGTTACCCCGCATAGTCTGGGTCGTGAGGTCGTTGTGATTGAGTAGAACATCGGTTTCTTCCACTCCCCAACCAGTCTTCGACAACTGCGCATTCACAATGTACAAGAAGGACTCCAAGGGTAACGCGTTCCTGACGTAGAGAAGGATCCGAAATCTGTGGGTCTGTAAAACCAAAGACTAGGCAGAAGAACAAAATTAGGTGAAACGTCTATATAAATAAGAAGCATCTCTTTTTAAAAAATGAATACTTACCTTCTTTGATGGATCAGTGGGCAACGCCAATGGTAATTCGATAACACCCCACCACTCGCGGAGTAACTTGAACTCGTAGGTTGCAGCATATGACCGGACGTCGGTGCGAATTTGCACAGACTCGGGAATAATTACCATAATGCATCCCTGTTCATGAAGGAACGAGTCAGCAAATTCAAAGAAGGCCTCAACAATCGGCTCAACATAAACGTTCCAAGATGGAATGTCTTTCGCATCCCGCGAAATAGATGGAATGCAAAGGCCTTCAGGGATGTCCCCAAGAATGAGATCGAATCCTCGATGAGGACATGTTGCGCTGCGGGCCGGGTTCGAAGTGGAAGGACACACCTGCAAGAACAGAGCTGATTTATATTAGAATGACTGAAGAGGAAGGCAAAAAATGCATGCCGCAAATACTACTCTTCAACCTGGATTTCAGGTGAGGAAATACTAAGTGCACCAGTTTCCCATAGAATTCCAGTGAACAATAGTACTGAATGCATTCTAAGGCTAAAGCAAAATTAAACTGAAACAGCGGAATTACAGTGCCACCAAAAGCACTTCACCAATATTCAAACAATATTAATAAATAGGCAGTAGTCAACGAGTAGCTAATTTGATTGATGTAATAGACTTGGTTCCAACATTTACCTTTAGCATGAACTCGTTGAGCCGAATCATGCACGGGTGGTCTTTTCCTCCATTCATCAAATCCTGGAGAGATGAAAGCTCCACTCTAATACCCATCTTGGAAGTTGACACACTCGGTGGAGAGAAGGCGTCGTGAAAAGCTTTCCTTTTTACAACCGATGGCTGATGTTTAGGAGAGCCCGGAATTTCTGGAGACGCTTCAACTTCTGGAAAGCTCTCCTCAGCAACTGAAGCAGACTCTTCCGCGGCAATAGAAGAGGGAATGAGTACCTCAACTACAGGGTCCATCGATGAAGATCCTCGAGACTTCTTTGAAGCAGCTTTGCCCTTACCCTTCGATTTCGTTGCTGTGGCAGCTGCTTGGGCATTGGTCTCCACCCCAATGAGCTCTGGCTGAATGCTATCTCGCAGTGCAATGTCGAAATGCGGTGGACTCTGAACTAGGCAGTCTAGATACCAGCCGCACCTCTCCGAGTGCTGCGGACCCCAATCTTTCCGAATTCCCGCAGAGATCATTGTCGACGGGCTCTTCGGATCCAGGTAAGACGCAAAGAACGGAGGATTGCGTGTCCCAACCCTTGCCGGCATCAAAATGAACGGTACAGGGTACGCCGCAATGCCGATGGAAATCCGCATTGATGTGCCGGATCATAGTTCTTGTGAATGCCCCTGTCCACGTTGAACTCCCGATAAAATGTTGTATCCCACAGCTGAATCCGTTGTTCCTCAATATAGTCCGAAATTCTAGAGATTGGCTCACCAACATCTAGGTTGCAATTGACGTCAATACCAATATCGAGCAATGAGCCATCCAAGAGCCGCTCTGCTTCGCTAGAGAGCTGCAGAATGAATGTATTTAATTAGATTGACAGTACTGATTGGAATTTAAAAGAAGTCAAACAAAATGAATAGTCCCTACCTGAGCCCACCAAGTAGCTCGATGAAGCCATTTAGGGAACTCACTGTTGGGAAACTTTGACTTTGGAAACCTGAGTGATTCTCGAAGATTTCCATCTCTATTCCAACGCTGCAGCCATTTGACTTTCATAACAGGGTCCATGGCGGATGTGGCGAGCATACATAGCTTTTCTTGAGTCATCTCGGTGTTGTCTTCATGAGCTTCGTAATTCAGTTTCACTTGAATGAGAAATCTTGGTGTGTGCTTCGGATCGGCAAGTGGAAGCTGCTTCCGTAGCTCTGAAAGGGTTGATAACTTCATCTTCTCCATTGTTTTTCTTACAAAGTCTTGAGCATTAGTGGAGGTCCATTCCTTTGGATCCGGAAATCTCTCTGCAAATTTCCTTTGCGCCACCGAAGCCGCCTCTCCAATCTCTTGCTGTAAGAATAACAACAAATTTGTCAAGCACAGTTAATGACTGATACCCTAAACCTTAGCGAATACAAACAAAACAAACAAGATTCAGCATTGAGGGTGCCGCTGGCCAACCCGTTCTAGCGCTCTACCCTGAAAATCACGAAACTTGATAAGGAATGCTAGTTATGCTCCTGTCGGTAGAGCAATTGTGGTGAGGAGAAAAGTCAGACAGTATGGGTATGCCGCTGCCGGCACACCCTTTTAGCATATCGACGGAAAGGGTGAGGGTTACTATGATAGTAAGGGAGTTGGAATGAAGAAAAAATAAAGTTAGAAAGGAAGAGAAGTTTGAGGAAGATTAAAAAGAAGGAGAGTTAAGTAGAAAGGAATAAACGTTGAGAGAAAGGGAGAGGTGTGTGACCAGCGGGTGTGCCGGCAGCGGCACACCCTCACAGCTCCTATCTTTAACATCGTGTCACTGCGCTATGGGGGTGTGCCGTTGCCAGCACACCCCCTGCACATTCACTGTTTCATACGCACGGTGACCGTAAGGGAGAGGGAGAGGAAGAATTGGAAAGTCGGAAATGTTTTTAGAGTTGAAAACAATTTGTTGAATATGTTATTAGTGAAATCAGGGGCAATCTGAGGGAAGGATGGCAAGGGGGAGAAAGAATGAGAGGCAGAGAAAGGGAAGAACAGTAAGGGACAGGAAGGAGGGAGAGTAAGGGACAGTCAAGAGAGGAAGAGGTTGAGCAGGGACAGAAACTAAGGGAGAGTTAGGAATCGGAATAGTAAGAGAGAGGGAGACTAAGCGAGAATAAATGAAATCGAGAGGGAGAGTAAGAGTAAGGGAGAGTATGGAGTCGGGACAATAGGAGGAAGGAGAGTGGGGAGTCAGTTTAGAAAGGGGTTAGTAAGACGTCGGGACAGGGGGTGTGCCGGCAGCGGCACACCTCTACAGCGCCATGCTAAGATGAGGCAGCATGGAGCAGTGGAGGTTTGCCGCTACCGGCACACCCCTTGCGCACCCACCTGAGCTACTGCAAGGCGACCGAATGATTCATTTCAGCCTCCGAGCGTTGGCTCCAGTGAGTGCGCAGGGGGTATGCCGGCAGCTGCACACCTCCACTACGCCATGCTAAGATGAAGCAGCATGGAGCAGTGAAGGTGTGCCGCTGCCGACATACCCCCTGCACACTCGCCGGAGCTAACGCTCCGAAGGTAAAGACAACATTTCCGGTACAGAAGCATTGTGAAGGTGAGTGCGCAGGGGGTGTGCTTGCAGCGGCACACTCCAATTAAACCGTGCCTCGGATGTGATGATGGCGCTGTGGAGGTGTGCCGCTGCCGGCACACCCCCCCGCTCAATCGGTGGACCCAATGCTCAAAGGTAGATGTAATTCTCTCTGAAACCGATCCACGGTTAAGGTCGGCTCAAAAGGCCTGCCCGCACCGACATACCTCCAATAAGCCATGCTTAGGTGTTCTAGCTATGCTCTGTGAAGGTATGCCGCTGCACGCACACCCCTTGAGCCAAGGTTGTCATACTGGACGGACGTCCGGTACGCTCGTCCGTCCGATTCACCCGTCCGGTAGAGCTCTCGCCCGTCCGGGTAAGTCAACTAAGGGTTGGCTAACCCGCCAGGTAAAAAATAGGCGACGTGGCAGCCATGTTGGCACCACATAGCTGCCACGTAGGAGAGGGTCATGTTTGAGTAGGATCGGGGACTAATGGCAAAAGGGAGGTGGGGCGGAGACGTCCCCGCCCCATACGGGTAGGGCGGAGACGTCTCCGCCCCCACACGGGCAGAGTCGGAGACGTCTCCGCCCCTGCCCGTATGGGGCGAAGACGTCTCCGCCTCTACTAGTGCAGGGGTGGGGACGTCTCCGCCCCTTCATGAGTTACTTAATAGTGTTTAACTATTGACACTATGTTGGTAAACTAAAATTTATGTTTACTGTAGTATACACTAAATGTGAACCCATACACCAATTGCAAATGAGGCACTTAGTGTAGTGACATAACCGGACACTAAATGCCATTTACTACACTATGTATCAATTTTTGTAGAAATAATAAATTTATTTCTTTCACTTGTGCACATTTAGTGTATCAATAGTGTATCAATAATTATTTGTGCTTGAACAAATGCAAATCTCGGATCTAGAATTTAAGATTTGGACGTATCCAATATTGATTAAAATATAACGTATGGCAATTGCCAAGTACACATATTCTTCTACGAAGATGCCGTATTGCCTATTTAACCACCACATGCAAAACTAATGCAGCTAATTAATAAAAAACTATTGTCGGTAACAACATAGAGGCATAGTCCAGTTGTGGCGGGGTTTCATTAATGTGTCTAAAACATCTGGTACAGAAGACCGTTCTTCGAGCAGTTGTTTTTGCAACGCTATAAATTTTAGCTTCAGATTTACATATTGCTCCGTGTTTTTGTTGGTGAAATACGAAGTGTTCCAATCTTCTTTCCAAAAAATTTCACAAATCCAACCTACCGCAAATGCATTTGCTGCCTTGGAGTAGAGGTGTGACCGTTGCATGACTTCAAGCGAGTTGGTGGAGTCCCACGGCCCAAAATTATAGAGCAGTTCTGGTGCCACAAACCGTCGCCCCTCTCTCTCTTGTTGAAGCTCCTCCTTGAATTGATAACCATACCTTGATGGCTCATTCTCCACAACCCGACTAGAAAGCCCCCAATCGCAAATTCCGATGTACACCGTATCAGGTTTCTACTCATCAAAGTGGAGCAAAACATTCGATGGAGAGATGTCATTGTGTATATAATTTACGTCGTGGCATTTTCCCACAATGACAAGCAATGATAGCGCGAGGTTCTCTCGATTTTGGCGGAAAGTTTTTACCCACCGAAGCTCTTGGATCGCCAACCCGGTATTCGGATGCATCTCAATCCGTTCAAATGGCAATGCTTTGTCCACTTTTGAGTCAAACTTGAACCAAAAAGAAGCCAGAGATCCCCCATTCCACCAGAGCGTGTACCCTTCCATAGTTTTCGGGTGGATGTACGCAAGTCTCATGATCCCTCGATGCACTACCGGACATCCTCCAGCCTCGTTGATGATGTTTCGGCGCTTCTCCCTCTCGTTGGTGTTGGTCAGAGTCTTTCCCGCGAAGTAAATCCAACTTGGAATGATTTCCAATTTGGTTATCATCACCTTCCGTACAGCCCCATAGCCACCCACCGCGCTTTGCTCTGGCATTGGAATCACTTTAGCGCAACTTTCAAGCCACTTGAAAGTTCCACCAGCGCAGTGAGCCAAAATTTGCTCCTCAATAGTCGCTTTCCAAAGAGCTAGTTTCTTCTTACGGGAAGAAGAGTACTGTTGAACGAAGCCCTGGATCATCCTCATCTTTGCCACTAGTGCGCGCTCCTCCAGGTTCCTGGTGCTCTCATCCTCCTTCTTCCCCGTGACGTAACACTAGTTCGCAACGATATTAGTGGTCAGTGCGGTCACTTGTGTATCCAACCACTCCGAATGCAACCAATAATCTGAGAAATTATTAAATTTCTAAAATTTATCAAGAATTGACATTAATTAGTGTCGCATGTCAACCGTCAACTTGTGGTATCCCTCTTCGTTGTGCGCTAAAATGCTCCCTGTCAACGCCCCTCTCGTCCGGCGGTTGTTAAACTCGACGGCAATCCCTTTACATTCAACCAGGTATTTGTGCGGGGCATGTCCGGATTTGGTGACTTCTTCCACCTCTTTTTGCTCGATGACGACGGATTCAATGATCTCGAAGTCAACTCCGTGTTGGTGGTGTGAACCAAATAAACCGCCCCTAAAGGGTGGCTTATCTTGAACGCAAGATCCTAATACGGGGCCTAGTTCCTTGTATAACCAATCCTCAACCCATTCACACACAACTTATCTGAGCATGGTGACACATCTCATGCTTACTTAGGTTCCTTGTGGTTGATTAGTGAGGTGGTGACTTAATCCAGCCTTTTAATTGCACCCACCTTTGAACGGAGGTAACTTTTGCTCTAGAGCTCTGAATCCAACGTTTTCAACTCACATGGGTTCGATTCAGCATCACAAACTTGATTAGATCCTTAAAGGTCCGCTCCAGGCTTAGGTGTGACCCTGGAATCAGTCGGCAGCAGACAGGCCCCATATTTCCTACAGACTTATAATACCATTTATCTCCTTGACTATAACTCCGTTTCGTATGGTTGTTTTTTTTGCTCTTATTAGTTTTTTGTGCTTAACATGATGGGAGCCTTCAATTTATCATTTGACTCGACCCCGGACCTCACAGCCAGCGACCAGCAGTGCACCTTCAACATACATGTTTACTCAAAAATTGGAACCAACCATTCACGTGCACGCCACATATACTTCACATGATTAACCCCACCTTAACACTAAGCTACGCATGAGCATCCAGCTGCGTTCTCTTATTCTTGAAGATTGATCACTTGGTTAAGTTGAGTTGATTGCAACCCTAATTCTAGTGAAATTTTGACACCGCTTCCGTGTGACTTGTGTGACTAGAAAATTAGGGTTCCCTTATGCACAAGGAATTGACTACTAGCTGGGGGAAAGGAGAGGCTCCCTGGTTTGATTCAATTTGCCCTCCTTCCTTCTGTTCTTCGTGCTTTAGCTGATCTCGTCCTCTTCGTGTTCTGCTCTTTGTGATCTCGTCCTCTTCGTGATTCAGCTCTTCGTGATCTCGTCCTCTTCGTGTTCTGCTCTTCGTGATCTCGTCCTCTTCGTGATTCAGCTCTTTGTGATCTCATCCTCTTCATGTTCTGCTCTTCGTGATCTCCGTGTTCCGGTCTTCGTGATCTCGTCCTCTTCGTGTTCTGCCCTTCGTGATCTCGTCCTCTTCTTGATCTCGTCCTCTTTGTGATTCAGCTCTTCGTGATCTCGTCCTCTTCGTGTTCTGCTCTTCTTGATCTCGTCCTCTTCGTGATTCAGCTCTTCGTGATCTCGTCCTCTTCGTGTTCTGCTCTTCGTGATCTCGTCCTCTTCGTGTTCTGCTCTTCGTGATCTCGTCCTCTTCGTGTTCTGCTCTTCTTGATCTCGTCCTCTTTGTGATTCAGCTCTTCGTGATCTCGTCTTCTTCGTGTTCTGCTCTTCGTGATCTCGTCCTCTTCGTGTTCTGCTCTTCGTGATCTCGTCCTCTTCGTGATTCAGCTCTTCGTGATCTCGTCCTCTTCGTGTTCTGCTCTTCGTGATCTCCGTGTTCTGCTCTTCGTGATCTCGTCCTCTTCGTGTTCTGCTCTTCGTGATCTCGTCCTCTTCGTGATTCAGCTCTTCGTGATCTCGTCCTCTTCGTGTTCTACTCTTCGTGATCTCGTCATTTTCGTGTTCTGCTCTTCGTGATCTCGTCCTTTTCGTGTTCTGCTCTTCGTGATCTTGTCCGCTTCGTGTTCTGCTCTTCGTGATCTCGTCTTCTAAGAGGGTTGTCTATTGTGTCGTGATGGGGACAATTTCCGTCACAATGTCAGGATGTCACGACATAATGACGTCATGACATCGTGACGGATCGTGACTTTACTGTGACGGACACTGTTTGACGTCAAAAAACTCAATATTTACATTTACCTCTCGACAGATACGTTGGATAAAGTACGGAGTTTCTTTGCCACATGTGTAGACATGTCATCATCTACTACAAATTCATGTCCCAGTAATTTTACGGCACAAAGGAGTGTCCGCGCCCATCCGCGGCCCCCTCCGCGCCTATCCGCGCCCCATACGCGCTCGTCCGCAGCCCCGCCCGCGCCCATCCGCGCCCGTCCGCGCCTATCCGCGCCTATCCGAGCCTATCTGCGCCTATCTGTGCCTGTCCGCGCCCATCCGCGCCTACCCGCGCCCCATCCGCGCCCATCCGCGCCCGTCCGCGCCTATCCGCACGGATGGGCGCGGACAGGCGCGGATGGGCACGGATTGGGGTCGAGGGAATTTAAGAGTTAATTCTCAAGGTAAAATGATGGTATTTTCTAATGATATCATTGCCATGTAGGTGGCCACATTGATTTCATTGCCCACATAGGATGGCCACGTCAACGCCGAGGTAACTAATCTACCATGCATAGGGGTAAAGTTGGCCTTTGACCCTACGTTGACTCTATTATGTCGTGACGGGAGGGTCCGTCACGACGCGTCACATCATGACGGCACGTCACTGTCACAATGTCACGATAGACAACCCTGGTCCTCTTCGTATTCTGCTCTTCGTGATCTCGTCCTCTTTGTGTTCAACTCTTCGTGATCTCGTCCTCTTCGTGTTCTGCTCTACGTGATATCCGTGTTCCGGTCTTCGTGATCTCGTCCTCTTCGTGATTCAGCTCTTCGCGATCTCGTCCTCTTCGTGATTCAGCTCCTCGTGATCTCGTCCTCTTCGTGTTGAGCTCTTCGTGACCTCGTCCTCTTCGTGATTCAGCTCTTCATGATCTCATCCTCTTCGTGTTCTGCTCTTCGGGATTTCGTCCTCTTCGTGATTCAGCTCTTCATGATCTCGTCCTCTTCGTGTTCTGCTCTTCGTGATCTCGTCCTCTTCGTGATTCAGCTCCTCGTGATCTCGTCCTCTTCGTGATTCAGCTCCTCGTGATCTCGTCCTCTTCCTGTTCAGCTCTTCGTGATCTCGTCCTCTTCGTGATTCAGCTCTTCGTGATCTCGTCCTCTTCGTGTTCTGCTCAGCTCTAACTCACACTCCTAGTGGCCGGGACTTCCGGCTCTCCTTCCCTCAATTCTCTCTCTCGTTTTTTCTTCCTCTCCCTGTTCTCTCTTTTCCTACCTCCTTGCCCACTACCCGAATGAGACCTCTCCAGGGGTTAACCCCCCAACCTTAGCTCTCCTTGAGTTCCCATGGGTGTTCCCCGCCGCCTTTGGCCTTCTTCCATAAATGACCCCTTCTTACAAAGCCTATTAACCCTATGACTACTAATCCCGGCCCACCCTTGCATTTAACAAAAGTGGGTGTCCCACTAACCAAGGAATATCTAAATCTAAACTTTGACCCCATGCCACATGAGTGTGCATGACCTCCAAATAAGTGAGCTCTTACGCTAAATTCAAGGATGCTAAATCTAACTAATCTACCTAAATTGAATTCCCCTTGCTTGGGGTTTGGATTAATTTACCAAGTGATGGTGAGGATTTTTTCCTACTTCTTTTGGACCCTTTTTTTTTCTACTTTTCCAAGGGCTTTTCAAGCCTCCTTCTTTTTTCCTTCTCCTCACCATCATTCTTCTTCTTCTCCTAATTTTTTCTGTGGTTTCTTCACCGTGGCCAATTGCGGCCCCCGACTCGGCAGGAGGTAATTTCTTCTCCACCACTTCTATTTCTCTTTCTTTTCTATTGTTTTTTTGTTTTTTCCTAATCTTCTCTTCGTTTTTTCCTTCCTAATTATTTTTTGGTTAACTTAATAAAATCCGTGGTTGCCATAAAGTGGCTCCTATTTAAGGAATTAGTAAATGGAAAGGCCATTTAGCCATCTTGATCAAAAATCATGGGTTAATCCTATTTGATTACCCACTTCAACTACTAGTTGAACCTAACACAATCGATGTGTGGTCCATTCATCATCGGGGAGCCGTTTTGGCGGCTCACAGGTGGACGGAAGAACCGTCTCATCAACATCATCCAAGTCCATAAATATTGGGCGCTTCTCCATCGACCTACTTCCTTCTCCCACCATATGTGAGAGTCAACTCCCTACCGTGGTCGAAATTCCCAAGTTGATGGTTTTAAAAAAAACCGCAAAGAGTCTGGGTACAATAAATGGGCGAAGCCCGATCACCCACCAAACTCTCTTTCAAGCCACACAGCAAACTAACACGTGACGCCTAGGGAGTGGACTTGGCACAGAATCAGGACAAAATGTCCTCTATTTATTTGGTGTCGGGTTCTTTTAGCGAAGACGTCCCTGCCCTACCTAGGCAGGGCAGGGACGTCTCCGCCCCTGCCATAGTAGGGGCGGGGACGTCTCCGACCCTGCCCTGTTAGGGGTGGGGACATCTCCGCCCCTGCCCGAATGGGGCCGAGATGTCTTCCCCCCTGCCCGGGGTGGGGCGGGGACGTCTTCCCCCATACGGGTAGGGGCGGAGACGTCCCCGCCCCTCCTCTGGGACCCTAGACCAGTGCTTCGTCTATCAGCTATATAATACCGTGCACACCCCTACTTGTCCCCGCCTCACATACTTCCTCTTCATCCACCTCTTAATTGAGTTGGTTGTGGGCGTTGTGTGAGGACTTCATCCATTCGCATCACATATATTATTCAGATTTTCCCCACCCATGGCCACGCCGGTAAAAATGAATAAAGAAGAACGAGACAAGAGCCGACTACGATCGGGAAACAAGCAGCGGAAGAGGTTGCATGTGCTTCGGAATCCTGTTAAATTGGCTTTTAAAGGTTGGGAAGAAGTTCTTGAGCCATGGAGTTTCGAGGATTGCGCAAACTTCATCGAGTGGTGCCATATCGACAAGGCTTTCCCGGAGCAGCAACACAATTATCACCGACGCTTTCACAAGGCAAATTTATGGAAGTGCACCGACGAGGCATTCAAAAATCGGTGCATTGAAGCATACTTGGTCTTGTACGACATTCCTTATATCAAACGCAATGAAGTAAATCTCTTCCTTGCACGAGGTGTCCATGCGGAGGTAAAGTTGGGCAAGAAGGTGGATTGGTCCACCTTGAAAGCCATGGGAGATAGCATAAGAGTTCCTTCTCCGGCGAATGGATTGATTCCAATGGGGACACGGAGGTATCCAGAAGGCGGATTGGGCAAATTGATGGCGAAGACTGAACCGGTCGACACGTACGAGACCGATCCCTCAAACACAGATACAGACTCTGACGGATCCCATGTTCCAATCACAAGGAGCCAAAGGACACAAGCGCCCACCAAACGAAGGAGGGCGGAACAGACGGTTAACGTAGTCGTTAACGATATCGTTAATGAAGTTGGGGCTCAGGTACAATCCTCCGCAGTTGTTGATCGAAGGTTAGAACCCTCTATTGGTGCTATTCTCGCCAGCACTATCCAAACCTTGCTGAACCAATTGGAAGGGAAGACAACAGAACTATTGTCATTGCGCGATGAGGTTTGCAAGTTGAGAGTTGAAGTCAATGATAAAAACATTGTTATTGACCAGCAACGACGTGATATGGAGGAGCTCCGACTTGCCCTTCAAGCTAGTACAATGACCACAGAAGATCGGAATCCACGACGGGAGGAGGAAGGGCTTGTACACGTGTCAACCCAAGACGATTTATAGTCGTTTGATGAGGCCCCTACCAACGCAGACAAAGCTATGGTCAACAAAGAAGAGGGTGTGGGGGGTGACGGCGGCAAAGAGCTCGCTAAAGCGCTTGAAGAGAATTCAAGACTACAAAGTCGCTTGGATGTGTTGGTAGAACATTACTATCAATGGAAGTTGGCCTGCGTCTTCACGGTCGATCGGTCCCGACAATTGGTGGCGGAATTCCAAAAAATCGACAACAACTATACCGAAAACAACTAGGAGAGGGTGTTTGGTTTGACATCGTGGGCCCTCGTAAATGATCTTTTCAAGATGGATGAAATGGCAATGGTGAAAACCGTCGGTGGGCAAACAACCATCGATTGGTCCCGTTACAAATGGGATTTCAAAAAGGAGGTTTCATCTACCTTCGATCATCGGGGCAACCCCATGTTATTGTGGCCACAACCTTTGAGCTTCGTATCCGACGGTACGACTTGCTCAATTTGTCTAAACCCATTTGGTCCAGAAGGTGAGATGGATCTAGGCACTTGTGAGCACTTGTACCATCTATTTTGCTTAATTAGCTTGATGGTTGTACGATGGCGGTGCTCATTGTGCAAGGCCCATTTTCACGAGCGATTGTACGAACTTTTTGAATTAGTTCCATACGTGCCCCCGCATTGGGAGTTCAATGTGACGAACGCTCATGATCAATCACATATGTGGGGAAAGGATTTGGTGTGGAGCTGGAAACTGAAGATGCACTCGTTGGATAAGATGCACCTCTCAAACGAGTGGGGTTGGGAAAGGGACCCGGAGCAGATTGTTCGGGTGTGCAAAAATTTCATCCCGTTAAAGGACAAATACAGTCAAGGAAAACGAAATTTCTTGTACCTGTGCTTTAACGGCCATTGGGATGAGAACGGGGAGCAATTTCGTTTTGGACCTCATCCACGGCAATGGTTGTGAGGCGTTGACGGAGTTTGCATCACAGGCGACAACGCGGATCGCATTTCTCACGACGTTGACCAACCGGACCCGCAAGAATTAAGACAATTATCGAAATCGGAGTGGAAAGAAATTTTCTGAAATGACGAAATCGACTTCTTGCTCGATGTGCACAGTCCAGGGACACGGCAAGCGCTCGACCAACTCATGCAATCCCAAATCCTAAGGGCCGTGTTGGATGAAGATGGACCAACGAGGAGAACACGATCGGCGTCTCGTAGACTTGTATTGGACTCAGATGAAGACCTCCCTATGCACGTAGGGGCACACGACAACGAGGCAGGGGCAAGTGGCACTACTAATAGCCCGATGAATATTGACTAGGTGTATTTTTTGTTTTTGCGGTACCAAGAGACAATTTTCTTACAATGCTTCATCTTTTAGCGTTTAATGTATGTTCCCATTTTTGTATTACATTATGGATACTAAAAAAAAAAAATATGAATAGTACTGTCTACATTCTACTTGATAGTAGTGGTGTGAATCCGTGTGATTATGGATGTACTTAAGCCTCATAAGGATTTGTGCGTTTGTATAAAAAAAAATGGTGTGAACCAAGTTTTAAACCTCCAAACATTTTTAATCCCTAAAGGACCAAGGCATTTTTGCACCAAAAACACTTCAAAACCGCGAGGCTATAGTATAATGCCTAAGAATGGAGACAAAACTTTTTTATTTCTACATCTAACCGTACGATCACAATAAATACTTCTTTGTTAATGTCCCCACAAAATTTCATAAATTTTAACCACACGGATTGAAAGGCTTGCATAGCTCCCATGCTATTCACTACTTGGTATCAAATTTTTGCACTACATAAGGCCTAAATCCATTACTAATGGTAGTTTAGGATGATGTTAGTTCCTTATACACCAATTGTTAGAGGTAGAAAAAGGGTGTAGCTTATTCAAGTCAACTATGCTAGTAGTGGAAGCTCAAAAATGGGCAATTAACATTTTAGTTTTTAGATACTTGATATGTTTTAGATTGATGGTCCAAACGGTCAATATGAAGGTCTACACCACATATTGTTGTGGAAAAAATCAAAAGTATAAAAAGTTAAACTCTCTAAGTTTTATGTGGTAAGACTTTTTTGTTTTTGGTACCTTGCCCGTTATATTTTTGGCAATATGTGAAAATCTTTGACTTGAGTTGAAGCGTTATTTTCCACTAAAGACAAGGAATTTGTTTTAAATTTGGAAGGAAATAATTTTCTACACTCTTATGTTTGCTCCAAAACTAATAGGGAGCTAATAAAGGTGTTCCTTATTAGAGAGCATGCCTTCAAAGTACAAAAGTTTTACTTTCCATTTCGACTTCGTCTCTAGAACTAGGGAAAGACATAATCTGCATGTTATTTTAAGTGCATTAGGATCTTGTCGGAACCAAAAATAAATCACCCCATATTCAATTGTGCACCCGCCTCATGGAGATGAGGAGTGCCTCGGCCAAGCAAGAGTGGCCTCAAACGCCTCCTTGGAAAGTTTTGTGGAGACGAACCCCCCCCCAATTTACAAGCAAACGTCCCCGCCCCTGCCGTGGGAGGGCGGAGACGTCTCCGCCCCTACCGAGGCAGGGGCGGGGACGTCTCTGTCCCATACCCAGGCAGGGGCGGGGACATCTTCGCCCCTACCGAGGCAAGGGAAGGGACGTCTCCGCCCCTACCGAGGCAAGGGAAGGGACGTCTCCGCCCCCACCGGATTTCTATTTTAATGGAAGGGGACCTCATTTGTCCCCGCCTCGCATACTCTTATCCACCATCTCTTCATTGAGCTGGATGTGGGCGTTGTGCGAGGTCTCTTTCATCTATCCACGCCAGAATTTTGCATTCACACGTGCACACCATGTCTTCATCCGGACAATTGGCCTAGGAGGAGCGAGACAAGATCCAAGCAAGAGCGGAGAACGCCCATCGGAAGCGGTTGCACGTTCTTCGTAATCCCGAGAAGTTGGCTTTTCAAGGTTCGAAGGACGTAGTGGAGCCATGGAGTTTTGATGATTGGGCGAATTACATCGAGTGGTGCCACATCGACAAGGCTTTCCCAGAGGCCCGACACAACTATCACCGGCGCTTCCACAAGGCAAACTTGAAACATTGCATCCACGAGGCGTTTAAAAACCGATGCATCGAAGTTTACCAAGTGTTGTATGACGTCCCATTCGTCAAACGCAACGAAGTAAATCTCTTCATTGCGCGGGGTGTTCATGCGGAGGTGAAGTTGGCCAAGATAGTGGACTGGTCCACTTTGAAGTCGATGCCGGGGAAGGTAAAAATTCCTCGCCGTGAAAATGGAATAATTCCAATGGGATGGCGCAAGTATCCGGAAGGTGGATTGGGCAAGTTCATGACTGTGATGGACGACACACCTAGCTATGATACTGACACGTCAAAATCAGATGCTGACTCCGACGGAATCCACGTCCAAGTCGCGAGCGAAAAGGCACAAGCACATGGTAGGCTGAGGAGGACCGAACGAGCCCTTCACCAACGTTAAAATTGACTAGGAGTATTTAAAGGTTTAGGATGTAGCAAATCTATTTTGTGAACAATACTTTAGCTCTAAACATTATATGGTTTTAAATATCCTTTTTGTTTGTAATGGTACAATTTATTTAGAGAACTTGCACATTACATTCTACTAGAGGCTTATACTACCCATTATGGATGGGGACTTGCATAGCTCCCATGCTATTCACTACTTGATCTAAAAGGGAGCTAATAAAAGGGTTCATTATAAGAGAGCATGCGGTGAAAGGACAAAAGTAGTACCTTTCTGAAAGCCTTCCTTCATAGACATAACCTGCTTCTTATTTTAAGTGCATCGCAATCTTGTCGGAACCAAAAATAAGGTACTCTATATTAAAACCTCCACCCTCTTCATGGAGAGGAGGAGTGCTTAAGCACCGAAAACGCCCCAAAGGCCTCCTTCTCCTGGATTTGAAAGTCGTCTCAACCCTTGCCCAAGTAAGGGCGGGGACGTCTCCGACCTGCCCTGGTGGGGCGGAGACGTCGTCGCCGTTACCGGTGCAGGAGCGGGAACGTCCCCGCCCTTACACGGGCAGGGGTGGAGACGTCCCCGCCCTTACTCGGGCAGGTGCGGAGACGTCTCCTCACAACAAGGCTGGGCGAAGACGTCCTCGCCCCTGCCTGGGTAAGGGCGGGGACGTCTCCGCCTTTGCATGGAGACGTCCCCGCCCTTGGCACGTCCGGTCGCACCCGTTCTTGGCTCTTGTATAAAAGGTTCGGGGAGGGCCGATTGTCCTCACAGTTGTCACCTTGGCCTCTATCCCTTGGACCTTAATTGAGTTTGAGCTCCTTGCGAGTCTACTTGGCTGGCAGGCGGCACTGGTGTACGGCTGAGGTGATGTAAAAGTTGGTTCAAGCAGTGCACCAGCGCTATCAGACCTCACATTTTTACCTGATTCTATACTATAATTAGCCCCATATTTTGGCTAAGACGGGACTTGCACATTATTTGGCATAAGCGGTGAATGCAATGGGAAGTCAAAGGAAGCAAACAAAAGAATGGGAACCTTGGTACAATTTTGGTGACAACGGGGGCAAAGTGAGTTGTATTTTATGTAACTATACTTTTAGCTACAAACGTGAGCGCGCATTCGCTCACTTTGAATACAGCGACAAGTCAGAGAGGTCGATTTGTCGTAGCCTACCTCTCTGTGTGCGAAGTCGATTTGCCAATTGTGGAAACATTGTTCCGCAACGAATGACAGGCGGGGATATGTATGGCGGAGATTCAGGCCCGAGTGGTCCATCAAGGGCACCAACTACTCACACTTCAAGCCAATCCGACGCTCGAAATAATGTGGCGGGTGGGGTAACAAGTGGGCCTCAGGAAGGAGTGCCTAATCTCTCTGAAGGAAACGACCCTTCACATGTGTCAAATGGTCTTACCGCGGCCCGCCTCGAATTCGACTAGATTTGGGCAACTACATCAACAACGGATGCTTGATGCTTTTAACATTGCAAAGTGGAAGGAACTTGATGAGAAGTGGGCGACTTTTTTCTATCAAGCGAATTTGTCTTTTAATGTGGCGCGAAATCAAGCGTTCTTCGATGTAGTGAGGGCGACATCTGTGGCAAAGTTTGAGTACACTCCTCCTACATATCACCAGTTAAGGACTCGATTGATTGAACCTAAGAGGTTGCAAATTGAGAAAAAGATTGAAGCCAAAGTTGGTTTTGCAATCAAGAATTATGTGGTGTTGATATGCACGGATGGTTGGAATGATGTCCACCGAAGGCCCCTCATGAATTTAATGATGTCGTGCCCCAGTGGTGACGTATTCTTGAGGAGCATAGACACCAGTGGTGAGAAGAAGTCCATGCGGTACATAGCGGACCAAGTGAAAGTTTACATTGAGAAGGTGGGTTTCAAGAATGTGACACATTTGTACAGACAATGCTCCCAACACGCTTGGAGCGATGGATGATATTATTCTCACATACCCGCACATTCACAAGCAGGGGTGCATGGCACATGCATTGGATGTCATGTTGGAAGATTGGACGAAGGTCCAAGAATTTAAAGATTTAATAGAGAGGGCAAAGAAATTGTGCCAAACATATTAGAAACCATCATGCGTCAATGGGGACACTTCGTGAGTTGAGTCCAAACCTGCATATTGTAGTGCCCACTGAAACCCGCTTTGCTTGTAATTTCCTTATGTTGGATCGATTGGTGAGACTCTAAAGAGTGTTGGAGCAGTTGAAAGACCACCCCCGTGTTGTAAACTACTTTGCAACCCTACGGAAAAGACTGAATAGAGAGCAAGCAGCAACCGCAGCGCGTAATGTGGTGCTCAACATCGAAGATGTGGCCTTTTGGCAACGATGTTAGAATTACGTGCACATGACTGGGGATGTTTTGAAGGCATTGCGTGTGTTTGATGGCCGCGAACCAGCCATGGTCGTGCATGGCTGGTGATGCATAATTTGCGAGAACACGTGTACTCTTTGAGAGAGTCACCCTTTACTCTACGAGCTGACATAGCATCCACTCTTGTGCAATCTTTTGTTACCCGGTGGCAAATGGTTTTTACCGATGTTCACTACACCGGGGCTCTTTTGAATCCGTACCTCAAGGATAATGTGGCGCTTAGGGCTGACGGAATCGCCCAAAGAGCATTGAATCGGGTTGTTCGCAAAATGATGGAGGTATTGGAAGTCTCATATGAGGACGTCCAATATGAGTTCACACAGTACGAGGAGGGCACATGACTATATGGCCCTATCGAGGCATCTAACATCCGCCAGACAAAGCTTCAACTCCACCAATGGTGGGCCAGGATCGCAGACAAGGCATTGTCTAAAATAGCTGTTCGTATTATAGCCCTTACGTGTTCAGCTAGCTCTTGCGAACGAAATCGGAGTATGTACTTGTTTGTCCACAACAAGAGCCGAAATCGATTAGCGGCAAAAAAAGCTGCGTCATTGGTGTTTTTTTATACCAATAGCGGATGCCTTCAACAAAGACCAGGGGCCGATCCTGTTCCATGGTACTATAAGAATATTCACTCGGTGGATTCCGACCCAGATGCCCTGAGGCTGGTCCCGGTGGATGAACCTAATCGTGAATTTGATGTGTTGATTACCAAGGAAGAGGAGGGGCACAATATGGCAGCTCCCGGCACTCGGCTGGGGTACCGTCGACATCCTAATCTTTGGACGGAAGGCGCCGATCATCTTGAGGAAACGAGAAACTATTACGGAGATGATGACAATGTGGAAGAAGAATTGGCTCAAGGTTGTTGGGGACCTTGGAATCAAAGTCCTCGTCGCAGTCCTTCGCCTCATCTTCCTCAAAATGAGGGCATTCATGAAGTGCAACCTTTGTCTACTTCCTCAGAAAGCGACATCCCAAATGTGACTAACCTTGAAGAGCCTGGAACGGGGGGGGCAATGTCGGGAGTGTTCGCGACGACGACAATTCCCCATCAGACTATGGTGGTGGAAATGGAGATGGCGACAACAACGGAGCGGGAGAGAACGCTGTAAATACTGCGACTTGAAACAACCAAGCATCGGTTGAAAACCGGTATGGCCAAGAGAGCCCTATTGGAATGGGTGCATCATTTCATAGCACTGGAGTCGTTCAAGGAGACTCTAACGTAAATGTTGTAAACACAACAATTGTAGGGACAACTCCAAGAAATGAAAGGGTTGTTAATCTGCGAAAGCGTTTTGACCCGGAATATGTAGACCCCGATGATGCTTTTGCATTCACAGAGGACCTTTAGCCACAACCATCTCCGGTTGTGGTGTTGCCTACGGTTATCAATGACTAGAATGTACCAACGCCGCCTTCCCGGAATTCATCTTCTCCTAGAACGGCGAATGCCATGTATGGACCTTTCCAACAAAGTGTAGGCGTTGAGGGGATGGGTCTTAACACTTCCGCTATTACTACTAGAAACGGCAGACCCCCTTTGGCCACTACAAGGACGCATCTTCATCCAATGGGTCAATATATACAACCAAGTGCAAGGACTAATGCTCGTGGAGGTTCTAGAGGCCGTGGAGCGGCTAGAGGCCGTGTAGGAAGAAACAACGGCGAAGCATCCTCCTCAAGGCATCGTAGACGTCCCTTCCTTGGAATAGGGGCACGAGATCCGAACGTGGTTGTACAACCGTTTTTGGACACATATGTTCCAGGACGCTCTTCAACAACTCTGGCGTTTGTTGTTCCGAATCGAGCAAATCGTCCTACCAGCGGCCCAACCATAAATTCCGATGGCAATGATCCTCACGCACATCGACAAAAGAGATTCAAACGCTCGCGTTGCGATGGTGAAACAGTCCTAGAGCTTCGCAATGACAACTCTGAAATAGAGGGTTTTTGGACTACGAATGGTAGCAATGGAGAATTCAAAGATGAGAGCGGTGAAGGAGCTGATGATGACAACCGTCTAGATTGCGATGAGGCACCAGATGATGATGATATCGTCCTTTGAGATGCGGTTATGGGTGGCCCGTCCATCGAAGGAGTGCGCAGATCGGACCGTTTGAATAATTATAGGACAAGAAAAGTAACTACATATATGTATGCGAAATCAAGAGAGTTGTGATAATTCATAGAAGAAGCTAGGAGAGAAAAAGGTTTCTTAGATAACTACAAGATATTACTTCGTTTGGAAGTATGAGATTATGGAATTCTTGTTTTATCGTGAGACTTTTTAATGTAATAAACATATTTTGCTTCCAGACATTAAGGCCTCTCCGCTCAATGATGTAGGGGCGTGGACACCTACATGAGGGGCGGGGACGTCCCCGCCGTGGGGCGTAGACGTGCCCGCCCCAGGGGAGGCGTCTCCGCCCCTTATGGTGACGTCCCCGCCCCTCATGGAGTCGTCCCCGCCTTAGTGCCATGGTGGCGTGACAGGTCTGTTTGTGACCTGGCGATCACAGTAAAAATATCTTACTTGAAAAAAATTATTGGGCGCTCTTCGGGCAATCCGTCCGTACCGTCCGTTCGTGCCGTCCGGACCGCCCGTCCGGTTGTCCCGTCCGATCACCTCAACCCGTCCATTATGACAACCCTCCCTTGAGCTCACAAGTTATCTAACGAACCTAAACAAAAACTATCCATACAATAAACGAACGTTGGCAACAATAATTACAGTAAGGAAAAGCAGCCACTAGCATACGTCCTTAGCGACATGAGAAGATGTAGTAGCATTGTCCAATGAAGCAGTGCCGCCGCCGGCATACCAAAGCTCAGTTTGTCTAGCCTTGGCTCTAAGACAAAATGCATCTACTCTGGGAAATACACGAGGCTCAGGTGTGTGTGCTGGGGGTGTGCCGGCAGCGGCACACCTCCCAATGCCATAAGAATTCAGAATTAGTTGATGGGCCGAAGACTAACCTGATATAGATCTGAGTTCAAGGACTTCAAGGTCAGCGTGTACCACATTCGCTTGACGGAGTTCTGCTTCGCTTTGGCTGCATTGATTTCCGCTTTTGAAACGAGTTTCTCAAAATAGTTGAAAGGTTGCCCCAATATTCCTTGAATTCGATAAAGCTTGTGAATCAGATTTGTCGTCACGAATGACTTTTGGTTTCACCTGAAATTAGTTAAAGAGTTCCATTAGGACAGTCTACATGTTGAAGTAAAATGAAAGGCTAGAATATCAAGAATTCTTACCAGTTTACTTGATGCAGTGCGGTGAGAAGCACTGGAACATATCCATTTAGGTTCAGCAGTATAGACTCCACCGAATAATGCCAACAGGGGTCTCCACCGTGGTCCCAGTTAATTATTGGCAGCCAAGCCTGAAGCCGATGATTGCCATCCCTGACATGGAACATTTTCCCTGAGAAGACCCTCAAGTTCGGATCGGCAATCAGCCTTAACTCGAATGCTTCGTTAGCAGCAATCCACGCCCGACTCCAACCCTTGATGACGTCATCAGAAACATCAACTGTCTTACCCACGTAATTCTAAGCAGCAACATAGAACACTCCAGAACCCTCCATGTAACCGTTTTTGAGAAAGTGTGATTCGAGCCCCATCACGTCGTTCTTCAAGTGTGGTCGAACGATTGGTAGTCCAATCATCCTGCATAACGGGATGTTTAGCTTCGACTTCTCCTTTGGCTGAAATCGTAATCCATCCAGAAGAGCAATCGTGTTGATTGTCTCCTTCAGAACAAGCTCATCCATCTGCTTCTCCAAATCCACAGCAGACAGTGGCTCTGTAGAAGTCCGTTCAGGTCTCGAAACTTCGACCACATCCTCACTTTCCGCCCCCTCATCGTTCAAATTTTCATCAAGTGCGCACGCTGTCAATATTTAATTGTTAGTGTTTATATCACATGCCAACAAAAACTTGACTCGAATTCAACAATTTACATGATGGCTGCAATTCAAAATTTAAGGAGTTCTGAGTCTCCAATTTAGTGTCAGCTTCGTCTGCTCAAACTGAAACCTCAGACTGGCACTCCATTTCGGGGGATTGCTATTTTGCGTGCCCAATTATGCGAGCTGCGAGTTGCGAGCCTAGGTTTGCGAGCATAGAAATAAAATAATTGTGAACTTTTGGAGATAAAGTAAAAGTAACGAAGCATTTATCAAGTTAGTAAAAAAAAAGTTTTTAAAAAAATGAAGAAAGTCATTAAAAAGGGACGGAAAAAAAGTAAAGGTAAAAGTATAAGATAAAAGGGGAGGGCCCTGTAGCCGTGGAAATGCGTGAATAGAATCAGTTACTATGAACAAAGTTCTATAATAAGAAGGTGTGGGGTTAAAATGGAGGTGACCTTTACTGCAACATAACTACTTTAAATACCCTATGGCCGTGGGGTTTAGGGTTCATTTGGAAAGACTGGTAGACCTATGGAAATAGCATAGGTTTAGGGTTATACAATGACGTTGAAGAGAAGTCTTAAGTGAGAAGAGAGTAATCGTAAAGTTTTGCACGCTCATGTCATACTTAGTAGCAAAGCTGATATATTTCCACTCTTTACCCTTAAAGGGCAAAATCTCAGTCAGGGGGATTTCTCATTTTGGGGAGGTTCCTAAAATTTAAAAAAAAATCCTTTTTTTCTGAAATTTAAATCTAGATTGCCCCTGATAAGAACTTTGTGGAGATGTTTTTATATTATATTTTAGATTTGTGGTTTAAAAGTTAGTACCGCTTAGAGGGAAAAGGGGGACTCCGGGGAACTCCAAATTTTTTGACAGAAGTTTCTATTGACATTGAGATATTTCACACATAAAGAATATTTCCTCCTTTATAAATTAAAAAAAAAAATTCTTCTCTTTAGTGAAAACGGTTTAGCGTCCGAAGTCAAACATTTTCACACATTGTCGTTCAACTGGAGAAAAAAAAATCATCTTTTCTACATAAAACCTAGAGATCTTATTCTTCAGTTTCTATTTTTTCAACAACAATATGTGGTGAAAACCTTCTTATTGACCATTTGAATTATCATTTGAGTACATACGTAGTTCACAAAAAATTAAACGTGAAAAGGCATTTTTTGAACCTCCACTCCTTGCACACTTGTTTTGAATATGCTATACCCTTTTTTTACCTAAAAATGTGGCGTGTTGGGAAATAACATCATGCTTAAGACAACCGTAAAAGTTTTAGACCTTGTACAATGCAAAAATTTGATACAAAGTGAAGTCAAAGTATGTTGATCTACTCAACAAACCGAAGAAAATGAACTAATGTTTTGACTTTAAACACTAAAATCTATCAATCCGATGGATTGCAACCAAAATTTAATGGCATGTTTATATAGAAGTTTGTTTTCATATCTTACGGTTGAAAGTCCAAAATTCTCTTTAAAATGTGATTTTCGTGACTTCAATTTTTGGCAGTGGCAGTTTAGGGGGCTGACATAAGTCGGGCAGATCCTAGCAGGTATTGTTGGGGGCCCCAATGACTGTTGTTGGGACCCCAGCGGGTATTGCTGGGGGCCGCAGCGACTATTGTTGGGACCCCAGCAGCTATTGCTGGGGACCCTAGCGACTCTTGCTGGGGGCCCATAAGCTATTGCTGGGGGCCCCAGCCACTGTTGTTGGGGCCCCTTTAGCTGTTGTTGGGGTCCCAATTAGTGCAGATGGGGCCCCAATGATAGCTCTTAACCCCTAAAGGATCCAAACTCCTCTAGGTTCAAGGATACAAACTCCATTAGGGGTTAACATAAGTAGAGTCCTAAAGTGGGATGGACTCTTACGTATTGTTGTGGGCTTCGTAGTATGCAGTAGGGTCATAGATAGATGTATGGAGTTATTCTGATGAGGAGTTGTAGTGGACATAGAGTTAAGGGCGCGGTGCAATCTGGGGTATTAGTATAGTACCAGAATCAAAGTAGGTATTTAGGAATTAGTGAGTTTAGGGTACTCAAGAGCAGAAGAGGAAGGTTGAAGGACTTGCAAAACTAGGTCAGTGTACATGAGTAATGAGGAAAATGAAACTCAGAGAAGGTGCATTGGTGGATTGTGTGCGTTGGTCAGCAGATTATGTGGTAACAGGACTTTGAAACCAGAAGATAGATTTATAATGATAATGGCCGAACAAAAACAACATCAAATATGTTGTCAGAATTGCTAATCGACGGAAGTGTCTGTGGAAGGTGATCGGTTGAAAATCTCCACCTCGGCTTCATCATCAATGAAACAACAAACACGACGGTCGTAAGTAGGAACAGACGAAGTCAAAGATGGAGATTGTGCAAGAGCTTGTACAGTTGCAGCTGCCGCATCCCAAGGCGCCATGACGAAGTCTCGGTCTGGGGATAATTGTTGCTCAATCAACCTGTCCATGTCAACCAGAATAGAGTTTTAGACAGAATAAAGACCTGCAGAATTGGAGAGCAATATAGAATCAAACTTACTTACTCAATCTAGTTCTCTTTGAAACTCTCCGAATGGGGACGTCCACGTCAATAAGCGGACGACCCTGAGCAACAGAGGGAACACGAGCTACTGGAGGACGGCCCTGAAGAAATGGCTTCAATTTTGCATTGAAGATTGAAATGTCGTCATCGAGTGCTATGATATGCCGGCCCGCCGATTTGCAAGCACGAATTCCATTCCCTGCAATGAAAACATAATAGTAAATGATGGAAGCAAAACATGAAGCTGGAATTAGCGACCACTGATGCATGTAGAATGATAAAGTTAAGAAATTACCGACAGAGGCGAAGGCATCCAAGACGAGGGAGCCAGGTTTTGTCAGGGCCTCAATAAACATCTCAATGAAGACTGCGTCTTTTTCACGGGGGCCCCTCCAAGGAACCGAGCCGTTCATCGACTGAGACTCCTTCGAAGTAAAATTGAACAACACATCCGATTCACCAACTCCCATGCCCAATGCAGTGTGTTCATCATTAACAGCAATATGAAAGTGATCAGCACCAAGCTTGTCATGAATGTAGAGTTGAACCTTGAAGCGCTTGCTCTGAAATTGAGAGAACACACAGAATGGGTTAAAATGCACGACCCAAGTTAAGAAGTTTAGAGGAAAAAAAAACAAGGTATACCTGAACACCAGGAGAGAAGAACGACAACAAGGGGAGGTCGTTAATGCCCCACCACTCACGAATCGGTTGAAAGCTATAAGCGGCCGCGAATGACAAAACATCAACTTTTATGTTCGGGACGTCTGGAACAAACAGAAGTACAGCCCCCTGAGCTTGAAGAAAATGCTCAGCAAACTCGAAAAGCGTCTCCGTGTCCTCGACGGCATACTCATTCCAGAGTGGGATGTGGCGTGAGTTCTCGGAGACGGTTGGAACCATCATGCCGTCCTTAAGGTATCCGATAATCAAATCAAAGCCGCTATGTGGACACTGCGCTGAGAGAGACATTGTACCACTCTCTTTCTTGACCTGAAAATGATGATTAGTAATAATACAACATCAGTTCAGAGCAGAGATAACCGGACGAAAATTAGCGATCTCTGAAGAGGAAACAGAAGTGGAATGAAAACAAAGAAGAAGATTACGAATGAAAAAGAAATAGAAAATGACTGCCGATATCGGTAGTGCTTGTTCATATCCATGGAATGCATACTCAGTTCCAAGGACATCATAGCCAACATCGGCATTCAGTGGTGCATGTCAGAGAGAAAAATAAAAAGCCGCAATAATCAATACATTGGCAGCACAGGTAGCAAGATTGGAGGATTCAATTTAGGATAAGCTGCTGTAAAAAATTTGTAATGCCGTTATCCACATTTAAACCTCCACAATAACACTGTAACAAGATTACAAATTAATCAATAACCCCAAACAAAAAATTGCATGAAGAATACAGAACAAGTCAATAGTAAGAAATATCAAATTGATAAATGGTTTCAAGAAAATGAAAACAATACCTCCAGGGCAAAATCGTTAAGTCCTTCAAGACTTGGATGAACGTTTGGAAGAGCCTCCATAATCTTTCTGATACTAGAGTTAGCAATGAAAACACGAGATTGAACTGAGCTGGCTGGCTTGGTTTGGGACTTCCTTGAAGCCGCACGCCTCTTGAGGTTTTCAGGGATTATTGAGATGTGGCTGGAATGGCCAACTTCAAGATCAACAGTCTGTGCCTCAGGGCAGGCTGCAGAGATTAACGGATGAACTTGCGCTGCATGGTACGACGACACGAAAATCCATATTGTTAGTTGCTGATAACATCTAAAGGAGAAATCGACCAGATTGTGGTCGAACTGACTCTGATCTGGTTCTCCGGTAATAAACTTAGATTGTGTGAAGTTACAACTTCTTGCAGGTTCTAAAGTTTTCCCATACCTTCCCAATGACTTTATTCATGCTTCAAAATTCCTCATACATGATACATGATACATGATATTCACCATCAAAGTTTGAAAACACTATGAGGGTATGCTGAAATCTACCCAAAACTGCGGTGTGTACTCATTTATTCTCAAAACCTACCGAAAATCAATTAGATCGCAGTTACTCGAAAATTTCACGAGAAATTTGAGATTTTACCGGTTTCCGAATTTTGTTTTTCGTACCTGTAAAAGAGGTAGTAAAGCATGATCCCAACTATTGGATTTTGAATCCAATACTTTATTACACGGTATTTTAATTGTTGAAAATGGGCATTAGTATTTCTATTTCAGCATACCTCGATGTGAAAAATTCAGCATTTCTGTACAATTTATATGTCCTACTAGGTAAAAAATTATATAGACATATTCCTTACCCACATGGAAACAAGAATTCGAAGGGCCTCATCTCAAATTTCTTTTTAAAAATGGTTTTTTCGGCCCCTAAAACATTAGTTTTCCATTCTAGAACTAGTAAAAAATTGTATTTCTCAACTTTCAACATTATGATCTCACAAATGCTAAGGAATTTGAATCTAAGATTCAGATTAAGGTGTACATGTACAAGTTAGGTACTAGATCTTACGGTTATATACTTCAAAAATTGTTCAAAAATGGAAGCTTTCATCTTGCATCAAAAGAGGGTAGTATTGAAGGTTTTTAATGTTTTGAGGCCACTCACTTGTAGGGGTTAACGTAGATTCCTCCGCTGTAGGCAGGCTGGATTCGGCGACGGCGGCCTCCCCCAACCTTTTTGCATTCTCTTCCGCCAGAGCTGCCTTCACTTTAGTTAGTACCGCAATTTCTGCTTCGGCAGCCTTTTTCTTTGCCTCTTCAACGACTTTCCTCTTTGAGACCCGTGACTTCTTTGTTGTGGCTTCAGCAACCGGAGGTAGAACAACCGCTTCCAAGCCAGTCAAAGCTGGCTGAATCCCGTTACGAAGTGAGATCTCGAACGATGGTGGACAATTGACTGGGCAGTCTAAATACCAACCGCAAGTTGTGAAATGCTCTTGACCCCACCTCTTCGCAATCTCGTCGGTTATCATGCAATTGTCACTTCTTCTATCGAGGTATCCAGGAAAGAAAGCATGAGTTTTTGATACTGCATTCTATGGAAGAAGCACAAAGTGATAGTACCTGTACAGAACTCTTGCAACTGCCTCGGCAAGTCCCTCCTGGTCCTCCGGTTGTTTATTCTTATGAGTTTTGTTGGCCTCGAAATCCTGAACGAAAGCCAGATCCCACAGTTGAATCCGCATCTCCTCAACGTAATCTGCAAGACACTTGACAACGCATTGGCCTGGAGGGTGATAGTCGATGGTGACATTAACATCAAACAGGGAGGCAGTGAAGAGGTCTTCAACTTCAGTGGCAATCTGACAACAGAAAAGGAGAGTTTTCAGGATACTGTACCAATGTAAATTGACTTTCAGGAGCATAAATAAAACTTACCTGTGCCCACCAAGTCGCCTTGTGCAGCCACTCAGGGAAGGAATGGTCGGTAAACTTTGATCGAGGAAATCGGACGGCTGCCCAAAGAGATGCTGGCATATTCCATTGCTGCAACCACTTGAGCTTCGTTGCTGCATCCATAGCTGAAGTGGCTAAGTACCAGAGCTTTTCCTGGGTCATTTCAGGGTCATCTTCGTGGTTCTCGTAGTGCTTTCGAACCTCCTCAAGGAATTGGGGAGAGTGCTTCGGATCAGCTATTGGAAGCTGCTTCAATACTTCTGACCGTCTGTCCTTCCTGATCTTCGCAACGGCTCTCCCAATGTCCTCATGAAGCGTGGCTGTGTTCCACTCACTCGATTGTTCAGGAAACTTTTCCTTAAACTTCCTGGTGGCGTGGACAACTGCATCGCCTAACTCTTGCTGGAAAAAAACTATATTAGCATTTGTGGACCTGAATGAAAATTCAGAACTCATGGCAATAAAAATCATATTGATCACATCAAGAATGAAGAGGCAGTGTCGTGACAAGAACCAGCCTGGGTGCAAATAACGCCAAAAACAAAACCGATTTTAATTTCAAAATCAGCACAAACAATTAAAGAGGGCCACCTCACAGAGTAAAGAAAGTGATAAAGAGGACACCTGGTAGAGAAGAGTGATGAGTGCATCGACTGTCAATGTGTACCAGGTTTGGTGGTTAGAAGACTTTTGCTTCTTGTCCGCGTTCGCAAGGTCTTCCGTCGATACCAAACCCTCGAAAAACTTTAATGGCTGGCCTGCGATGTTTTGCATGCAATACAACTTGTGCACAAGGTTAAGTTTAACGTGTCCTGTTTGATTTCGCTTGTAGTTCAATAAAATTTGAATTAGAGACCTTGTGAAAAAGAACAGATATTACAAATGAGATGAGAGGTTTACCAATTCACTTGGTGGAGCGCAGTTTGAACCCGCCCAACTTGCCCTTGGACTTCTAGAATGATTGACTCAACGGCATAATGCCAAGCTGGGTCGCTCCCATGATCCCTATTAATTATGGGCAACCAAGCCGCTAGCCTGTGATTTCCATCCCAAACGAAAAACATTTTCCCAGAAAATTGCTTCCAAACCTCCTCTCTCATTAACTCAATCTCGAAGTCACTGTTTGCCTTAACCCACAACGCGCTCCAGCTACCTTTAATAGCATCAGAGACATCCTGCGTTTTGCCATCATTATCATGGATTGAAACGTAGAAAACTCCGTGGCCATCCATGTAGCCGGTGCTTACAAACTGAGCACCAAGAGCCATAACATCATTCTTCAAATATGGCCTAACCGCAGCAAGAGGCAACATTCTGCACAAAGGAATATTTAGCTTTGACTTATTCCAGGGTTTGAATCGCCGTTCGTCCAGAATTTGACTGGTATTGACTGACTCCATGACGACTAACTTGTCCATCTCCCTTCCAAGCTCCTCTGCTGTCATTTGAGTAGGAGGCATACAAGTGAGCTCTTCCTGCAGGGCTACCGCGTTGTCCATGATATCAGGGTCCACCAAGACAATCCGAGATTCCACCTCGTCGGCCTCAGCACCTGCAGCCACAAAGAAATTCACTGAACTCCGAAAATAAAGCAGCTCACACATTGTAATTCAACACAACAAAGAAGATTAAATTACCAGCCATGAGTATAGGAGGTTGCGACCGATGAGACAATGCTACCGAAGCCCCGCCACTAGCCGTCGGTTCTTTGTCCAACGAACCTAAAATTCGAAACGACAACTTCTGGTTTTAGATCATAGCACAAAACACGCATAACAATATTGATTGAAAGACCACTAAACAATGAAGGATAAGCAAACAAAAGAAGCCCCCCAACATTGCCCTTATCCATTGATAGAGGAAATATTAATTAAAAAAAAACAATCAGAAAACATGACAAAGCATATCGCGGCAGCTATGAGAGTCGTAGCTCCTCGGTGGAGTCGCCGCTCTCCGGAGCTGCTGTTTCATCGAGGAGCTGCCGACAGCGGCAGCTCCTTGGTGGAGTCGCACGATGCATTAAAGAGTTTCTACTATTTACAATGTGCAATGCGGATTCTGAAAACCTAGGAGCGAGAATTCAATACTAGAAAGAAGGATGAAACGAACCAGTAATGCTTGTGGCTCTTATGTTGTCCGACTCCCCATTCCCATCATCCATACTCTTGAAATCGCCTTGACTTGCGAGATTGCACACGATTCAGTTAAATGAAGCCTGAATTTTTCATTTCATTAATGTGAAATTCCATAGCTCCGAATGTTCCATGCTCTGAATGTTGCAGCATGGATGCTGCTCCAAAAATATTCCTTGCTCTGGATGTTGTAGAGCTCCACCGCATGGCATGTCGCAGAGCTCGACCGCAACGCGTTGTGCAAGAGGGTAGCTCCTCCGCGAAGCACATGGTTTGGAAAAACAAATACCTTAACTGCTTTCAAAGAACAAGAGCTAGCACACGAGAAGAACCCCGGACAGTAAATGGTATAGATCTATTGGAAAGGAACGCGCACTAACAGACTATTTCATTTGCTTGTCGAAGATTAAGCACTGCAATAAACTCTTCCACAATCAAGATCAAGCACATGCGAACCTCCACGAGAGAAGTACAACGCTCCACGAAAGAAGCACCTCGTTGTGCAACCGATCTCGCTGGTCGACCGCCACAGACCTGAAGATCCTTGCTCCGAGACTAGCTCCGCTAATCCTGCTCCAAAACCTGCTCCAAAACTATACCCTAAACCCTGCTCAGCTCAGAGAGCCGCTATCCCAGCTCGGAAACAGGCTCTGCTAACCCTACTCCGAAAGCTGCTCCAAACCTTACAGCCACCAACCTCCAATCCTTACCGCCACCCTGCTCAGAGAGCCGCTAACCCTGTCCGAAAGTAGGACCGAATCTAAACAACAATAAACCGCCGAAGAAGAAGGTCGCCGAAGAAGCAGGTCGCCGCGTTTGCCAGGGTATGACACGCAGTTGCCCTGAAACAGTACCCTTAGCACGCTAACTTCGATCTATTAAAAAAATAGACGCGACCTGGACATGTCAACTATAACAGGGATGTCGGCTCTTCATTCATTTCTTGCCTGGAAACACTTCAGACGAACGGAGGTCAGCGCCTTCACTGGGGAACTGCCGATAGCGGCAGCCCTCCGTTGAGGGTTCCGCCAGCGAAAACTACTGCTCCTTTGCATAGAGCTGGGCCGCTCCATTGCGGTGACTCTAGGGTTTGCGCTTCTGGGTAGTAACTCTTAACCTGATATTTTGATTGCTCACCTATGTAACGTAATCCCAAACTACAAGGTAGTGGTTTAAACCATAGAATCATCATTTTGTAACAGTATAGAAGAAAACAACAAACCTGAAATCCCGACCTCTCTATTGTCATTTGATTCTACTTTTCCTTCATTCATACTTTGTGAGTCCTCCTCGCCTGCACGGTTTGAGTTCAAATTATTTTTGATTGCATTAGAGCAAGATATTTCTAAACTCTGCCAATTGAATCCGTGAATCACCTATTATACAATGAGCAATGCCTAGACAATCATTTGAGGTTAAGTGATTGCTGAAATGGTTACTAAAAAAGTTGTTGAAGGCTGTTATGTAGTTACAAAATTCTTAATCGACTTGATCGAGACGGGTCATGAAACATACAGTGCAAAGTAGAAGAAGCTTAATCAAACCTCCGGTACTAACCTTTGTCCACAATGGCATTCATTACCTGTGTTCTTCGACATTCTCCATCACCCTCCTCATTAGTCCTGGCGCTTTGGCTGCCAATGAGAGTCTCTGGTTGTCTCCGTCCTACCTCGCTTTCACCAATTTCATGTAGATGAACCTCACCAGCTCCATCCGTCTCGTCTTCTGCAAACCATGAGTTTCCAAACTGAAGAACTCGTGTGATGTCCCCTAAATCGGCTAATCTTTCGGTTGATCTCATCTCCCTCATCAGCCTTGATCGATCCAGTTGCTTTCGGCTCGAAAAGAAAAAAGACTGCTTCCTCCGCTTCTTTTGCATTGTCCTTGAATTGGAGAATACTGCTCCCAGGTAGTTTTACCTATTCATGGCTGTCTTATTTATCGACCAGTTCAAAATTCACATAGGGTCCATTACTGGGTTTTTGATTCTCTAAGATCAAATCCCTGGCACAATCCACCATCACATATCCACTAAATATGGCACGCATTTATTTCCATACTTCTGAGATTTTTTTAAAGAAAATAATTTAATTTTTTCCGCCATTATTTATAGTTGAGGGATGTTGCACACGCATCCGGGTTTAGGAATGACGGCCACAATGATTATCATTTCAATTTGCCCTGCCAGACAAAAAATGTTCTCCTGCTGGCAACCAATATAGAATACGACGACCGTTGGATTATACTTTTCATGCTCTGAATCTTTACATGTCAGAGATCTTCGCTCTAAAGAATCGGCGGCATATCCCAACTACTCTAGTCTTCAGTAGTTACTACCAGATCTTCTCAGAACGTACGAAAGAATTATCAGAATTCCATCTTCTCTCTGGCGCTTCCTAAAGACCGAGACCTCTCTGAAATTTTTCATTTGCCTCAGTATTCACTCTTTTTTTAGTTACTTCTCCATGTTAGATTCATCTCATGGCATCGTCCCAGAATACGAACTTTGGATCTGTTCTAATTCGAGTTGATGGTCAAGGTATTCCAATCTCCTTTCCAGTACTTGAGGATGGTTTCGCTACTATTTCTGGAAGTCGTTTAGCAGCTCGGTTTTGCTACGTTGAGCACAGTCTTCATGTTGACATGGATGTTCTTGACCCCGTCTCAAACGACTTAACTCATATTGTAGCTCAGATGCCATGCTCCACAGATTGTCCAAAGACATGGTTATTAGTTTCCGGTACCTATAGAGTCTATGGGACTAGAGACAATGCCAATGACATTTCATTATCCAATCTAACCCCTGGTCATTGTTCAACTACGAAGGATGTTACTCCTCTTCTTCGGAAGGTGAAACTTGAGCCGCTAGATGAAACCATAGTCCATCTCAGTGACGACTCTGATAGCGACTGCATCCCAACAAGTTCCCTACCGAGCGTTCCTCGACCGAAGGTTGTCGTCAGTTTTCCTGAGTCCAGTTCCCCTCTGAATGATCGTCGTAGCAATTGTAGACCTCCTCTCCCTCCTAAAGATAGTATTGTGCATTGCCTTTGTCTTCTTAGCACCCGTCGAGGTTCAAAGTCTGTACTGTCAAAGCTTGATTACAAGTCCATTCCTGTTCGAAAGGTTGATTTTCTTCCTCCCGAGTTCGATGGAGATGTAATCTTCGAACTTCCGCCTTTGGGAAAGTACCCTCCATCCACAAAGGCAGGTCATCTCCAAGGAATGGACAAGCGGGATGATGGTCACGCTTGGACTCGAACTGCCACTATACATATCTAATCCGAGTTTAATCTTACCTTTCGAATGTCTTCCTGTCTAGGCGATCTCAAGTGTGCCAATGAGTCATGTGATTACCTTAAGCGTTCAAATAGGATGTCATCCGCGAATGAAACTGAGTGGGAGGGCAATTCTGCATCTCCATTTGTTCCTGGTCGTGACCCACCTCATAATTCCACTGTTGTTTGTGCTGTGTGTCAAGTTCCGCCCACTTGTTTTGGATGTTGCCAAGCGAAGATATACTACGTTCTTGGCGAAGGCCATATGACTCGTGCTTGCATCCATTTGGGTTCACACGGTCACGCTGTGAAGAAAGGAAACTACCGGGACTCGTCAGCAAAGCTTCGTTCCCTCATTAGCGACCAAGTGGAGCGAACTCCGGCTGCAACAAATTCTTCCATTGTTCTAGAGGCTAGCAAGGAGTACCTTGGGGAGCTACTGCTATGCCCAGATGGTGTTCCACAGAAGACTCTGGCATTTGAAGAACTTGTCCCCGTCTTAGACAAGTTTAAAGAGATGTCTTCACCTAGCATTCGGAATGAGGTTACAACGTTCCGTTACCTTCGCCGTTTTGGTGTAATGGATAGCATCACCAAACTTAGAGGTTCCAGCAATTGGGCCTTTATCCAGGAGAATCATTTCCCGGGCCAAGGGACGGATTCTGATAAAGTCTTCATCTTCAAAATGGCTGAATTGGGTCCGGGAAGCGGAGTTGATTTAGTTAAGCGAATGCAGCCCGGGGGTGATTTGCAGGATTCCTGGATGATGTTCGACCATGTCAAACGCGTGAAATCATGGACCACAATGGCTTGCCATGTTTACGACTCCACTTACTGTAAAGTCATGACTATAGCAGTCTGCGATATGCAATCTGAAGACGTTGCAGCCCAGCAAGTGTTCTGGCGCAATCTTAACGCAGTGAGCAGCAGACACGACTTGCCCGATCCGAGTTTCAAAGGATTCATGGCTGATAGCCCTCAGGCTAACTGGAATGCTGTTCGAATAATATTCGGTAGCGGCGACCCAGGCGTTCCCATGGAGTCCCGAGAAAGAACCTGTCTTTTTCATTGGGCTCAGTCTCTAGAAAAGCATACGAAGGGAGATATTCGAACTGACCTTCAGGATCAGCACCGAAAGCTTTGTAAGCAATACAAGAATTCTATTACTTTGGAGGTGGCAGAGTGCAGGTACTTGGCAATAAGGGCCTGGTGGTTGTCCTCCGGAGCGGCAATTGATGAAGCTCTTCCACGACTAGAGCTCTGGCTAGTTTTTTGGCATTTCCGATATCGGCAGTGGGGAGGATTCATGGAGCTCGTAAGTTTATCTGTAACTCTTTCTTTAAATTGCATCTATTTCTGTCATCTGTCATCCTCACACATGTACATGTTTTGCACACTTAAAATACTTCAAATACCTGAAGTTCAATTTCATTTCTTGAATACTCCCGAAGTCGGCTATACCTCCAACCCTGCCCGACGTCACATTAATCTTGGCTTCTTTGTGAAGGGATAAGTTTTTCCCTTGCCGATATCGGCAGTACCTATGAGGTGTCTCAATTCATTTCTCTATCAATAAATCTAACAAAGATGCCCATAAAGATTGCCGTGTTAGACACTGCTGCGAGTAATCTATTCTTCACATAATCACCTTTTCCAGTGGCGTCCTGCTCTTGTATCATGTGCCCTTCTGTTCTTGCGATTCAATCTAACAATACTTGATCTTATTTTTCTGTAGAACCTCACTGAAGCTGAACTATCCGAGATGCCATCCTGTAATTTGGCCGAATCCGTTCATAACAAGTGGTTGCAACACTCCGGAAAAAGAGGCAATGATTTGTATGTTGCTTCAGTCGACGACATGGTTCGTGCTTTCATGCAGGTTGTTGCGTACTACCAATTCCTGAAGGGTGAGAAGCCAGGTACGGGTCCAGGAAAGGAAGAACTGCGGCTCCGTACTACCCACCGCACTGCCCAACGTTCAGGAAATGCCAAGGTCCTTCATTCAGCCCTTGCCAACATGCCTGGTGCGGACGAATTCTGTATCCGTACTCCTCACCTAGAAGGAGAAGAGGAGTTCGTATCCTTGAAGAGAAAAGCTGACCTTCCTCCTGGATCTGAATTTGATTCACATCGCCCTGATAAGATTAGCGTCTCCCGCCCTAGAGGTAAGGCACGTCGCCTTGATCAAGTGATTGTCGACCTCACTGCAGAAGATCCTCCGGTGTCTGTAAATCGATCTCCGGAAGCTCCTCAAGTACGTCTTTCATCTCCGCTAACATCATCCCGGGCTCGACATGTCAAAGCTGTGCAGGAGACAGTATGTGATGAGAATGAATGGCACATTGCCAGACTTCCCAAGACATCTGCTATAAAATGTTTCGCTCTACAAGCCGGTACGAGAAAGAAGTGTGTGGCCACGATTGTGCAGAACAACCGAGCGACAGCTGCCCCTACATACAATGGTCTGATGGACAATTTCAGGAAGACGAGGTTGGAGAGACATCGGTTCTTCTTCTGTAGCGACGACATTCAACGTTGTGTTATGGGCACAAGACGCAAGTGGGTTCAAAGTATGCCTCCACCCCCGACGTTCTGGCCAATTTAGATGGGCACTAACCTGAGTAAAACGGAGATACTTGCCTTGGAAAATGCAGGGTTCTGTCTCGCTGAGCGTGAGGTTTTGTCTCCTCGCAAGCTGTTTGGTGAAGGTGTCTCCGTGAACCTGAAAGATTATGTTGCGCCTCCAAACCCTGCAGAGCATCCAACCAAGCGGTACGGGAAGAACATTCGAAGAAACGACGTTGCTCCTACTACTCGACATCATAACAGCTGCGCCTCAGCTCTTTCTATAATGGGAAAAATTTGCTCGATTCTGATGGTTCCGCCTCTAGCGTTGGGTTGCATTGTGACTTTGGAATCTCGAAACATTTCCACAATTTCCCGATATTTCGTAACAATTGGCCAGTTTCCAAGCTGCGACTGCCTGTCTTTTACAGAGATGTCGAAGAAATCACTCGGCAAACGCGGTTCCTGGACTTACTGTAAGCACCTCTATTACATCTTTAACATTGTGTGTGGTTTAGACCCGGAGGTAGATCTGTTTATTCACGCACCTAGTTTCAGCTGGAATGAGATAAAGCGAATTGTTCAGATTGTGCTCCTTAAATACTACGGTGCATAGCTAGCATTCGTACTTCTTTGATCTTGTACTGGGTCACTCCTTCCATTTGAAAGGCGGTGAGACTAAAAGGGCCACCTCCACAGTTTCTACATCTTGTCCTTAAACCTTGACCCTAAACTCTAAACCTTGTTTCATCTGTCACCCTTCCATTGACCCTCCTGAGTCTCTATTTATCCTATTCCAAGCTCACCCTTACCTCTTAAAACTCCCTATATCTGTCAAATGAACTGCATTTGCTAGCTATTATCCTAAACCAAATTGACATGTCAATCTCTAGGATGAACCACTTCCTACAGGACTCCCATGAGACCTTGACGCCGTTTAGTCTAAGCCTATATCTTTCATTTTCCATGACTATCTAACCCTAAACTGTCGTTGTGACTCTACAAGACTATGAAGCTCTTGCTTTTATCCTTACTATCTGTGCATCTAATTCGTACTTTCTAAACCTCCCCTAAAAATACACTACGACGAGTCAACAACCCTAAACCCTACCTCTTGCACTATCATTTTTTCTATCCTAAACCGCTCCAGAGCTTTACATCCTTGGGTATCCTATATGCGCTTCATTGTTGAACAATAGATCCACGGCCATAGGCCCATTCAAAAAGAAATTTAAGCCAAATTGTCAATTTTACAACCCGTTGCGTAAAATTTGTACACTGTACTCCACAGTAATAGGTCCATAAATTTATTGGTTTCAACAATTGTTACAAAAATAACCCATTAAACTTTCACTTCTTCTTGCATTTTTTAAATTCTGTGTCCAACATATTTGCCCTCAAGGCTCGCAACCGTAGGCTCGCAGCTCGCAGCTCGCAGCTCGCAAAATTGGGCTCGCAAAATAGCTTGGTCCCTCCATTTCGGCAATGACAGATGAGATTCATATATTAGAACAAAGTAAAGGTATGGTAGCAAATCCTGGAAATGGAATTTATTTTTAAAACCATATCAACCAACTGCATCTGAATTCTTCACTATAAAACTCAGTAGAATGGATTGCGAGATCAGATGGTCATTATGCAAAGCTTAAATGGGACATTACGGGGTTTATAACAAAGAGAATGACATGCAAGAAAAAGGTTTGGCTGTTGCAAAATTTGAATAAAAAGATTCACATGGCGCTCCACATACCGACCTCTAATCAAACGCTTCCCTAGTTTTTGGTCCTGCAAGAGGTTGATTTAAACTAGCGCGAGTGCCTCAGTTATTAGGGTTGTTTTAGACCTACGGAATCGGACTGCAGAGTAAGAGGAAGTGGTAGAAGAGCGTAAAAAATTCACTTTCTCAAGCCAGCGATGTTCACGAGGTTGGCATAACCATCGACCTGTCTACGAAGTCTCTGTCCACATTGACAGAGGCTTTGCAGACTATGCCGCTATGAGCCGCCAAAACGGCTCCCGACGATGAATGGACCGCACATCAATTGTGTTAGGTTCAACTAGTAGTTGAAGTGGGTAATCCAATAAGATTAACCCATGATTTTTTATCAATATGGCTAAATGGCCTTTCCATTCACTAATTTCTTAAATAGGAGCCACTTTATGGCGACCACGGGTTTTATTAAGTTAACCAAAAAAATGATTTGGGAAGGAAAAATGAAGAGAAGGCTAGAGAAGGAACAAGAAAAAAGAGAACAAAAACAATAGAAAAGAAAGAAAAGGAAAGTGGTGGGGAAAACCACGGGGAAAAATTAGGAGAAGAAGGAGAATGATGATGAGGAGGAGTAGAAAAAAAGGAAAAAAAGGGGTCCAAAAGAAGTGGGAAACAACCCTCACCATCACTTGGTAACTTAATCATAACCCCAAGCAAGGGGAACTCAATTTAGGTGGATTAAATTAGATTAGCGCCCTTGGAAATTAGCTAATAGCTCACTTATTGAGATCATGCACACCCATGCGGCATGGAGTCAATGTTTAGATTTAGATATTCCTTGGTTAGTGGGACACCCACTCTTGTTATATGCAAGGGTGGCACAGAATTAGTAGATATAGGTTTAATAGGTTTTGTAAGGAGTAAGCCATTAATGGAAGAAGGCCAAAGGCGGCGGGGAACCTTTTTTGGGAACTCAAGGAGAACGAAGGCTGGGGGGTTACTCCCTGGAGCCATGGCATTTGGTTAGAGGGCGTAGGAGAAGGGAGAACAGGGGTGTGGAGAGAATGTGCGAAGAGGAACTGAGGGAATGAGAGCCGGAAGCCCCGGCCACTGGAAGTGTGAATTAGGTGAAGACAGGAGCTGAAGAGATCACGAAGAGGACCAGAGCCCGAAGAGGACGAGATCACGAAGAGGACGAGATCACGAAGAACAGGACCAGCACACGAGCAGGAAGAGATCACGAAGAAGAGGACCAGCACACGAAGAGGACGAGATCACGAAGAAGAAGAGATCACGAAGAGGAGGACCAGAACACGAAGAGGACGAGATCACGAAGAAGAGGACCACAACACGAAGAGGACGAGATCATGAAGAAGAGGACCAACACACGAAGAAGAAGAGATCTCGAAGAAGAAGAGATCACGAAGAAGAAGAGATCACGAAGACGAGGACCAGCACACGAAGAGGAAGAGATCACGAAGACGAGGACCAGCACACGAAGAGGAAGAGACCAGGAAGAGGACCAGCACACGAAGAGGAAGAGACCACGAAGAGGACCTGAGCCTGAAGACGACCAGAACACGAAGAGGACGAGATCACGAAGAGGACGAGATCACGAAGAAGAGGACCAGCACACGAAGAGGAAGAGATCAAGAAGAGGACCAGAGCTCTAAGAGGACCAGAACACAAAGAGGACGAGATCACGAAGAGGACGAGATCACAAAGAAGAGGACCAGCACACGAAGAGGACGAGATCACAAAGAAGAAGAAATCATGAAGACGACGACCAGCACACGAAGAGGAAGAGATCACGAAGAGGAGGACTCGAACACGAAGAGGACGAGATCACGAAGAAGAGGACCAGCACACGAAGAAGAAGAGATCACGAAGAGGACGACCAGAACACGAAGAGGAAGAGATCTCCAAGAGGACCAGAGCCCACAGAGGACCATAACACGAAGAGGACAAGATCACGAAGAGGACGAGATCACGAAGAAGAGGACCAGAACACGAAGAGGACGAGATCACGAAGAAGAGGACCAGCACACGAAGAAGAAGAGATCACCAAGATGAGGACCAGCACACGAAGAGGAAGAGATCACGAAGAGGAGGACGAGAACACGAAGAGGACGAGATCACGAAGAAGAGGACCAGCACACGATGAGGAAGAGACCACGAAGAGGACTAGAGCCCGAAGACGACGAGAACACGAAGAGGACGAGATCTCGAAGAGGACGAGATCACGAAGAAGAGGACCAGCACACGAAAAGGAAGAGATCACGAAGAGGACCAGAGCTCTAAGAGGACCAGAACACGAAGAAGACGAGATCACGAAGAGGACGAGATCACAAAGAAGAGGACCAGCACACGAAGAGGACGAGATCACGAAGAAGAAGAGATCACGAAGACGACGACCAGCACTCGAAGAGGAAGAAATCACGAAGAGGAGGACCAGAAAACGAAGAGGAAGAGATCACGAAGACGAGGACCAGCACACGATGAGGAAGAGACCACGAAGAGGACCAGAGCCCGAAGACGACGAGAACACGGAGAGGACGAGATCACAAAGAGGACGAGATCACCAAGAAGAGGACCAACACACGAAGAGGAAGAGATCACGAAGAGGACCAGAGCTCTAAGAGGACCAGAACACGAAGAGGACGAGATCACGAAGAGGACGAGATTACAAAGAAGAGGACCAACACACGAAGAGGACGAGATCACGAAGAAGAAGAGATCACAAAGACGACGACCAGCACACGAAGAGGAAGGGATCACGAAGAGGAGGACCCAAACACGAAGAGGACGAGATCACGAAGACGAGGACCAGCACACGAAGAGGAAGAGATCACGAAGAGGACGACCAGAACACGAAGAGGAAGAGATCTCGAAGAGGACCAGAGCCCGCAGAGGACCATAACACGAAGAGGACAAGATCACGAAGAGGACGAGATCACGAAGAAGAGGACCAGAACACGAAGAGGACGAGATCACGAAGAAGAGGACCAGCACACGAAGAGGAAGAGATCACGAAGAGGAGGACCAGAACACGAAGAGGACGAGTTCACGAAGAAGAGGACCAGAACACGAAGAGGACCAGTTCACGAAGAAGAGGACCAGAACACGAAGAGGATGAGATCACGAAGAAGAGGACCAGCACACGAAGAAAAAGAGATCTCGAAGAAGAAGAGATCAAGAAGAAGAAGAGATCACGAAGAGGAGGACCGGAACACGAAGAGGACGAGATCACGAAGACGAGGACTAGCACACGATGAGGAAGAGACCACGAAGAGGACCAGAGCCCGAAGAGGACCAGAACACGAAGAAGACCAGAACACGAAGAGGACTTGATCACGAAGAGGACCAGAGCCCGAAGAGGAAGAGATCACGAAGAAGAAGAGAGCACGAAGAGGACCAGAGCCCGAAGATGACCACAACACGAAGAGGACGAGATCACGAAGAGGAAGAGATCACGAAGAGGAGGACCCGAACACGAAGAGGACGAGATCACGAAGACGAGGACCAGCACACGAAGAGGACGAGATCACGAAGAGGAAGAGATCACGAAGAGGAGGACCCGAACACGAAGAGGACGAGATCACGAAGACGAGGACCAGCACACGAAGAGGAAGAGATCACGAAGAGGACGACCAGAACACGAAGAGGAAGAGATCTCAAAGAGGACCAGAGCCAACAGAGGACCATAACACGAAGAGGACAAGATCACGAAGAGGACGAGATCACGAAGAAGAGGACCAGAACACGAAGAGGACGAGATCACAAAGAAGAGGACTAGCACACGAAGAAGAAGAGATCACCAAGACGAGGACCAGCACACGAAGAGGAAGAGATCACGAAGGGGAGGACCAAAACACGAAGACGACGAGATCACGAAGAAGAGGACCAGCACACGAAGAGGAAGAGATCACGAAGAGGAGGACCAGAACATGAAGAGGAAGAGATCACGAAGAGGACCAGAGTCCGAAGAGGACGAGATCACGAAGAGGACCAGAACACAAAGAGGACCAGATCACGAAGAGGACAAGATCACGAAGAAGAGGACCAGAACACGAAGAGGACGAGTTCACGAAGAAGAGGACCAGAACACGAAGAGGATGAGATCAAGAAGAAGAGGACCAGCACACGAAGAAGAAGAGATCTCAAGGAAGAAGAGATCAAGAAGAAGAAGAGATCACGAAGAGGAGGACCAGCACACGAAGAGGAAGAGATCACGAAGACGAGGACCAGCACATGATGAGGAAGAGACCACGAAGAGGACCAGAGCCCGAAGACGACGAGAACACGAAGAGGACGAGATCACGAAGAGGACGAGATCACGAAGAAGAGGACCAGCACACGTAGAGGAGAGATCACGAAGAGGACCAGAGCCCGAAGAGGACCTGAACACAAAGACAACCAGATCACGAAGAGGACGAGATCACGAAGAAGAGGACCAGAACAAGAAGAGGACGAGATCACGAAGAAGAGGACCAGCACACGAAGAGGAAGAGATCACGAAGAAGAAGAGATCACGAAGACAAGGACCAGCACACGGAGAGGAAGAGATCACGAAGAAGAGGACCAACACACGAAGAGGAAGAGATCACGAAGAGGACCAGAGCCCGAAAAGGACCAGAACACGAAGAGGGCGAGATCACGAAGAAGAGGACCAGCACACGATGAGGAAGAGATCACGAAGAAGAAGACTAGCACACGAAGAGGAGGAGATCACGAAGAAGAAGAGATCACGAAGACGAGGACCTGCACACGAAGAGGAAGAGAGCACGAAGAGGACCAGAGCCCGAAGACGACCAGAACACGAAGGGGACGAGATCACGAAGAGGACGAGATCACGAAGAGGACGAGATCACGAAGAAGAGGACCAGAACACGAAGAGGATGAGATCACGAAGAAGAGGGTCAGCACACGAAGAAGAAGATATCTCGAAGAAGAAGAGATCACGAAGAAGAAGAGATCACAAAGAGGAGGACCAGCACACGAAGAGGAAGAGATCACGAAGAGGAGGACCAGCACACGATGAGGAAGAGACCACGAAGAGGACCAGAGCCCGAAGACGACCAGAACACGAAGAGGGCGAGATCACGAAGAGGACGAGATCACAAAGAAGAGGACCAGCACACGAAGAGGAAGAGATCACGAAGAGGAGGACCCGAACACGAAGAGGAAGAGATCACGAAGAGGACCAGAGCCCGAAGAGGACCAGAACACGAAGAGGACCAGAACACGAAGAGGACCAGATCACAAAGAGGACGAGATCACGAAGAAGAGGACCAGAATACGAAGAGGACGAGATCACAAAGAAGAGGACCAACACATGTAGAGGAAGAGATCACGAAGAGGACCAGAGCCCGAAGAGGACCTGAACACGAAGAGGACCAGAACACGAAGAGGACCAGATCACGAAGAGGACGAGATCACGAAGAAGAGGACCAGAACACGAAGAGGACGAGATCACGAAGAAGAGGACCAACACACGTAGAGGAAGAGATCACGAAAAGGACCAGAGCCTGAAGAGGACCTGAACACGAAGACAACCAGATCACGAAGAAGAGGACCAGAACACGAAGAGGAGGAGATCACGAAGAAGAGGACCAGCACACGTAGAGGAAGAGATCACGAAGAGGACCAGAGCCCGAAGAGGACCTGAACACGAAGACAACCAGATCAAGAAGGGGACGAGATCACAAAGAAGAGGACTCGAACACGAAGAGGACGAGATCACGAAGAAGAGGACTCGAACACGAAGAGGACGAGATCACGAAGAAGAGGACCAGCACACGAAGAGGAAGAGATCACGAAGAAGAATAGATCACGAAGACAAAGACCAGCACACGGAGAGGAAGAGATCACGAAGAAGAGGACCAACACACGAAGAGGAAGAGATCACGAAGAGGACCAGAGCCCGAAAAGGACCAGAACACGAAGAGGGCGAGATCACGCAGAAGAGGACCAGCACACGATGAGGAAGAGATCACGAAGAAGAAGACTAGCACACGAAGAGGAGGAGATCACGAAGAAGAAGAGATCACGAAGACGAGGACGTGCACAGGAAGAGGAAGAGAGCACGAAGAGGACCAGAGCCCGAAGACGACGAGAACACGAAGAGGACGAGATCACGAAGAGGACGAGATCACGAAGAAGAGGACCAGAACACAAAGAGGATGACATCACGAAAAAGAGGACCGGCACACGAAGAAGAAGAGATCACGAAGAGGAGGACCAGCACACGAAGAGGAGGACCAGCACACGAAGAGGAAGAGATCACGAAGACGAGGACCAGCACACGATGAGGAAGAGACCACGAAGAGGACCAGAGCCCGAAGACGACGAGAACACGGAGAGGACGAGATCACAAAGAGGACGAGATCACCAAGAAGAGGACCAACACACGAAGAGGAAGAGATCACGAAGAGGACCAGAGCTCTAAGAGGACCAGAACACGAAGAGGACGAGATCACGAAGAGGACGAGATCACAAAGAAGAGGACGTGCACACGAAGAGGACGAGATCACGAAGAAGAGGACTAGCACACGAAGAAGAAGAGATCACGAAGAAGAATAGATCACGAAGACAAAGACCAGCACACGGAGAGGAAGAGATCACGAAGACGAGGACCAGCACATGATGAGGAAGAGACCACGAAGAGGACCAGAGCCCGAAGACGACGAGAACACGAAGAGGACGAGATCACGAAGAGGACGAGATCACGAAGAAGAGGACCAGCACACGTAGAGGAAGAGATCAAGAAGAGGACCAGAGCTCTAAGAGGACCAGAACACAAAGAGGACGAGATCACGAAGAGGACGAGATCACGAAGAAGAGGACCGGAACACAAAGAGGACGAGATCACGAAGAAGAGGACCAGCACACGAAGAGGAAGAGATCACGAAGAAGAAGAGATCACGAAGACAAGGACCAGCACACGGAGAGGAAGAGATCACGAAGAAGAGGACCAACACAAAAAGAGGAAGAGATCGAGATCAGGACCAGAGCCCGAAAAGGACCAGAACACGAAGAGGGCGAGATCACGAAGAAGAGGACCAGCACACGATGAGGAAGAGATCACGAAGAAGAAGACTAGCACACGAAGAGGAGGAGATCACGAAGAAGAAGAGATCACGAAGACGAGGACCTGCACACGAAGAGGAAGAGAGCACGAAGAGGACCAGAGCCCGAAGACGACCAGAACACGAAGGGGACGAGATCACGAAGAGGACGAGACCACGAAGAAGAGGACCAGAACACGAAGAGGATGGGATCACGAAGAAGAGGACCAGCACACGAAGAAGAAGAGATCTCGAAGAAGAAGAGATCACGAACAAGAAGAGATCACAAAGAGGAGGAGTAGCACACGAAGAGGAAGAGATCACGAAGACGAGGACTAGCACAGGATGAGGAAGAGATCACGAAGAAGAAGACTAGCACACGAAGAGGAGGAGTTCACGAAGAAGAAGAGATCACGAAGACGAGGACCTGCACACGAAGAGGAAGAGAGCACGAAGAGGACCAGAGCTCGAAGACGACCAGAACACAAAGGGGACGAGATCACGAAGAGGACGAGATCACGAAGAAGAGGACCAGAACACGAAGAGGATGGGATCACGAAGAAGAGGACCAGCACACGAAGAAGAAGAGATCTCGAAGAAGAAGAGATCACGAAGAAGAAGAGATCACAAAGAGGAGGACGAGCACACGAAGAGGAAGAGATCACGAAGACGAGGACCAGCACACGATGAGGAAGAGACCACGAAGAGGACCAGAGCCCGAAGACGACCAGAACACGAAGAGGGCGAGATCACGAAGAGGACGAGATCACAAAGAAGAGGACGAGCACACGAAGAGGAAGAGATCACGAAGAGGACCAGAGCCCGAAGAGGACCAGAACACGAAGAGGACCAGAACACGAAGAGGACCAGAACACGAAGAGGACCAGATCACAAAGAGGACGAGATCACGAAGAAGAGGACCAGAATACGAAGAGGACGAGATCACAAAGAAGAGGACCAACACACGTAGAGGAAGAGATCACGAAGAGGACCAGAGCCCGAAGAGGACCTGAACACGAAGAGGACCAGAACACGAAGAGGACCAGATCACGAAGAGGACGAGATCACGAAGAAGAGGACCAGAACACGAAGAGGACGAGATCACGAAGAAGAGGACCAACACACGTAGAGGAAGAGATCACGAAGAGGATCAGAGCCTGAAGAGGACCTGAACACGAAGACAACCAGATCACGAAGAAGAGGACCAGAACACGAAGAGGACGAGATCACGAAGAAGAGGACCAGCACACGTAGAGGAAGAGATCACGAAGAGGACCAGAGCCCGAAGAGGACCTGAACACGAAGACAACCAGATCACAAAGGGGACGAGATCACAAAGAAGAGGACCCGAACACGAAGAGGACGAGATCACGAAGAAGAGGACCAGCACACGAAGAGGAAGAGATCACGAAGAAGAATCGATCACGAAGACAAAGACCAGCACACGGAGAGGAAGAGATCACGAAGAAGAGGACCAACACACGAAGAGGAAGAGATCACGAAGAGGACCAGAGCCCGAAAAGGACCAGAACACGAAGAGGGCGAGATCACGCAGAAGAGGACCAGCACACGAAGAGGAAGAGATCACGAAGAAGAAGACTAGCACACGAAGAGGAGGAGATCACGAAGAAGAAGAGATCACGAAGACGAGGACGTGCACACGAAGAGGAAGAGAGCACGAAGAGGACCAAAGCCCGAAGACGACGAGAACACGAAGAGGACGAGATCACGAAGAGGACGAGATCACGAAGAAGAGGACCAGAACACAAAGAGGATGAGATCACGAAAAAGAGGACCGGCACACGAAGAAGAAGAGATCACGAAGAAGAAGAGATCACGAAGAGGAGGACCAGCACAGGAAGAGGAAGAGATCACGAAGACGAGGACCAGCACACGATGAGGAAGAGACCACGAAGAGGACCAGAGCCCGAAGACGACCAGAACACGAAGAAGACGAGATCACGAAGAGGACGAGATCACGAAGAAGAGGACCAGCACACGAAGAAGAAGAGATCACGAAGAGGACCAGAGCTCTAAGAGGACCAGAACACGAAGAGGACGAGATCACGAAGAGGACGAGATCACAAAGAAGAGGACGTGCACACGAAGAGGACGAGATCACGAAGAAGAGGACTAGCACACGAAGAAGAAGAGATCACCAAGACGACGTCCAGCACACGAAGAAGAAGAGATCACGAAGATGACGACCAGCACTCGAAGAGGAAGAGATCACGAAGAGGAGGACCCGAACACGAAGAGGACGAGATCACGAAGACGAGGACCAGCACACGAAGTGGAAGAGATCACGAAGAGGACGACTAGAACACGAAGAGGAAGAGATCTCGAAGAGGACCACAGCCCGCAGAGGACCATAACACGAAGAGGACAAGATCAGGAAGAGGACGAGATCACGAAGAAGAGGACCAGAACACGAAGAGGACGAGATCACGAAGAAGAGGACTAGCACACAAAGAAGAAGAGATCACGAAGACGACGACCAGCACACGAAGAGGAAGAGATCACGAAGAGGAGGACCCGAACACGAAGAGGACGAGATCACGAAGACGAGGACCAGCACACGAAGAGGACGAGATCACGAAGAGGAAGAGATCACGAAGAGGAGGACCCGAACACGAAGAGGACGAGATCACGAAGACGAGGACCAGCACACGAAGTGGAAGAGATCACGAAGAGGACGACTAGAACACGAAGAGGAAGAGATCTCGAAGAGGACCACAGCCCGCAGAGGACCATAACACGAAGAGGACAAGATCAGGAAGAGGACGAGATCACGAAGAAGAGGACCAGAACACGAAGAGGACGAGATCACGAAGAAGAGGACTAGCACACAAAGAAGAAGAGATCACGAAGACGACGACCAGCACACGAAGAGGAAGAGATCACGAAGAGGAGGACCCGAACACGAAGAGGACGAGATCACGAAGACGAGGACCAGCACACGAAGAGGACGAGATCACGAAGAGGAAGAGATCACGAAGAGGAGGACCCGAACACGAAGAGGACGAGATGATGAAGACGAGGACCAGCACACGAAGAGGAAGAGATCACGAAGAGGACGACTAGAACACGAAGAGGAAGAGATCTCGAAGAGGACCAGAGCCCGCAGAGGACCATAACACGAAGAGGACAAAATCACGAAGAGGACAAAATCACGAAGAAGACGAGATCACGAAGAAGAGGACCAGAACACGAAGAGGACGAGATCACGAAGAAGAGGAGTAGCACACGAAGAAGAAGAGATCACCAAGACGACATCCTGAACACGAAGAGGAAGAGATCAAGAAGACGACCAGAGCCGGAAGAGGACCAGAACACGAAGAGGACCAGAACACGATGAGGACCAGATCACGAAGAGGACGAGTTCACAAAGAAGAGGACCAGAACACGAAGAGGACGAGTTCACGAAGAAGAGGACCAGAACACGAAGAGGATGAGATAACGAAGAAGAGGACCAGCACACGAAGAAGAAGAGATCTCGAAGAAGAAGAGATCAAGAAGAAGAAGAGATCACGAAGAAGAAGAGATCACGAAGACGAGGACGTGCACAGGAAGAGGAAGAGAGCACGAAGAGGACCAGAGCCCGAAGACGACGAGAACACGAAGAGGACGAGATCACGAAGAGGACGAGATCACGAAGAAGAGGACCAGAACACAAAGAGGATGACATCACGAAAAAGAGGACCGGCACACGAAGAAGAAGAGATCACGAAGAAGAAGAGATCACGAAGAGGAGGACCAGCACACGAAGAGGAGGACCAGCACACGAAGAGGAAGAGATCACGAAGACGAGGACCAGCACACGATGAGGAAGAGACCACGAAGAGGACCAGAGCCCGAAGACGACGAGAACACGGAGAGGACGAGATCACAAAGAGGACGAGATCACCAAGAAGAGGACCAACACACGAAGAGGAAGAGATCACGAAGAGGACCAGAGCTCTAAGAGGACCAGAACACGAAGAGGACGAGATCACGAAGAGGACGAGATCACAAAGAAGAGGACGTGCACACGAAGAGGACGAGATCACGAAGAAGAGGACTAGCACACGAAGAAGAAGAGATCACGAAGAAGAATAGATCACGAAGACAAAGACCAGCACACGGAGAGGAAGAGATCACGAAGACGAGGACCAGCACATGATGAGGAAGAGACCACGAAGAGGACCAGAGCCCGAAGACGACGAGAACACGAAGAGGACGAGATCACGAAGAGGACGAGATCACGAAGAAGAGGACCAGCACACGTAGAGGAAGAGATCAAGAAGAGGACCAGAGCTCTAAGAGGACCAGAACACAAAGAGGACGAGATCACGAAGAGGACGAGATCACGAAGAAGAGGACCGGAACACAAAGAGGACGAGATCACGAAGAAGAGGACCAGCACACGAAGAGGAAGAGATCACGAAGAAGAAGAGATCACGAAGACAAGGACCAGCACACGGAGAGGAAGAGATCACGAAGAAGAGGACCAACACAAAAAGAGGAAGAGATCGAGATCAGGACCAGAGCCCGAAAAGGACCAGAACACGAAGAGGGCGAGATCACGAAGAAGAGGACCAGCACACGATGAGGAAGAGATCACGAAGAAGAAGACTAGCACACGAAGAGGAGGAGATCACGAAGAAGAAGAGATCACGAAGACGAGGACCTGCACACGAAGAGGAAGAGAGCACGAAGAGGACCAGAGCCCGAAGACGACCAGAACACGAAGGGGACGAGATCACGAAGAGGACGAGACCACGAAGAAGAGGACCAGAACACGAAGAGGATGGGATCACGAAGAAGAGGACCAGCACACGAAGAAGAAGAGATCTCGAAGAAGAAGAGATCACGAACAAGAAGAGATCACAAAGAGGAGGAGTAGCACACGAAGAGGAAGAGATCACGAAGACGAGGACTAGCACAGGATGAGGAAGAGATCACGAAGAAGAAGACTAGCACACGAAGAGGAGGAGTTCACGAAGAAGAAGAGATCACGAAGACGAGGACCTGCACACGAAGAGGAAGAGAGCACGAAGAGGACCAGAGCTCGAAGACGACCAGAACACAAAGGGGACGAGATCACGAAGAGGACGAGATCACGAAGAAGAGGACCAGAACACGAAGAGGATGGGATCACGAAGAAGAGGACCAGCACACGAAGAAGAAGAGATCTCGAAGAAGAAGAGATCACGAAGAAGAAGAGATCACAAAGAGGAGGACGAGCACACGAAGAGGAAGAGATCACGAAGACGAGGACCAGCACACGATGAGGAAGAGACCACGAAGAGGACCAGAGCCCGAAGACGACCAGAACACGAAGAGGGCGAGATCACGAAGAGGACGAGATCACAAAGAAGAGGACGAGCACACGAAGAGGAAGAGATCACGAAGAGGACCAGAGCCCGAAGAGGACCAGAACACGAAGAGGACCAGAACACGAAGAGGACCAGAACACGAAGAGGACCAGATCACAAAGAGGACGAGATCACGAAGAAGAGGACCAGAATACGAAGAGGACGAGATCACAAAGAAGAGGACCAACACACGTAGAGGAAGAGATCACGAAGAGGACCAGAGCCCGAAGAGGACCTGAACACGAAGAGGACCAGAACACGAAGAGGACCAGATCACGAAGAGGACGAGATCACGAAGAAGAGGACCAGAACACGAAGAGGACGAGATCACGAAGAAGAGGACCAACACACGTAGAGGAAGAGATCACGAAGAGGATCAGAGCCTGAAGAGGACCTGAACACGAAGACAACCAGATCACGAAGAAGAGGACCAGAACACGAAGAGGACGAGATCACGAAGAAGAGGACCAGCACACGTAGAGGAAGAGATCACGAAGAGGACCAGAGCCCGAAGAGGACCTGAACACGAAGACAACCAGATCACAAAGGGGACGAGATCACAAAGAAGAGGACCCGAACACGAAGAGGACGAGATCACGAAGAAGAGGACCAGCACACGAAGAGGAAGAGATCACGAAGAAGAATCGATCACGAAGACAAAGACCAGCACACGGAGAGGAAGAGATCACGAAGAAGAGGACCAACACACGAAGAGGAAGAGATCACGAAGAGGACCAGAGCCCGAAAAGGACCAGAACACGAAGAGGGCGAGATCACGCAGAAGAGGACCAGCACACGAAGAGGAAGAGATCACGAAGAAGAAGACTAGCACACGAAGAGGAGGAGATCACGAAGAAGAAGAGATCACGAAGACGAGGACGTGCACACGAAGAGGAAGAGAGCACGAAGAGGACCAAAGCCCGAAGACGACGAGAACACGAAGAGGACGAGATCACGAAGAGGACGAGATCACGAAGAAGAGGACCAGAACACAAAGAGGATGAGATCACGAAAAAGAGGACCGGCACACGAAGAAGAAGAGATCACGAAGAAGAAGAGATCACGAAGAGGAGGACCAGCACAGGAAGAGGAAGAGATCACGAAGACGAGGACCAGCACACGATGAGGAAGAGACCACGAAGAGGACCAGAGCCCGAAGACGACCAGAACACGAAGAAGACGAGATCACGAAGAGGACGAGATCACGAAGAAGAGGACCAGCACACGAAGAAGAAGAGATCACGAAGAGGACCAGAGCTCTAAGAGGACCAGAACACGAAGAGGACGAGATCACGAAGAGGACGAGATCACAAAGAAGAGGACGTGCACACGAAGAGGACGAGATCACGAAGAAGAGGACTAGCACACGAAGAAGAAGAGATCACCAAGACGACGTCCAGCACACGAAGAAGAAGAGATCACGAAGATGACGACCAGCACTCGAAGAGGAAGAGATCACGAAGAGGAGGACCCGAACACGAAGAGGACGAGATCACGAAGACGAGGACCAGCACACGAAGTGGAAGAGATCACGAAGAGGACGACTAGAACACGAAGAGGAAGAGATCTCGAAGAGGACCACAGCCCGCAGAGGACCATAACACGAAGAGGACAAGATCAGGAAGAGGACGAGATCACGAAGAAGAGGACCAGAACACGAAGAGGACGAGATCACGAAGAAGAGGACTAGCACACAAAGAAGAAGAGATCACGAAGACGACGACCAGCACACGAAGAGGAAGAGATCACGAAGAGGAGGACCCGAACACGAAGAGGACGAGATCACGAAGACGAGGACCAGCACACGAAGAGGACGAGATCACGAAGAGGAAGAGATCACGAAGAGGAGGACCCGAACACGAAGAGGACGAGATCACGAAGACGAGGACCAGCACACGAAGTGGAAGAGATCACGAAGAGGACGACTAGAACACGAAGAGGAAGAGATCTCGAAGAGGACCACAGCCCGCAGAGGACCATAACACGAAGAGGACAAGATCAGGAAGAGGACGAGATCACGAAGAAGAGGACCAGAACACGAAGAGGACGAGATCACGAAGAAGAGGACTAGCACACAAAGAAGAAGAGATCACGAAGACGACGACCAGCACACGAAGAGGAAGAGATCACGAAGAGGAGGACCCGAACACGAAGAGGACGAGATCACGAAGACGAGGACCAGCACACGAAGAGGACGAGATCACGAAGAGGAAGAGATCACGAAGAGGAGGACCCGAACACGAAGAGGACGAGATGATGAAGACGAGGACCAGCACACGAAGAGGAAGAGATCACGAAGAGGACGACTAGAACACGAAGAGGAAGAGATCTCGAAGAGGACCAGAGCCCGCAGAGGACCATAACACGAAGAGGACAAAATCACGAAGAGGACAAAATCACGAAGAAGACGAGATCACGAAGAAGAGGACCAGAACACGAAGAGGACGAGATCACGAAGAAGAGGAGTAGCACACGAAGAAGAAGAGATCACCAAGACGACATCCTGAACACGAAGAGGAAGAGATCAAGAAGACGACCAGAGCCGGAAGAGGACCAGAACACGAAGAGGACCAGAACACGATGAGGACCAGATCACGAAGAGGACGAGTTCACAAAGAAGAGGACCAGAACACGAAGAGGACGAGTTCACGAAGAAGAGGACCAGAACACGAAGAGGATGAGATAACGAAGAAGAGGACCAGCACACGAAGAAGAAGAGATCTCGAAGAAGAAGAGATCAAGAAGAAGAAGAGATCACGAAGAAGAGGACCAGCACACGAAGAGGAAGAGATCACGAAGACGAGGACCAACACACGATGAGGAAGAGACCACGAAGAGGACCAGAGCCCGAAGAGGACCAGAACACGTAGAAGACCAGAACACGAAGAGGACCTGATCACGAAGAGGACCAGAGCCTGAAGAGGAAGAGATCACGAAGAAGAAGAGAGCACGAAGAGGACCAGAGCCCGAAGACGACCACAACACGAAGAGGACGAGATCACAAAGAAGAGGACCAGCACACGAAGAGGACGAGATCACGAAGAAGAAGAGATCAGGAAGAAGAAGAGATCACGAAGACGACGACCAGCACACGAAGAGGAAGAGATCACGAAGAGGAGGACCCAAACACGAAGAGGACGAGATCACGAAGAGGAGGACCAGAACACGATGAGGAAGAGATCACGAAGAGGAGGACCAGCACAAGAAGAGGAAGAGATCACCTAGACGAGGACCAGCAAACGATGAGGAAGAGACCACGAAGAGGACCAGAGCCTGAAGACGATGAGAACACGAAGAGGACGAGATCACGTAGAGGACGAGATCACAAAGAAGAGGACCAGCACACGAAGAGGAAGAGATCACGAAGAGGACCAGAGCTCGAAGAGGACCAGAACACGAAGAGGACGAGATCACGAAGAGGACGAGATCACAAAGAAGAGGACCAGCACACGAAGAGGTCGAGATCACGAAGAAGAAGAGATCACGAAGACGACGACCAGCACACGAAGAGGAAGAGATCACGAAGAGCAGGACCCGAACACGAAGAGGACGAGATCACGAAGACGAGGACCAGCACACGAAGAGGAAGAGATCACCAAGACGAGGACCAGCACACGAAGAGGAAGAGATCACGAAGAGGAGGACCAGAACACAAAGAGGACGAGATCATGAAAAAAAGGACCAGCACACGAAGAGGAAGAGATCACGAAGAGGAGGACCTCAACACGAAGAGGAAGAGATCACGTAGAGGACCAGAGCCCGAAGAGGACCAGAACACGAAGAGGACCAGAACACAAAGAGGACCAGATCACGAAGAGGACGAGATCACGAAGAAGAGGACCAAAACACGAAGAGGACGAGATCACGAAGAAGAGGACCAAAACACGAAGATGACGAGATCACGAAGAAGAGGACCAGCACACGAAGAGGAAGAGATCACGAAGAGGAGGACCAGAACACGAAGAGGACGAGATCACGAAGAGGAAGTGATCACGAAGAGGACTAGAGCCCGAAGAGGACCAGAACACGAAGAGGACTAGAACACGAAGAGGACGAGATCACGAAGAAGAGGACCAGAATACGAAGAGGAGGAGATCACGAAGAAGAGGACCAGCACACGTAGAGGAAGAGATCACGAAGAGGACCAGAGCCCGAAGAGGACCTGAACACGAAGACGACCAGATCACAAAGAGGACGAGATCACGAAGAAGAGGACCTGAACACGAAGAGGACGAGATCACAAAGAAGAGGACCAGCACACGTAGAGGAAGAGATCACGAAGAATAAGAGATCACGAAGACGAGGACCAGCACACAGAGAGGAAGAGATCACGAAGAAGAAGACCAGTACACGAAGAGGAAGAGATCACGAAGAGGACCAGAGCCCGAAGACGACCAGAACACGATGAGGACGAGATCACGAAGAAGAGGACCAACACACGAAGAGGAGGAGATCACGAAGAAGAAGAGATCACGAAGACGAGGACCTGCACACGAAGAGGAAGAGATCACGAAGACGAGGACCTGCACACGAAGAGGAAGAGATCACGAAGAGGAGGACCAGAACACGAAGAGGACAATATCACGAAGAGGACCAACACACGAAGAGGACGAGATCACGAAGACGAGGACCAGAACACGAAGAGGACGAGATCTCGAAGAAGAGGACCAGCTCACAAAGAGGACGAGAACACGAAGAGGGGTGATCACACAACTGAAGGAAGGAGGGTGAATTGAATCAAATCAGGGAGCCCTTCCTTTCCCCCGGCTAGTAATCAATTCCTCGTGCTTAAGGGAACCCTAATTTTTCTATTCACACACGTCACGCGGAAGCGCTGCCAAAATTTCACTAGAATTAGGGTTACAATCAACTCAACTTAACTAGGTGATCACTCTATAAGAATAAGAGAACGCAGCTGGATGCTCATGAGTAGCTTAGTGTTAAGGTGGGGTTAATCATGTGAAGTATATGGGCGTGCATGTGGATGTTTGGCTACAATTTTTGAGTAAACATGTATGTTGAAGGTGCACTGCTGGTCGCTGGCTGTGAGGTCTAGGGTCGAGTAAAATGACTAATTGAAGGCTGCCATCATATTAAGCATAAAAAACTAATAGGATTAGAAAAAACAAACATAAGAATCGGAGTTAGAGTCGAGGAGATAATTAGGATTATAAGTTTGTAGGAAGTAGGGAAGCCTGTCTGCTGCCAACTGGTCCCAGGGTCACACCTAAGCCTGAAACTGATCATTAAGGGTCTGATCAAGTTCGGAATGCTGAATTGAACCCATAAGAGTTGGAAACGTTGCATTCGGGGCCCTAGAGTAAAAGTTACACTTGTTCAAAGGTGGGTTCAATTAGAAGGCTGGATTAAATCACCACCTCACTAATTAACCACAAGGAACCCAAGTGAACATGAGATGTGTCACCATGCTTGTATAAGTTGTGTATGAATGGGCTGAGGATTGGTTACACAAGTAACTTGGCCCCGTATTAGGATCTTGAGTTCAAGATAAGCCACCCTCTAGGGGCGGTTTATTTGGCTCACATTTTGGAGCGTCTGCCGGGAGGAGGCGTGTCCATTTCTTGGAAGGGTTAATCATTCCACCGTTGGATGTAGGTACAAACGCAAAGATCCTTGTGATGTATGGAGCAGCATGGGATAGCTTGAGGTAAGTGCCAGACTGGCTCATGTGTGGTGAAGTAATTGTGAAAGTACGAGTGATTTGTGAATGTTTTGAATTAGTGTAAATGCATGAATGCCAAGTTGTGTTTAAGGGTGGGGGTCTAGAAGGGAGTGTGGAATCCCCGACCCTCCAACCACAAAACACCTTATGTTGGAGGGATCCCCTTCTAGGCTTGTGGCTTGAGTTGAGCAAGGGGCCTAGGGATGGAAGGTTGAGGCCCTCCCACGGAATCCACAAGGACTTCCAGTGAGCCTCTAGGTCGAAGGGGAAGGGTGCATGAGCCCGAGTATGGGACAAGGGCGCCCCTTCCTTCCCCCCGCGCTTGACTAACCACCAAGGTAAGTACAACTTGGAATGGAATGAGGTGTTTGGATCATGTGTTGCAAGTAATGGTGTGTGTGACCAATTGAGTCACCGTGGAGGGGAATTGGAGTCGTGGACGCATCCAAGACGTAGGGGCGCTGATTGGAAGGAGCGCAGCGTACGGTATGTGCACTATACCCTCCTTTAGGACCGCGGGTAGTAAATAGGACCAACTTGGATGTGGGACCACATTAGGGCTAGGAACCCCTGATTTCCCACTCGAGCCGTGTGGAACACTTGCCTTAGAACCGCTAGGGTGGGCCAACCACGAAATTACATGCAACGAATCTTTTGCTAACAAGTGGGTTGGCTGGAGTTGCTTAAAGGTGAGTTATCCTCCTCTTAAACATTGTATGCGACCTATGGGTTGGCCTTAGAATCGTTAGAGTGCGATTAGGTCCACGGTCGACTTCAACTAATGGTGACAGGGTGGCTGGAGATGCATCAAGGTATGTCTTCTTCACGGTGATAACATTGTATACACACCTTGTTGCATGCCGTCCCGTAATTGTGTCGTTTTCCTCCTAGTGGGTAATGCCTAGTTCAAGGTGATAAAAGGTGGAAGGGGGGATACCAAAGATACCGAGGAACTCCACCATTTATCGAATTGAGGTCTAGGTCAGCCCTACAGTAAGGATCTGTACCGTGTGGTGCCAATTGGGGAACAACTTTCCAACGGGGTGATACTCGTGGAGACATTCCTCAATTTAGTTAACCTTTTGTCGTTGCCCTTGAAGGTTAGTCCTTAATAGGATTCTTTGGCGGCCTCATCGAGCTAAAACTCCACCACTAAAATTGGGTCTTGGTCTTGAGTCAATCCATCCTCGTAATAGAATTGGGAATAGGAGTGTTGGAAACACCCACTCACTGATCGAACTAGGCCGTGCTTCGTGTAGATCCACCCACGACCTCGACAACTTTGACGGGAAGCCTTTTGGAAGACATGACTACCATCGACGACCCACTGGACCCTATTTTTGGACCCTAGAGTAGATGTCCCGTGCCACAAGGTCCCAAAGACCTTCCTTCACACCACCGTGGGAACCGGCGAGTGAAAGAAGGAGTAGGTCTAGGGAACTCACCGAGGACACAGCAGAGGGATTCTTGGAGGTACAACTAGACGCTCTACCAGCCCCCTTCCTTCTCTTTCCTCCATCTCTCCCTTCCACTTCATTCAATCCGGTGAATACCGCCAACACCACTAGCCCACGAAACACCCCCTCAGCCCCTACCATGGCCTCTAGAGGACCACCCCCGGTACGGCCTCCCATTAATCCCTTGGTTCAGCCAAGGGGTTTACCCATCTTAGTACCCAAGGGTTTGCAAGCGGCGCCTATGCCACCCAATTTGCCCACCTTTAGAGGAACCAAAGATGAAGACCCCTCCGCACACGTGGAACGTTTTCTAGAGCTCCTCACGACGTGCCTCATCACCAACACCGGTTATTTCTTAGTGTGGTTCTCGTGTACCTTGAAGGACGCCGCCTACGAGTGGTATAGGAATCACCCCCCCGGTACCTTTGAGGATTGGGATAGCCTCATGAGGGCCTTTTTGGAGCACTTTAGATCCGAGGTAGGTCAAAGTAATGCCCTCACAACCCTAGCCGCGCTACGCCAAGGCCCAGGGGAGGAGATCACGACCTACATTAGGAGGTTCGAGCTGGTGGTTACAAGGTTTGTGGAGAACCTCCTCACCAATGACACCCTAACCCAATTCTTTATTCAAGGGTTCAACAATGAGGGAATCATTAGGGAGATTTTGAAGGTCCGCCCCACATCGTTAGACGCTGCCAAGGCACAAGCAAGGCTAATAGAGCAAGTCGATCGAGACCAAGAGCGTATGTGGAGGAAGGAAGAGCACCACATCCCTAGTTTTATACCTATCCATGCCAAGGGCAAGGGACCAACCCCAGAACCTAACTCAGGAGCTCCGGTTGCCCAAGTCCCCATGTGGAACTACTATGCTCCATCCTTGAACGTTAGGCCACCAGTACCTCTCCCCGAACTCACCTATCACGAAGAGCGAGGCACATGGAAGGAGGAAATGAAGAACGAAATCCTCCAAGGCCAACAAGGCTTCCAGGACCAATTAGCTCAACAAATCAAGGCCATGCAAGACCAAATGGCCTTGTTAATTAAAAACCAAGTCCCTAACCCCACACCTCCACCGATAGAGTCTGGTAGACATGCCTCGGGCCTATAGTGCACTCAATGCGGCCAACCGGGGCACACTAGTCCCTTCTGCACCACCCCAGCGGCGGCACCGCAGTACCAGGTCGCTCAAACCCCGTATGTGCCTCCCCATAGGAATCAACCACCGGTGGCAACTAACTATGGCCCGCAAGGCTATACACCACCGAACCAAGGTTATGGGGGACCTCCACGACCACGATATGAAATCCATCACACTTGTGGCAAGAGACACGCACTTGGGCAGTGTTGGGTCGAAAGTGGAGTAGTATGTGGTAACTGTGGGGGTAATCACCCTACCCAAGTGTGTCGATGGCCGGATAAGGTGATCCCCATGCCTTCCCCACCGGGAAACTACCCTCAACAGGCTCAAGACCATTTGAGAGGTGCACGTAAGCCCACCACCGATAATACTCTTAGGCCACCTAGCCTCTACTATGACTACAGCAATAACCGCCAAAGTCAAACCTCCCCAATGGGGGTTAGTACCAAGGACAGTTACATCCCTTTAAACCAAGGGCAAAACCAAGGTGGCCAACAAGGCCAAGGTGGCCAACAAGGCCATGGTGGCCAACAAAACCATGGAGGACAACAGAATCACGGGGGCCAGCAAAACCAAGGTCCACAGGATGTGCGCTATGCCACGATGTCAAGTGACATCGTGTCAACACACGGCCCTTCCCTCACAGAGCTCAATGTCGTTTTTCACGAAGTTAGTACAACCAAGGAAGCAAAGACTTGTGAATTGCCCGCATTGGCAGTCCAGACTCGGTCTAACCGACGGGAGCCTAAGTACTCGAGCCCCCCCCACCCATACTAGAAGAGGGTGAGACTTCAGAGGAAGACTCACCTCACTTCTCTGACCTAAACGATACCACCAAAGAGGCGGTGGAAGGCACTAAACGGGCCAACTTGAGGTCCTCCCATGGGACACCTAGGCCACGAGCACCATTGTCCACTTCCCCAGAACCATGGGAAGGTCCACCGATCCCTAGCCCCGAAATGAACACATTCCCCCACATTGAGCAACACGTGGGAGAAGGGCCTTACGATTTATGGGTGGATTTGAGTCGTCTTAAGGCGGACATCACCATAGCCCAACTATTGGAGGTATCCCCACCCATGAGGAAGGTCCTTAGGTCGGGCACCCCGGTGAAGTGGAGGCCTAAGGCAAAGGTTAGGTTGGCTGCTCGTGTAAAATCCGCACACCCCAATATCGAAGTCAAGGCGGTTCAAATTGAGGTCTCAATAGTGGATAAGGTGGTACCCAACGTACTAGTCGACGGTGGTAGTGGTTTGAACATCATGCCCCTCTCAACTATGGAGAAATTGGGTCTAGACATCACTGAACCATCACCATACATCATCAACATGGCTAATCAAAGCTCGGAGGCACCGTTAGGCCAAATTAGTGGTTGTAAAATCACCACGGGGGGTGTAGAGTATTCCCTCACCTTCCAAGTCATTCGAATGCACTCCAACAAGGAGGCATATCCCTTGCTACTAGGTAGGCCTTGGTTGCGAATTGCCAATGCCACGGTAGAATGGGGAGGGCCGAACCCCAACATCACCTACGGGCCCCCTGAGAACCCCACTACGGTCCATATCCAACCGAGTAGGCTAGGACTATGCCATGGTTGTATGGGTTCTTCGGACGATGAGTCACAAGAGGTGTTGACAAAAGAACCCCCCAAGAGAGTGAGGTTCGCACCACACAAGGCGGTGGATAGAGTCCAACCCTCGAGGGCCAATGGGATGCCATGTAAAAGCATGGGACCGGGCCTTTATGAGTGGGTTCCCACCGGGGAATTTGTAGACTGGTTGAGGGAGCACTCCACCTCAAGCACGGATGAAGCCATATCTGTGCATTTCATGCACGGTGAGCTCATTGGAATGGAAACCGAGTTGGAACTTAGCCTAGTTCCTCTCCTAGATGACCTAGAACCCGCAGCAGCGTTCAGACTGGACATCGATGGCACCCAAGGGATGAAGTTGGAGGTGTTAATCGATGAGGGCCCTCTCAACCCATCTCTCCACTTTAGGAGGACATCCACCGGTATTCTAGCAAGCGGTTCGGGGGCAACGTACCCCCAAGTTCCAAATGACTGGTATAAGGGCCCTACTCAACAACCGCACGTACATGATGCTAATCATGCGGCCAAGTTCTTGTTCGAGCAAATCATTACTCGGTTTGGTTGTCCCAAAATCCTCATTAGTGATAGGGGGAAACATTTTTTAAACGAGATGATCGAAGCCATGACCACCCGGTTCAGGATCAACCATCGTAAGACCACCCCTTATCATCCTCAAACCAATGGTCACACCGAGCGGGTCAACCAAACCCTCGTGAATATCTTGAGGAAGACGGTCACCGATTCCAAGAGGGATTGGGACGTGAAGCTCCCCGCCGCATTATGGGCTTACCGAACCACCTTCAAGGTGACCACCCATGCTACCCCCTTTTCGTTGATATATGGCATTGAAGCCATTTTGCCAATAGAGTTCAAGATCCCTTCTCTGCGAGTGGCCGTGACCGAACGATGGTCGATGGCTACGTCCTTAGCCGATCGGTTAGAATGATTGGAGGAGCTTGATGAGAAGTGCCGATGGAGCGCCAGGAACATTGAAGCCATCCAACGTCGAAGGAAGATCGCCTTCGACAAGCGAAACAAGGCCCGGTCGTTACAGCCGGGCATGCTAGTCCTCCTCCAAGATGCGAGGAGACTCGATTTTCCTGGCAAGTTCGATGCCCTGTGGTTATGCCCATATCTTGTGAAGGAGGTTTTCCCCAACAACTCCGTTCAACTCCAAACCCTTGACGGCGAGGATTTTCCCACACGAACATCGGGCAACCTGTGAGTGGCCAAAGTGGGCCCTCACTCTTTTTTCTTTGTTTTTTTCGAGTTTTTGATAGTATTGACCCAATTTTAGTTAAAGTAGTAGTCAATCCATCTACTAGAGTCAAATTCCTAGAGTAATAAACTTAGTGCCATGATGTCACACTACGGTTCGTATTTTTCCTCTTCCCTACTAATATGCTTGAAAGTGTAGTGGAAGTGGAGTGGGAATGAAGAGAAAGATAAAAAAGGAAAAAAAAGGTCCTTGGAAAATGACTAAAAATTGAGAAATGGGACAAAAAATTATGGAAAAAATTGAGAGAGTGTCTCCTAGCAGGTAGAAGTAGTGGTAAAATTTCTAGAATTTTCCGAGTTGAATTACTATTTAATTCTAGGGGTTGACTAGTTAGTCGACGGGTTGACCACTCGGAAAAAATACTTAATGAACTCCAAAAATGCTAGGAAAATTTGTGTAGACTAATTAGGGTGCTAGGAGTCCAGCTATGTGGTTAGTTTTTGAAGTTATAAGTAAATTGCAAATCATCAGTAGATAGTAGTAGATCTAGGGTAATGGTCGTTAAAAGATCAAAAGGAAAAGAAAAAAAAGGGGAAGAAAAGAAAAGAAGGTGGTCGGGTGTGCTTCCCCATGCACATGCCACATGACAATTCTTGCCACCATGGAATTAATTTTAGGGAGGCTTGTCAGGAGCAAAGCGGCGAGTTAATGCTAGTAATAAACTAAAAACATGCAAAAACGGCTGTAAGTGGCCAATCCTGCACTTCTGTGAGAGGTCATGGGCTGCCTCATTTAAACTAAGCCAGTCTTGTCGGGGAAGAAAAACGAGAAAGACCAAAAGAAAAAGAAAAAAAAAGAAAAAAAAGGAGAACCAGCCAGGCTGAGTCGCTGGCGAGAGAGCTGGGGTCACGGGATTTTCGGGGGGCCGTTTTTGGAGCGAGGAGGAGCTCCTGCGAGCAGGAGAGAGGGCTGGAGCTCTCGTTTTTTTTTGGGTTGGGTTTGTTTTGTTTGGTGGTTGTTGGTGTGTGCGCCCTGGGCGCGAGGGAGAGCTGGCCTCTCTGTTTTTTTTTCTTTCTTGGAAGAGCTCTGTGGGGAGAGGCGCGCTCTGAGCGCGTGAAGGAGGTCTCGTGTTCGGGGAGCTGGAGGAGGAGCTCCGGCGCGAGAGAAGAGCTGGACTCTTCTGTTTTTTTCTTCTTCGTTTTTCTTGTGCGAGGCTCCTGTGCGAGGAGAGTCTCTCGTCTTTGTGGTGAGCGCACCGGCTGCGCGCGAGGAGGGTCTGCGCCTGCCTGCGCGAGGATGTCTCGTGTTCGGGGAGCTGGAGGGTGAGCTCCGGCGCGAGAGAAGAGCTGGACTCTTCTGTTTTTGTGTGTGTGCGCGGGGATCGGAGCTGGGGCTTGCACGAGCTGGGCTCTGTTCCGGAAGGCTGCTCGGCGAGGGGCGCACCTGTGCGCGCAAGGGTCCGTGATTGTGATCACGAGGTCTGGCTCTGAGCACGGGAGAGAGAGCCGTGTTTTCTTTTTTTTTTGTGGTTTTGAGAGAGCGCGCTGGAGTGCTCCTGCGGTGGGAGCTTCGGTGTGGAGGCGCTGTTGAAGGTCGGCGTTGGTGATCGTGGAGCCGTGTGTGCGCGCGGTGGTGTGAAGGTGCCGCGAGCTGAGAAGACTCGAGCTGGAGGATCCAGGCGAGAAGAGGCTGCGGCGCTCGGACCAGGGAGTATTTCCTGGGTGAAGCTACCTTCCCTAATTCCTACCTGCATGCGGTCGTTGCGGTTTCCTTCTTGTGTTGATTGAATTTGTGGGATCTCTAAACTTGTGCGGAAGCGCTGGAGGATTTTTTTTGACATTAGGGTTCCAAAACTTGGTGATGATTGCTCGCTGGCCGATGCAAGAATGCTGATGCTTGTAAGTTGGTGCTTGCTGGAATCGTTGAGAATTTGGTGAATGGTGTTCCCAATTGAATGATGTGTGAGCTCATGAGGAAGCTGTGAATACTTGTTGTGGTTGTTGGGTCGCCGCTGTCCGTCTGTATGTGGCAGTCCTCAAGGTCTGGTTGGACATTCTGAGGAGTCCATCGTCAAGAGCACGAAAAACTAATAAGATTAGAAGTTGAAAACGCTCAATTCGGAGTTAATCCTAGGAAGTTAAGATGTTTTAAAAAAAAAAAACAAAACCTGGGACTCACAGGGACTGTCTGCTGCGACTGCTGGTGGAGGCCGGTATCAATCTCAAATTAGGTATTTAGTGTTTTAACCAAGTTGGAATTGAGCTGGTGATCATTTTAAGAGGAAATTTTTTGGTATTCGGAGTCCCGAATCAATAGATAAAGGCTGCCGAAGTTGCTGCTCCAACCAGGGTCTGGATCAGGCCTGATCAGCTGACCTAAACTAAAAATAAAAATAAAAAAAAATAATAATAATAATAATAAAACAACAAAAAATTAAAATAAATAAATAAATACAGAATAAGTAATAATAATCATAATAACTAATAGCCATAATAATTAGATAACAATTAATTAATTAACTATTCATACCTATCTAATTTATCCAGAGTTAAGCCTTTAAATACCAAGGAGGGTTAATCGAGTTCACTTAACTGGATTAAGATAATAGTACTATTGATTTCTAAATATATAAATGGATATGCCAAGATCCAAATCCAGTAGAAATTAGGGTTTACAGTTAAGCATAAGGAATGGTAAGTGGTGTAACAATAGGACCTCGTAGGTTTAAAAATGGATTCTCTTAGGGGGTTTATTTTTGGGCTTACATTTGGTGCGTCCGCCGGGAGGAGCTTTTGTTTGGTTCATTGCTTGGAAGGTGTTTGTCTTACTGCTGGATTGCTAAATTTAGGGTTTCTAGGGTTCTGAATGGTCTATTTCTGACCTAAACCGTGAATGGAGTGGTTTTTGCCACATATGGGGAGTGGAGTGCGCTATTGCTTGAGGTAAGTTGCTGAACTACTTTTGTGCATATATCCTTGTATGAAGTGTTTTGTCCAAGTTGTAATGGAGGTGGGGAGTTAGAAGGGTGTGTGGAATTCCCGACCTCCTAACACAAGCACATTGTGTTAGGCGGACCACCTTCTAACTCTTGTGCTTTGGTTGAGTTAGGGGGCTTAGGGGTGAAAGGTTGAGGCCCTCCCACGATTGCTTGAAAGTAATCAGTGAGCTTCTAAGCCAAAGAGGGAAGGTGCATGTGCCCGGGCATGGGACAAGGGCGCCCTTCACTTCCCCCCCGAACTTGATCTACCACCAAGGTAAGAGCAACTTGCGTGCTATCAATAGCCTTGGTTGTTGAATGGGATGAATGTTGCATACATGGAATGATATGCATGTTGAAGGGGTCGTGAGGAAGGAGCACGGCATAAGGTGAGTACACGAACCTTCCTCACTACACCAAACCCTACACTAGGCACTTAGATTCGCTTAGGGATCGAACAGGGATGGTGAAATTGCAGCCAGGTACGTTCTCCCCTTCTTAATGAACAAATTGTGATGAACCAATGAAGGATTTTTCGTACATGTTGGTGTCGTTTCTCTTAAGTTGGTGATGCCATCCCTTGGAGAGAATTTGGGGATACCTTGATACCGAGGAGAAACCTCCAAGTAGGTGGTCAGCCCAACTAAGAGTCTGTATCGTATGGGGCATAGTGGGTGTACCTCGTCCGGAGGTTAGCCCCACATGTAACCTTCTGTTTTGTTTACTTCCCAGCATGGGGGAGTTTGGGAGAAACTTGGAATCATTGTAAGTCAATTATTGGTGTTTACGAAATGTCTTCACATAGGTCTAGAAAACTAAGAACGGCAACTTAATCGTTAGATGAGCCCTGTGACTCGATCTGGAAGATGTTATAGACCGCTTCCCCTTCCCCTAATTTCTACTACTCCAACTTCATTTCCCAATCCTGAGACATTAGAAGGAGGTCCTAGTACAAGAACCAACTCGGGAGGCCCAAAAGACCGTACAACCGTTGAGGAATCAAGCTTTAGGTCTTCCTCCTCTCCTCACTCTTCCCCTCTTCCTAGTCCTGGTGACATGGAAGATCCAATTGTCAACCCACCCCTAAACCCCTTGGTTCAACCAAGGGGTTTGCCTATTGTAGTTCCTGAAAGGCTTCAAGTTGCCCCTATGCCCTCAAATCTTCCTAGTTTCAAGGGAACTAGGGATGAGGATCCCTCGATGCATGTGGAGCGGTTTATAGAGTTATTGACTACGTGTTTGATAACCGACAACCGTTACTACTTGGTGTGGTTTCCAACCACACTCAAGGAATCGGCTTACGAATGGTACCGCAATCATGCGGCATCCACCTTCCGTGATTGGGATGGCCTCATGAGGTCATTCTTGGAACAATACAGACCCGAAGTAGGCCAGAGTGCAGCCTTGACAGCCTTGGCAAGCTTTAGACAAGGGAAGGATGAGGATATTTCATCCTACATCCGTAGGTTTGAACAAGTTGTCACCCGGTTCGTGGGTGATTTGCTCACGGATGATACCTTGAGACACTTTTTCCTTCAGGGGTTTTATCTAGAGAAAACGATACGGGAAATCCTCCAGACAAGGCCCACCACCTTAGAGGAAGCTAAGGAGGCAGCTAGGACCGTGGCAGCGGTGGCAACAGAACACGAGAAACTATGGAGGAAGGAGAATGAGAGCATTCCTAGCTTTATTCCCATCCATGCCCGGGAGAAGTCAGACTCAGTTGAACCTCCACCTGGCCCAACAGTGTATTCTCCACCTGTGGTGAATACTATTCCTCTTAATGTCAGGCCCCCCGTTCCTCTACCCGCTCTTACATATGGACCCACTTGGCGTCACGAGATGAAGAAGGAGATCCACGACGCTCAGCAAGGGTTCCAAGACCAACTCCAACAACAATTGAGGGCAATGACAGATCAGATGGCTCTTCTACTCAGGAACCAGAACCCTAATGCCCCACCTCCTCAGATAGAGTCAGGTAGGCATTCTTCTGGTATGTGGTGCACTTCATGCGGCGAGAATGGTCACACCATGCAGTTTTGTACCACCTTCCCACACCATTCAAACGTCTATCAACCCCCACACCGGAATCAACCACCTAACCGTGGTCAAGGTCTAAGGTCCCAGCCTCGTTGGGAGATCTGCCAATCCTGTGGAAGAAGACATCCACCTGGGAGTTGTTGGTTGGAAAATGGGGTAGTGTGTGGGAATTGCGGTGGTAATCATCCCACAATTAGATGTAGCGAGAAGGACAAAGTCATTCCTATGAGGCCAATGAGAGGGAATTTTGCCCAACAAGCCATGGATAACCAGAGAGGGGCTCGAAACTCTTCGAATGACAATAGTCTCCATCCTCCCAACATGTACTATGATTATAATAATCATCGTCAAAACCACCAACCTCCCCAAGGCTTACAAACCCAACACGGTTTTGTGCCTTTTGGCCAAAACCAGGCACCTAACCAAGATGCCCGATTTGCATCTCCTTCTTCTTCATCTTCCTCTACCACCGTCACATTGACAGAACTCGGGTCTCAAGGAGCTCCTCAGAGTTCTACCTCTTCTCAATCCCATTTTGTATCGCATGAACCTGTCATTCCACATCAAGTGGCTCACCTTTCACTTCCCGTAAATGCGGTATTGACACGAGCCCAAAAGGCCAACCAACCCTTCGTAGCTCAGGAATCAGATGCTAGCTTCGAGGATTCACCACACTTATCAGAACTTAATGATGTAGTTCATGAAGCCTTGAAGTCCACAAAGGAGGCCAACCAGAAGGTGCCTCCGGTAAATCCGTTGATGTTAGATTCCACCCCTTCTGAAGGAGGTGAAAAACCCCAGAATCCCCACACACCCGAGCCAACCTGGGAGGGTCCAACAATTCCCATTCAAGAAATGGGGATTAAAAACCCTTCATCCACCCCCACGTTTAGACCGTATGATCTTTGGGAGGACTTGAATAGGTTGAATGCCAACATTACCATTGCCCAACTCATCCACTTGGCTCCCTTGGTACGAAAGGAATTGAAGAAGAAGATTCCCCTAGCCAAAAGGGTAAAGGTCAAGGCCAATTTAGCTGCTAGAATGAGCTCTTCTAGGAAGCCTTCTAAAAAAGCATTTGAGGTTCGTGCGGTAGAAATTGAGGCCACTATAGTGGATAAGGTGTTGCCTAAAGTATTGGTGGATGGTGGTAGTGGTGTGAACATCATGCCTCTTCACACCATGGAACAATTAGGGCTAGAGATCACAGAGCCCTCACCTTATGTGATCAACATGGCCAACCAGATTCCAGAAGCACCAATAGGCCAAATTTCTGGGTGTAAGATGAACACAGGAGGGGAGGACTACACGATCACCTTCCAAGTGCTTCGAATGCACTCGAACAAAAATTCCTTTCCCTTGCTTCTAGGGAGACCGTGGTTGAGGGCAGCCAATGCTAAGGTAGATTGGAGTGGCGAAAAACCTCACATCACCTATGGTGTGGGGTCGAATCTAACCAAGGTTTATATTCAACCTAGCTTCCCTAAGACCTTAGGATCTTCTAGCTCATCATCGGAGGATGAAGACCACGTGCCCCGCGGTGCTAAAAAGACAATCAAGGGGGTCAAGTTCGCGCTTCCAAAAGTAACAAAAACCACCACTCCTCCCTCATTGAGTTGCTTGGGGCCTAGTCTATACGAATGGGAGGATGATGGAGAATTCTCTACTTGGTTGGCTGAGCACCCGCACACTGAGTCTGACCGATCCATGGATACGTTTTTCATGGAAGAACTTAGTGGTGATCCTCTCAAGGACATTGACTTAGCCATTCTCGTAGATGACCTACGTTACGAGGATGTTTGTGGTGTCACCTTAGATGGCACACAATTGTCCAATGTAGATCCTATCTTGGATGAAGAAGCCCTCATTTCTCCGTTGCACTTCAAATCCACTTCATCAGGAATACAAGTGGGAAGTGATCTACCCATCTATCCACCAATCCCCCATGACTGGTACAAGGGACCAACGGAACAACCTCATGCGAGTCCAAAAGATTGGCAAGAGATAGATGTATCGTTTGAGGGAGAAGGGCCGCGAATGATAAAGGTTGGGAGCCAACTCACAAGGGAAGGATTAGAGCCCTTTAGAGCCCTAGTCATGGAGTATCGCGATGTGTTCGCATGGTCTTATAGAGAACTCAAAGGCATCCCTCCAGAAGTGGTGCAACATCGAATTCCCTTAATTCCAGGCTCAGTGGCCGTTCGCCAGAAAGAGCGCCGAATGAATCCACAACTCCAACTTATAGTTAAGGCGGAATTGGAGAAACTCCTTCAGGCTGGATTTATCCGCCCAGTAGAGATTACCGACTGGGTTTCCCCCATGGTGATAGTCAAGAAGAAAAACGGAAAGTTGAGAGTTTGCATAGACTATCGCAAACTTAACCAAGCCACGCAAAAGGACCACTTCCCTCTTCCTTTCATTAACACCATTTTGGAAGAAGTGGCTGGTCATGCACTTTACACCTTCATGGATGGTTATTCTGGCTATAACCAAATATCCATACACCCCGATGACTACCACAAAACAGCCTTTACCACTCCTTGGGGCACCTTTATCTATGTAGTCATGCCATTTGGATTGTGTAATGCACCATCCGCCTTCCAGCGGGCTATGACCCATGCCTTCTCTGATCTCCTACACACATCTATGACAGTGTTTATAGATGATTTTAGTACCCAATCATCAATTGAGGAACATTTGGCATGTGTTCGAGGAAGCTTCGAGCGGTGTAGGAGGACGGGCATCGCCCTTAATCCAGACAAGATCTTTTTAGCCGTTGAGAGGGGTGTCTTGTTGGGTTATGTGGTCTCCAAACATGGTAGGGAACCAGATCCGGAGAAGGTCAAGGTGATAGTTGAACTGCCTCCACCCACAGATGTTAAAGGAGTCCAAAGGACTCTTGGTCACATGGGATGGTATCGGGAATTAATTCCTGACTATGCGACAATTTCATTATCCATTAATCGGTTGCAACAAAAGGCGGTAAAGTTTGAATGGACTCCAGAGTGCCAAGGGGCATTTGATATCCTTAAGACCAAGCTTAGCACCTTTCCAGTGTTAAAACCTCCAAACTGGAACCTGCCCTTCCATGTTTATTGCGATGCCTCCTCTATGGCGGTAGGGAGTGCATTATGCCAACCAACTGGAGAGAAGGAGAAGGACTACCCCGTGGCCTTTGCTAGTCGCCAGTTAAACCCGGCAGAAAAAAATTACACCACCACGGAACGAGAATGTCTAGCCATGGTGTTCTCTTTGAAGAAATTTCGCCACTATCTATTGCTAAATCGGGTGGTCTTCTTCGTAGACCACATGGCCATCAAATACTTGGTGAACAAAGCCGACCTTAGCGGTAGGATTGCTCGATGGGTACTCCTCTTGGAGGAGTTTGATTATACCGTGCAATACAAACCGGGTAGGAAACACTTGCAAGCGGATCACCTATCTAGACTATCTGGAGATCCAATTACCACGCCCATCGATGATAGCTTGGTAGATGAGAACCTCTTCCTGGTCTCTTCTTCTCCTATTTGGTACCAAAACATTGCGGAGTTCCTCAAAACCCAACAAATGCCGGACAACTTGGGGAAAAACGATCGACGGAAGGTGCGCATTAATAGCCGCCACTTCGCCCTTGTAGGTGGCCGTCTCTATCGCCGAGGCATTGATGGCGTTTTGCGTAGGTGTGTAGAGGCCATGGAGATTCCAGCTATCTTGGCTTCTTGTCATGATAGTGCATGCGGGGGGCATTTTTCTGGTACCTTAACAGGCCAGAAGGCCTTACGCGCTGGTTACTATTGGCCTTCCATGTTTCGGGATGCCCATGGTTACACTCGACGTTGTGATGCTTGTCAACGTTATGCTAGAAATGATCTACGCATAGAGCTGCCACTTCATGTCTCTCTTCCCCTCGTCCCCTTCGAGAAGTGGGGAGTGGATTACATCGGAGAGATTCATCCCCATTCGAGTAGAGGGATGAAGCACATAGTGGTGGCGACAGAGTATCTCACCAAATGGGCAGAAGCCAAAGCGGTAAAATCAAATGATGCCAAGAGTGCTGCTACGTTTTTGTTTGAGCAAGTGATAACCCGGTTTGGATGCCCTAAAATCCTCATTAGTGATCGAGGCAAACATTTCCTCAATGAGGTGGTTGAGGACTTAACCAATCGGTTTCAAATTGACCACCGTAAAACTACACCCTATCACCCTCAGACAAACGGGCACACTGAGAGGGTCAATCAAACCTTGGCCACGATCCTGAGGAAAACGGTCGTAGACTCGAAGAGAGATTGGGATGTTAAACTCCCCGCTGCGTTGTGGGCTTACCGAACAACGTACAAGGTGACCACCCAAGCCACTCCGTTTTCATTAGTCTATGGTGTAGAGGCTGTACTCCCCATAGAGTTTGAAGTGCCATCACTTCGAATAGCGATAGACACTCGATTGACCACCAAGCAGTCCCTGATCCATCGATTGGAACGGTTGGAGAAATTGGATGAGGATCGTAGACTGAGCGCACAACACATTGAGGTTGTCCAGAGGCGCCGGAAAATTGCGTTTGATAAACGCCACAAGAAGCGGACATTGTCGCCAGGGATGTTGGTTTTGCTTCAAGATGCGAGAAGGCTAGAATTCCCTGGGAAGTTTGATGCGTTGTGGTTGGGCCCCTATCTCGTTACCAAGGTGTTTCCCAACAACTCGGTCCAACTCGAAACCCTGAATGGTGAATCATTTCCAACGCGCACGGCTGGGAGTCGTTGCAAGGAATACCGGACATGATAGAGTGGATTCACTATCACTAGCCCACCTCACTTCGTGACAATTGGCCTCACAACGGGGAGGACATGACTCTTCTGATTCAACTAAGTGCCTTTTGACCACTAGTTGCAGCCGGTCATCTCTTCTCCATGGGTCAACCATACTAGTTTCATCACTACACTAGAGACAAGTGTTTTCCTTTCTCCCAAATTCTTATCAAAAATATAGTTTTCTCTCCTTGCTTTCCTTACCTTCCAAAGAGATTGGAACTTCTATCTCTCTGTAGTCCAAGTTCACTCCGATGAAGGCGGAAGGCGGTTTTGAAATCTTTTTTGGCTGTAGATTCAACCTGGGTCCGTCCAGGGCGAATGGGTTTAACTCAAAAATTGGGACGTGCATCCATTCTGCTAATCTTTCAATTCTTTCTAGTCGAATGCCGTCTCTATTTTCCCTATTTTTCTCTCATTTTTTCCCCCTTCTCTATTGAAATTTCCTAGCTTTTCTTCAATCCCATCACTTTTGTCTAACTTCCTAGTTTTCTTCCAAATTCCATAATTGTCTTTCTACATCTCTTTATTTTTTCTCATTACCGTGTGCCGTAGTGAGCAAGAGGTCTAGGTCCACTCTCCTCTCACGAGTCGGCCCAGATGGTCGCCATGTGTGAGTGGCCAAAGTGGGCCCTCACTCTTTTTTCTTTGTTTTTTTCGAGTTTTTGATAGTATTGACCCAATTTTAGTTAAAGTAGTAGTCAATCCATCTACTAGAGTCAAATTCCTAGAGTAATAAACTTAGTGCCATGATGTCACACTACGGTTCGTATTTTTCCTCTTCCCTACTAATATGCTTGAAAGTGTAGTGGAAGTGGAGTGGGAATGAAGAGAAAGATAAAAAAGGAAAAAAAAGGTCCTTGGAAAATGACTAAAAATTGAGAAATGGGACAAAAAATTATGGAAAAAATTGAGAGAGTGTCTCCTAGCAGGTAGAAGTAGTGGTAAAATTTCTAGAATTTTCCGAGTTGAATTACTATTTAATTCTAGGGGTTGACTAGTTAGTCGACGGGTTGACCACTCGGAAAAAATACTTAATGAACTCCAAAAATGCTAGGAAAATTTGTGTAGACTAATTAGGGTGCTAGGAGTCCAGCTATGTGGTTAGTTTTTGAAGTTATAAGTAAATTGCAAATCATCAGTAGATAGTAGTAGATCTAGGGTAATGGTCGTTAAAAGATCAAAAGGAAAAGAAAAAAAAGGGGAAGAAAAGAAAAGAAGGTGGTCGGGTGTGCTTCCCCATGCACATGCCACATGACAATTCTTGCCACCATGGAATTAATTTTAGGGAGGCTTGTCAGGAGCAAAGCGGCGAGTTAATGCTAGTAATAAACTAAAAACATGCAAAAACGGCTGTAAGTGGCCAATCCTGCACTTCTGTGAGAGGTCATGGGCTGCCTCATTTAAACTAAGCCAGTCTTGTCGGGGAAGAAAAACGAGAAAGACCAAAAGAAAAAGAAAAAAAAAGAAAAAAAAGGAGAACCAGCCAGGCTGAGTCGCTGGCGAGAGAGCTGGGGTCACGGGATTTTCGGGGGGCCGTTTTTGGAGCGAGGAGGAGCTCCTGCGAGCAGGAGAGAGGGCTGGAGCTCTCGTTTTTTTTTGGGTTGGATTTGTTTTGTTTGGTGGTTGGTGGTGTGTGCGCCCTGGGCGCGAGGGAGAGCTGGCCTCTCTGTTTTTTTTTCTTTTTCTTGGAAGAGCTCTGTGGGGAGAGGCGCGCTCTGAGCGCGTGAAGGAGGTCTCGTGTTCGGGGAGCTGGAGGAGGAGCTCCGGCGCGAGAGAAGAGCTGGACTCTTCTGTTTTTTTTTCTTCTTCGTTTTTTCTTGTGCGAGGCTCCTGTGCGAGGAGAGTCTCTCGTCTTTGTGGTGAGCGCACCGGCTGCGCGCGAGGAGGGTCTGCGCCTGCCTGCGCGAGGATGTCTCGTGTTCGGGGAGCTGGAGGGTGAGCTCCGGCGCGAGAGAAGAGCTGGACTCTTCTGTTTTTGTGTGTGTGCGCGGGGATCGGAGCTGGGGCTTGCACGAGCTGGGCTCTGTTCCGGAAGGCTGCTCGGCGAGGGGCGCACCTGTGCGCGCAAGGGTCCGTGATTGTGATCACGAGGTCTGGCTCTGAGCACGGGAGAGAGAGCCGTGTTTTCTTTTTTTTTTGTGGTTTTGAGAGAGCGCGCTGGAGTGCTCCTGCGGTGGGAGCTTCGGTGTGGAGGCGCTGTTGAAGGTCGGCGTTGGTGATCGTGGAGCCGTGTGTGCGCGCGGTGGTGTGAAGGTGCCGCGAGCTGAGAAGACTCGAGCTGGAGGATCCAGGCGAGAAGAGGCTGCGGCGCTCGGACCAGGGAGTATTTCCTGGGTGAAGCTACCTTCCCTAATTCCTACCTGCATGCGGTCGTTGCGGTTTCCTTCTTGTGTTGATTGAATTTGTGGGATCTCTAAACTTGTGCGGAAGCGCTGGAGGATTTTTTTTTTGACATTAGGGTTCCAAAACTTGGTGATGATTGCTCGCTGGCCGATGCAAGAATGCTGATGCTTGTAAGTTGGTGCTTGCTGGAATCGTTGAGAATTTGGTGAATGGTGTTCCCAATTGAATGATGTGTGAGCTCATGAGGAAGCTGTGAATACTTGTTGTGGTTGTTGGGTCGCCGCTGTCCGTCTGTATGTGGCAGTCCTCAAGGTCTGGTTGGACATTCTGAGGAGTCCATCGTCAAGAGCACGAAAAACTAATAAGATTAGAAGTTGAAAACGCTCAATTCGGAGTTAATCCTAGGAAGTTAAGATGTTTTAAAAAAAAAAAACAAAACCTGGGACTCACAGGGACTGTCTGCTGCGACTGCTGGTGGAGGCCGGTATCAATCTCAAATTAGGTATTTAGTGTTTTAACCAAGTTGGAATTGAGCTGGTGATCATTTTAAGAGGAAATTTTTTGGTATTCGGAGTCCCGAATCAATAGATAAAGGCTGCCGAAGTTGCTGCTCCAACCAGGGTCTGGATCAGGCCTGATCAGCTGACCTAAACTAAAAATAAAAATAAAAATAAAAAATAATAATAATAATAAAACAACAAAAAATTAAAATAAATAAATAAATACAGAATAAGTAATAATAATCATAATAACTAATAGCCATAATAATTAGATAACAATTAATTAATTAACTATTCATACCTATCTAATTTATCCAGAGTTAAGCCTTTAAATACCAAGGAGGGTTAATCGAGTTCACTTAACTGGATTAAGATAATAGTACTATTGATTTCTAAATATATAAATGGATATGCCAAGATCCAAATCCAGTAGAAATTAGGGTTTACAGTTAAGCATAAGGAATGGTAAGTGGTGTAACAATAGGACCTCGTAGGTTTAAAAATGGATTCTCTTAGGGGGTTTATTTTTGGGCTTACACAACCGATGCAAAGAGTACAAGGTGTGAATTGCTCACAACCTTCACGATTGAACCTCCAAATTGGGGTTACAACCACGGTCCATTCGGACACAAAAAGATGGAACTTGACCGTGTGCCTATGCGCAAGAGTTGGGTTCTCTGCCTCTTCGAGTTGTCCCATATGGCCGCCATGTGTGAGCCGCCAAAACGGCTCTTCACGATGAATGGACTGCACATCAATTGTGTTAGGTTCAACTAGTAGTTGAAGTCGGTAATCCAATAAGATTAACCCATGATTTTTGATCAATATGGCTAAATGGCCTTTCCATTCACTAATTTCTTAAATAGGAGCCACTTTATGGCGACCACGGGTTTTATTAAGTTAACCAAAAAAATAATTAGGGAAGGAAAAATGAAGAGAAGGCTAGAGAAGGAACAAGAAAAAAGAGAACAAAAACAATAGAAAAGAAAGAAAAGGAAAGTGGTGGGGAAAACCACGGGGAAAAATTAGGAGAAGAAGGAGAATGATGATGAGGAGAAGCAGAAAAAAAGGAAAAAAAAGGGTCCAAAAGAAGTGGGAAACAACCCTCACCATCACTTGGTAACTTAATCATAACCCCAAGCAAGGGGAACTCAATTTAGGTGGATTAAATTAGATTAGTGCCCTTGGAAATTAGCTAATAGCTCACTTATTGAGATCATGCACACCCATGCGGCATGGAGTCAATGTTTAGATTTAGATATTCCTTGGTTAGTGGGACACCCACTCTTGTTATATGCAAGGGTGGCACAGAATTAGTAGATATAGGTTTAATAGGTTTTGTAAGGAGTAAGCCATTAATGGAAGAAGGCCAAAGGCGGCGGGGAACCTTTTTTGGGAACTCAAGGAGAACGAAGGCTGGGGGGTTATTCCCTGGAGCCATGGCATTTGGTTAGAGGGCGTAGGAGAAGGGAGAACAGGGGTGTGGAGAGAATGTGCGAAGAGGAACTGAGGGAATGAGAGCCGGAAGCCCCGGCCACTGGAAGTGTGAATTAGGTGAAGACAGGAGCTGAAGAGATCACGAAGAGGACCAGAGCCCGAAGAGGACGAGATCACGAAGAGGACGAGATCTCGAAGAACAGGACCAGCACACGAGGAGGAAGAAATCACGAAGAAGAGGACCAGTACACGAAGAGGACGAGATCACGAAGAAGAAGGAATCACGAAGAGGAGGACCAGAACACGAAGAGGACGAGATCACGAAGAAGAGGACCAGAACACGAAGACGACGAGATCACGAAGACGAGGACCAGCACACGAAGAAGAAGACCAGAACACGAAGAGGACGAGATCACGAAGAAGAGGACCAGCACACGAAGAGGAAGAGATCACGAAGAGGACCAGAGCCCGAAGACGAACAGGGCACGAAGAGGACGAGATCACGAAGAGGAGGACCAGAACCCGAAGAGGACCAGATCACGAAGACGACCAGAACACGAAGAGGACGAGATCACGAAGAAGAGGACCAGCACAGGAGGAGGAAGAAATCACGAAGAAGAGGACCAGCACACGAAGAGGAAGAGATCTCGAAGAAGAAGAGATCACGAAGAAGAAGAGATCACGAAGACGAGGACCAGCACACGAAGATGAAGAGATCACGAAGAGCAGGACCAGAACACGAAGAGGACGAGATCACGAAGACGAGGACCAGCACACGAAGAGGAAGAGATCACGAAGAGCAGGACCAGAACACGAAGAGGACGAGATCACGAAGAGGACCAGAGCCCGCAGAGGACCAGAACACGAAGAGGACGAGATGATGAAGAAGAGGACCAGCAGACGAAGAAGAAGAGATCACGAAGACGAGGACCAGGACACAAAGAGGAAGAGATCACGAAGAGGAGGACCAGAACACGAAGAGGACGAGATCACGAAGACGAGGACAAACACACGAAGAGGAAGAGATCACAAAGAGGAGGACCAGAACCCGAAGAGGAAGAGATCACGAAGAGGACCAGAGCCCGAAGAGGACCAGAACACGAAGACGACCAGAACACGAAGAGGACGAGATCACGAAGATGAGGACGAGCACACAAAGAGGAAGAGATCACGAAGAAGAAGAGATCACGAAGACCAGGACCAGCACACGGAGAGGAAGAGATCACGAAGTAGAGGACCAGCACACGAAGAGGAAGAGATCACGAAGAGGACCTGAGCCCGAAAAGGACCAGAACACGAAGAGGACGAGATCATGAAGAGGACGAGATCACGAAGAAGAGGACCAGCACACGAAGAGGAAGAGATCACGAAGAAGAGGACCAGCACACGAAGAGGACGAGATTACGAAGAAGAAGAGATCACGAAGACGAGGACCTGCACACGAAGAGGAAGAGATCACGAAGAGGAGGACCAGAACACGAAGAGGACAATATCACGAAGAGGACCAACACACGAAGAGGACGAGATCACGAAGACGAGGACCAGAACACGAAGAGGACGAGAACACGAAGAGGGGCGATCACACAACTGAAGGAAGGAGGGTGAATTGAATCAAATCAGGGAGCCCTTCCTTTCCCCCGGCTAGTAATCAATTCCTCGTGCTTAAGGGAACCCTAATTTTTCTATTCACACACGTCACGCGGAAGCGCTGCCAAAATTTCACTAGAATTAGGGTTACAATCAACTCAACTTAACTAGGTGATCACTCTATAAGAATAAGAGAACGCAGCTGGATGCTCATGAGTAGCTTAGTGTTAAGGTGGGGTTAATCATGTGAAGTATATGGGCGTGCATGTGGATGTTTGGCTACAATTTTTGAGTAAACATGTATGTTGAAGGTGCACTGCTGGTCGCTGGCTGTGAGGTCCAGGGTCGAGTAAAATGACTAATTGAAGGCTGCCATCATGTTAAGCATAAAAAACTAATAGGAATAGAAAAAACAAACATAAGAATCGGAGTTAGAGTCGAGGAGATAATTAGGATTATAAGTTTGTAGGAAGTAGGGAAGCCTGTCTGCTGCCAACTGGTCCCAGGGTCACACCTAAGCCTGAAACTGATCATTAAGGGTCTGATCAAGTTCGGAATGCTGAATTGAACCCATAAGAGTTGGAAACGTTGCATTCGGGGCCCTAGAGTAAAAGTTACACTTGTTCAAAGGTGGGTTCAATTAGAAGGCTGGATTATATCACCACCTCACTAATTAACCACAAGGAACCCAAGTGAACATGAGATGTGTCACCATGCTTGTATAAGTTGTGTATGAATGGGCTGAGGATTGGTTACACAAGTAACTTGGCCCCGTATTAGGATCTTGAGTTCAAGATAAGCCACCCTTTAGGGGCGGTTTATTTGGCTTACAGCCGCAATGTACCTTATAAAACTCAGTCCGCGATCGTTCGAGAGTAACATCACGGAAGGTGTGCCGCCACCGGCACACGCTCCTTAAAAACCCTATCGATATTGATAGAATATTACGAAGTTCCATCGGCAGAAAATCGCTTCACGATACCAAAACCCTAAACACCGAAGTGAACCCGAAATACTTAAAACCAGAAAACCTAAGCTGCAAAGAATCCAAACTGAAAAGAACCCAAAGCAACCTAGGTTTTACACTATATCAAAAGTAAGCACTTCGTTCTCACGCCCCCTCAACTCCGAAAAGCAAGGCTCACGAAACCCCAACAATATGGAACCCAGATCAGCGAACACACCTGTAGAGCAATGTGCCAAACTTGCTTCGCCACCGTCCATCTTCGACGTTCCACCACAAGCAAGCTCCTCGCAGACTCCCGCGCGCTCTTCCCACTCTCCAACAGGACGTTCACGATCGCTCTCTTGCTTCACACAATCGCCCTCGTGATCGTCACAGCGGCCTGCAGACCTGTAGAGTGATTTTCCACCACTCTAATAAAACACCCAAGTGTACCCACACCTCATAGGATTCGTTACGGGGATGATCATACGCCTAGTTTTAAGTAATTGGAGATTAATTGTATCGTTAAAGCTATCTTTTTGGTTAATTCTTAAGGTTATCTATCTATTTTTAGGAAATTAGGGCTGTTAGCATCACTCTTAAGGGATCCACAAACAAAGTCTAAACCCCAAGGATCTCCCGTGCCTTAAAACGGAACATTAGTCCTTTTAAGATTGTGCTTATGCCACTAATCCTTAAACACTTGCCACACTGGGCTAATGGAAGTTTCCATTAAGTCTCATTGCATTGGTTCTTTAATTACAATCTTTAAGAATTCAAATTCTTACCTCATGCAAAAACGCTCTACTTTTCACGTCCGTCCACTCGGTCCACGTGATCACGTTCTTAAGACAATGGTTAGTCTCGAAAATCCCATACACAAGTTAACTTAAGTTTTAAGGAGTTTCAGCTCTTAAGTCTCCACTTAAGTTCACTTATCCACACTTAATTCTTAAAGACTACGGTGTTTTACACTTACTTCTACCATTTGGTCTTTAAGATCTCTGACTGGTTCTTAAGACTTCCTTCTCGGTCGTCTCGATGTTCTTAAGGACACAGTCTCTGGCCCTTAGTTCTTAAGTACTCACTTACTCACTTAAGCCTAATTTCTTAAGAACCTGCACTGTTTAGACCAATTCAGCCTTACAGTGTTCTTAAGTTTCTGTCTTTAAGTCTTCCAGAACCGGGAGTGCATCTCACTGAATGCAAATATTGTCCCGTGTTCTCACTTATACGAACCTTTAAGTCCAAGCCCTTAAACTTAAGGGTCTCCTGGTACTTAAGGTCTCAACCTTCATAAGCTTATATATCCAAACCTGGACTTAAGATTCTTAAGTTTCTAGGTTTCCTTCTTAAGTCTTTCTTTGGGATTTGTTCCTTATTTTCTCTCTTATGATAGATCCTTAAATACTCACAACTTAGCCTACCTTAGAGAATCCCTTCTATTAAGGTTAGACTTAATGCCAATTTTTTATATGCATAATATGACACTCTTGCCATGCATCAAGGTATGCCACTCTTGATGTTTATTGCATAAATTGCATTAACATGAATAAGAACTCCATTCTTATTCTTATGATACTTAAGTTATGCTCACTCACACTTGAGATCTTCTTAAGTACTTATGCATCACACACCTTATGCACTAAGTCACCTAATTTCGCATTATCTCCATTAATCTTTACACTCATGATTAATGCTCCAACATACACACACAAGGTCACACCCACGACCTTAATAGTTAGGGTATTTCCCTAACTTATTTCATGAAGAATAAATATACAATGCATTCATGCATAGGAATTTTATCCACAATTAATACCTAATACATGCACTTGCATTTACAACACACGATGTCAAATTTATGCAATGAAGTTCACATATTATTGCAATTATACATATGACTCAAGTCACACACAAGACTCTACATATGCAAATTCAATAGTAATTATATATTCATATATAAAATTAAATACTCTTACAACATTAAGAGTCATCAACTAGCTTTTTTCACCTAAAGCTAGGGCTCACTCCAATCTTCCTCCAAGGAATTTCTATGGTAATGGTCAAGAATGCTAAAAATTCAAGCTAGTCATTCTACTCAACATCCAAGAGGTATACCTCTTGGCAAGAGATTTTCCCTAGTATTAACCATTAAGATTAATTCCACTAAATCTTCACATTTCTTCATATCCATTCATGAAAAGATACACCCTACCCAAAGGGTGTCAGTTCAACCCTTTTCCCATTATTTCCTATTTCTTGGATATGAATAGGTACTTTCCAATTAATTAAGTACTTAGTGTAAACTTAATCATTAATTTTTTAATTCTCCATATATCTACAACCCTTTTTATACTTAATTTTCGGAAAAAAACTATTTTTTGTCATTTTGGCTCTATATAGCCCTCCTCTTAGCTTGAAGACGTCCTCGTTGACTTCAACGACCTTTGTCCTTGTACTTGATCTTTTGCACTCCATCTTCCTTTCTATCATTTTCTTGTAGTCTCCTTGAGCTCCATATAGCATTTCTTCTTACTTATCTTTCTTCTCTAGGAATTGTTGATTTTCTTTATTTGCTTTCCATTGTTCTCCTCTTTAATGAGTATATCTCATATATACTTGGTTTCAAGTTTCTCCTTTTAACTTAACTATTTTAGTTAAGTCTTCCATTTTTAGATTTCCATAATATTTTTTCATTTTAGCTTTGAATTTTTCCATTCTCTTTTAAATCTTCATTTTAAATTTTCATTGCTTTTCAAATTTTTCTTTTCAATTTATTTTTTCTTCCATATCTTCCTCTACACTTCACTCGCAATTATTTTATTTTTTTTCAAATTTAGAAAATTAGCACTCATTAGTCCTCTCATCTCTTGATTAGTAAATTAGTAGTGCATCTTCACAACTAATTACTTAATCCTAGATTACTAACTTTCTTTTTACACTCTTCAATTTCTATTTTTTCTATCTTGTGAGCTATCCTATCATACAATTTAAGTAGTGTGTGTATTACTTCACCACTAATCGTCTTATCTACATCACTCACATTGTTTTCCATAGCCTTTTTGCTTTATCTCTCAATATTATCATGTTCTTTCTTATTTTTCCGTTCATGATATTCTCTCATTAGAATTATCATGTTCTCTCCCTCTTATTTTTTCCTTTCATCTATATGCCTTAAGTTTATTTTTTATTTATGATTATTATTTTATTATTTTATTATTTTATTTTTTATTTTTTATTTTTTACAAATTCAATTGAATTTGCTCTTCCCTTAAGACACTATCCCTCCACATATTCTTAAAACTCTCACTACATCTAAGTCTTAAGATTTTTGTTTTATCCAAAGTGTAATTGACTTTGGTTTTGTTCTTAAGGAAACTCACTCATTAGAGATTTTTAAGAACTGACTTACTTAAGGAAAATAAGGATCTATCCTATTTGTTCTTTGCCTTAAAGAACTAAATTTCTCTTGCTCGTCTGGTTCTTAAGGTTCTAGTCTGCTCAAGGTTGTAACTTAAACTCTCACTTTCCTTAAGGTCACATGAAGAGATGATCTCACTCAAAATAGGAATCATACAAATTTGTACTTAAAGGGATCTTTTCTAAAATTTTGAACTTAAAGAGTTGGACTTTAAAGTATAAACTTACTAAGTACTGGTTTTTTAATTAGGAAAATTATCTGTTCTTTCAGCTCGTTCGTTTCTTCCCGAACTTGTTCTTAACCACGTACAGACAGAGCTCTGTCTGTATTGACAGGTTCTTTATAAGTCACAGACTCTGAAAATCAATCTTCTTTTTCCATTCTTTCCTAAGTTCTTCATACATCTTTGATCCTTGTTATTCCTCATATTGCAAATTTGTGAAAATGTGTTGGGCACTTCACCAGATATGGAAACAGTGATAGAAGTTTCTATTTTTCTCCATACTAGGATCAGCATTTGTCCCATATCGTTTGGTAAGGCTCCTGCGGCTCACGATATATAGGCTAACAGACCTGATACCTTCATCTAGCAGGCCTTGGTGGTCGATTAACGTGTGCCGTGGGTACATACTGTCGTGGCAACCTCCGGGTGCTAGTGCCGGGTATGTATCCATCGGCTTATCCACCACGTCTGACTAGAGTGTTGACTACTGTAGTTACAGGCAGCTCAATATGGTTTTTTTTTTTTTTTTTTTTTCATCATAATTTACTGCTTAGTGTTTCCTTCTTTGTGTGTACACTTCCAAGTCACCGAACCTCCTTTCAGCTGACTTCCACTTGTATATTTTTTGTAGAACACTCATAGTTGTTCTTCATTCTCCAACAGTGACGTCGTTTTAATTAATTGTTGACTTTCTTGAGGTCATAATCTTATGACACTGTACACATAATCTCATGGAGCCAATGTCGATCATATTTCTAGAAGAAGATTGCAACTTTATAATTCTTTGGCCAGTCTTTCAAAATCCGCTATCAGCTCATTATCCTGGCTTCCACAATAAGCCATATCATGAGTTCTCAAAGCTGCAAACTTCTAAGCTCTAGCTGCAATCACAAAATTCCATCATAATCTTTACATTGTCTGCACAGAGCTCCTCCTAAAAAACCTCATGTCTACTCAAGATCTTGGTCTGGCTTCGAGTCGAGGGCGCTTGTGCTTGTACGCATCCTTGAACTCACACTCCTGGAGAATCAGCTGCAGCTCAGCCATCTCCACATTACGACGAACATCCTCATCATGCTTGAAGAGATACGTCTCGTGTGCCTTCTGGTAACTCAACAAGGCAACCAGCTGCTCTTGGCGCTTGCTGGAATTCTCCAAGGCAAACACCGAGCTCGCACCGTGGAGGAAGTTGATAATTACCATACACTCCAAAGTCCTCATATGGCGACTTGGCATCTGCTGCATCTTCGTCCATAGGTGAAACTCGGGCTTGGTCTCGTCAAATCTGTTGACATTCACCACGCACTTGTATCGCATACACATATGAGATAGGATGTTGCAAAACACTGCAGCTCGAAAACACACAGGGTCCGTGTGTCTTCGGTGAATCTCAAAAAAGGCCCGGTAGGAATCACTAGATTCCTGGGGAGAAGAAAAACTCCCTAGAATCTGTGGCCAGTTGTAAGGCACTGTGTCGAGTTTACTCCAGGGCGCCCACTTGTAACGCCGATATCCCTTCAAGGGACACTGGTGATAACTCATCGTGATCGCTGCTGGCGGTATCGTTGACCAAGTCTGGGATGCCTTGGGATATAGTTGATCCCACTGTCTCCAGACCTGCGGTGACAAGCCAAAGTCCTCCAACAGCCAATCTATGGCTTGCCATGAGGGAAATGGCACCTCCTCCTCGTTGTTAAATAGATTCTCGTACTCTCCGAGAAATCGTTGCTTGTTCAACGATCCGGTCACTGGTAGTGGCAAGCCTCCCCAGATCGTGTGTCTATAATCTGGAGGTGGTGACATGAAAGTGGCCATCTGAACCGCATCTGCCACATCTACTGTTTTCTTCTTTGCTCCCTCGATTGTACGCTTAAGTCGGTGGTGAGCTCGGACCTTGGCATAGAGATACTGCCCCATGGTGATCTCACCCCGCTGAGCCAAGTCCTCGCGCTCTTGGACTTGAGTCATGCATCCCACGAAGCTCTGTTCATTTTGTAATAGCTTCGTCAGCTTTTTCATCTGGTTCTTCCATTCTCTCAGGTAGTCCGTAGAGAGGGGGACGGTCTTAAGATCAACCTCAGGAATGACTACCATTCGTTGAGCTACATCCGGTTGATCATACTGCCTCCGCATCTGCAGCTGCCCCTCCAAGTGCCAGTAATATAGTAGCACTCTGGCTCCAATATCATCGATCGGCACCAGCAACTGTCTGGCGTCCTCCAGTTGAAGGTCCTGCCTCACGATCATTTCGCAGATCAAATTCTGTATGTTGGCGAAGTTCACCGCTGCGGTCCACAGGTTCTGAAATTCTCCCCGGCTCAGCTTGTCTCTAGCGCTCAAGCACATCATGCTGAAAGAAGCATTCCTCTGCAACTCGTATGCTCTGAAGAGTGCAAAGGCGGTCTATGTAAGTCCTGACGCCAAATCGCCTCTTGGAGTTTGCTCTTCACTCCTCTATCTGTGGTCGTCTGTGAAGTCAACTGTGCATTAGCCTCGGTGACCTCCCGTACCTTCCCTTCCAACTCTGCTACTTGTGAAGAGTCGGGCGTAGCTACGGTCGACGCTTCCCTGCTCGCCTACACCTCTCTCTTCTGTTGTGCTAGCGATGTCGCCAACTCCTTTGCCAGATTCTTCTCAGCCTGATACTGTTCCTTCACCAGCTGGTGTTGAGTCTTAAGACTCTCGATCTCAAGAAGATGTTCTTCCACTTGTCTCTCCTTCGCAGTGCAAAGGTCCTTCCAATGGGCAGCGCTACCGGAAGCTTGCTAGAGCTCTTCTTGCAACGTGTGCCAATCTCGCACCTGCGCTTCCTTGTCTCCAGCTAGAGCCGAATTCTCCTTCTCCGATTCCGCCTTAAGGCGATGGTACTCCTGCTCCATGTGGCTCAGTTTCTTCTGCAACTCCTCGCATTGTTGTGCCTTCGTCGTCTGCTCGTTGCACAAAGTCTCCTAGCGCTGAACTTCTTCAGTTGTTTGGGCCAACTTCCTTCGCAGTTCACCCCGCTCCCTATCCAGCAGCTCTCTAGCTCGCTCCGCTTCCAACAACAACTTCTCCAACCTGAGCTTCTCGCGTTGGAAGTCCTTCTGCATCTGATCCTTAGCCAATAGGATATCCTTGTTGGTGGCTTGATATTGAGCTACGAGATCATCCTTTTGGATCACCATCAACTCGAGATTTGCCTTGTTCAACTCTCGTACCTCACCATGTTTGGTGCCCTCCACTCCCTGCGATTTCTTCCCTGTTTGCTTTGTAGGAGCTTCATCTTCAGGGTCCTCCATTGTGGCAACCTCGGGAGCAGCGTACGGAATAATCTGCTTGGATGGTGTCTTGGACAGCTTTGCTGCTGCTCGTGGACGCGGATCCTGTCCTGAGGTGATACTCAAGACACCTCCAGTGGAGATCGGGGGCTTCACCTTCTTCTTCTGCACTTCCGCTAACGGTTTCTTCCCCTTGTCTTTCGCTGGTGCAAGGGCTTCAGGTGACCCTGGCGTCTCCTCTTCTGCCTCCTCCCTTGCTGGACTGGTCATGTCTTCATCTCCTACGTCTTCTTCTTCTTCAGAAGCTTCTTCCGGTTCCTCTTCTTCCTCCGGTTCCTCCACCATCTTGCGCAATCTCTTCTTCTTGGCACTCCTCCCTGATTCTTCTTCCACCTCATGTGCTCCTCCAGTCAAACTCTTCCTTAGTGGGGGACAGATTGCTGAGAAGTACGTGGTCCCATGGAAGAAGATGTTGTGGCGGGTATTCTTCCCTACTAGCTCCAGCCGGAGATGCGCGTACATGATCTTGGACCAGTTGAGTCGCTCTCCATTCCAGCTCTTGTACGCTGCAGCCAATGCGCTGGGTGATAATACCTCCGTTCCATCAAAAGCCATCAAGAGTCGAAGGTTGATAAATTTCAGCCATTCCTTCCACGAAGCCTTGGCCTTCCTGATCGAATATCCCCGCCCCACCTTGGCGTCGTCTGGCCTCTCGAACACCCGACTGAGCTCAGTCTTGGTTAGCAAAGGCAATCCCACCAACGTAGATCCTGTCTTTGGCAAGCTTGGGCAATGCTGTTGGACGACCTCTACGTTGAAGCGAACCACCTCACCATTGATCAAAAATTTGTCTTGTGCGCCTCGCTTGGAGCTCAGCATGAAGGCCAGCACTCGCGGTAGATCCGCCTCCGGCCATTGCTGCTCGATGAATTGCAGGAGACCGGCCTTCTCCAAATTCTTGCGGTTGCCCTCATACACCTTCTTTGGCAACTCCCTCAGAGGAGAAGGATCGATCTCGAAATCCTTCTTCGTCTTCCGTTTCTGGCTCATCTTGATTTCTCTGTCTGCTGTTCTCTTACAACCAACGCCACTCTGTGAATTTAGATTCACCATTTTGCACATGTTTTTAGCAAGAAAACAGAGTTCTTCTCCCTGCAATGTCTACTTCGTTTGCGCAGTGTTCTTTACGCTACAAAACACTCTTAAGACATGCATCTACACTCATAGAATTTTCTTTCATCTGTGCAGACTTATGTCTGAAGATTACATGCAAAGTGGTTACAACGGTTATGCCGTTTATTGATTTTCCTTAACAGATTCTTCTGCTTTTACTCTTGTAGATAGTTATCTACTCTCAGTAAATTCTATTCCTTTAATTTCGCACCTTGGCAAGGAAGATCAGTTAAATTCTGCGGTCTTAAGCAACCTCATTCACTACGAAATGGCATAATTTCACAATCCTCTGTTCTGTGAACTCACATTCAGAATAACTTAACGACGAACTTACCAGCAAAAGTGTGACAACTTCTTCTCCGCTCTTGGTGACACCTCGCTTCCCGAATACAGAGTCACCAAACTCACGACTTGCAACAGTTCTTCACGATACACTCCAACTCTCAACAATGCAAACTGCCCTCTCAACTTCTGCTTCAGCGACTGAACAATGCACTTGTGTATACTCTTTGATGAGCCATAGCCAAGTTTGGCAGCTTGTTTTCTTAACGGCTCATCAAGTTATGCCACTTGGTTTTAAGTCCCGTCCCCACTCGTCCTTATCATCACGTTTTTCAAGTCATTGCAATGATCCTTTTGACGTGATTGATTATTGTTCCCTCGAGTGAAGTGTCCACTTTTGTCCCTTCCATGGCACTTTAATTTGATCTTTCAACATGATGAGATTTCTCCACTTTATGACAAGGTCGCTTCTCATAGATTTCCTACCAACTTAATCATCATTTTTATTTTCTTAAGTTTTTCCATTTTCCATAATTTGCTTCGGCTTACTTCTGTCTTAAGGCATCTCCTTGCTTAAGTTTATTATTGTCTCACAATTTTACTTTTTAAGATGAACTTCAGGGACAACCCCAGACTTACTGTCTTAAGGTGTTCACTCAAGTTCTTAAGACAACTGGAGTTCTGACATCTCCTTAAATTTGATAAGACCACTCAAGTTCTTAAGTCACTTGTGTCTTTAAGACTATTTTGAGTTCTTAAGGCAACTGTAGATCTGACGTCTCTTGAGTGTTTTAAGACAGCTTGAGTTCTTTAAGACACTTGTGTTTTTAAGAGCACTTAAGTTCTTAAGACAACTGTCATGACATCACACTTATGATCTTAATTCTGTGACTTGACTTGAGATGACTTCTTAAGTACTATTCCTTTATGCAAAATGATTTAGCTCTTAAGAATTTTTATTTTTGAATTTTTTTCAATAATACCTTATGACAAGGTTTCTCTCAAGAAAGTTTTTTGTGAATATTTTTTATGAATGATCATAAATTAACTATGACTTAAAACACAAAATTTTACACTTTCCCATTGGTAGTTTAGTGTCGTTCCGGACTACTTAAAAACTTTTTCTTAAGATTTTCTTAAAATTTCCTTTAAGTAGGGATGTAGCCCCCCTCTTTAAAAGGTAACTTGCCCTCAAGTTACGTACTTTTTGAGCCTGTAGCCATTATAGCGTGTTGCATGCACATTACCTGCAAAATCTTGTAATTCCACAGAACCATTAGGATAAGATTTAAGTATTTGGTATGGTCCAAACCATCTCATTTTAAATTTTCCTGGAAATTTTTGGAATCGACTGTCATAGAGTAAGACTAAATCATTTTCTTTTAGAGTTTTTGGTTGTAATTTACTATCATAATAAGTTTTCCTTTATTTTTGTATAGCTTCCATATTCATGTAGGCTTGACCTCTAATTTCATCTAGACGTTCTAGATTATCTAGTCTTTCTCTTAGAGATTGTTCATCATCCAATCGTTCAGAAATTGCCATGCGTAGAGAAGATAATGCTACTTCTATCGGGAGCATAGCTTTCAATCCATATTCTAATTGGAAAGGGGTTGCTTTAGTTGTAGTTTTTATTGTACATCTATATGCCCATAATGCATTATTCAACTCATAATCCCAATTAGATGCATTGCCTTGTAATGTCTTAGTGATAATCTTGCAAAGAATACCACTAGACTTCTCAGTTTGTCCATTAGCTCTAGGGTGATAGGGTGACGACTTACGGTGCTTAATAAAATACTTTTGCAACATTTTTTCAATAGTATCATTGATAAAATGAGTCCCTCTATCACTTACAATTTCTTTTGGACACCCAAACCTAGTGATGATATGTTCATAAATGAATTTTGCCACAGTGTCTGCATCATCATTTCTAGTGGCAAGGGCCTCTACCCACTTAGTCACATATTCGGTTGCAACCAAGATATAGCGTTTTTGACCCTCACGACTAGGTGGTTTAATGGGACCTACAAAGTCAATTCCCCATTTTTCAAAAGGAATTTGTGCTAAAATTGGTGTGAGTGGCATAGCCTTAGTGGCTGTCGGTTTACCAACTGGCTGGCAAGGATCACATTTTTTAAGATAATTAGCAGCATCGGCAAAAAGTGTGGGCCACCAATAGCGTGCTTGCAATGTTTTTTGAGCGGTAGCCCAACCCGCAAAATGCCCTCCACAGACATCATCATGACATCCTACTAAAATCATGGATACTTCACTAGGATTTACACATCGTCGAAGTACATCATCTTTGCCTCTCTTATAGAGAACACCACTAATCATGGTGTAAGGCAAAGATTGATGGACTAGTTTAATTTTATCTTTGCTAGTGTATTCAATAGGAAAAGTAGCCTTAGTTAAATAGTAGATGATGTCGGCATATTCTTTTGGAATTACATCAAGTACCTCCACACCCTGTTTAACAGAAAAGATGTGTGCAACTGGAAAGTTATCATCTATGGACTGTGGATTTATAGTCTCACTAAGTCTTGATAAAAAATCTGCATTTTGATGTATTTTCCCCGGTCTGACATTAATGGTAAAATCAAACTCTTGTAATAATAAAACCCATCTTGCAATTCGACCACTTAATTGAGGCTTATTGATCATATACTTCAAGGCATCATGATCAATATGAAAAGTGAATTTATATCCCAATAAAAAATGTCTATATTTTTTAACAGAGAAAATCATGTCAAGACCTTCTCTTTCAGTTACAGAATAGTTCCTTTCTGGGGCACTCAACTGTCTACTTGCAAAGTAAATTGGTCTATCATGACCTTTGGAATCTTTCTGGCTTAACACACTTTCAATTGCCATATTAGAAGCATCAACATATACTTCAAAGGATTTTGTTCAATCTGGGGGAATTAGAACAGGTGCTTTACTAAGACGACGTTTTAACTTGTTAAAAGCTTTAGTGCAATCATCTGTCCATACCCCCGGTAGTAAAGTTTGTTTTATTAAGACATTCAAAGGTGCTGCTATAAAAGAAAACTTATAAATAAATCTTCTATAATAACCTGTTGCACCTAGAAAGCCTTTTAGTCCCGTGAGATGTTTGGGAATTTCCATTTTAATAATAATGTCTACTTTGTCTGGGTCAACCGATATTCCTTCTTTAGAAACAACATGACCTAATAATTTACCACATACAGTGGCAAACTCAGACTTAGCAGCATTTATGGAGATGCCATACTTTCTACATTGATCAAAACATTTCTTTAAATTTTGTGCATGATCTTTCTTAGAACCAAACACACAAAAATCATCTAAAAATATCTCCATAAATTTTCTAAGATATTTTGTGAAGGCTTGAGTTATAACTCTTTGGAATGTTGCTGGAGCATTGCACAATCCAAATGGCATGACATTATATGCAAAAGTCCCCCAGTCCGTAGTGAAAGTGGTCAATGGTTTATCTTCTGGGGCAATCTGCACTTGATTATAACCCGAGAATCCATCAAGGAAAGAATAACACTCATGACCCGCTACACCATCTAGGACTGCATCGGAAAATGGTAAAGGAAAGAAATCTTTTTTAGTGGCTTTGTTCAACTATCGAAAATCCTGACAAATACGGATCTTACCATTCTTTTTAGGTACTATGACAATAGGTGACACCCACTCACTAAATGGCACGGGATAAATGAAATTACACTCCAGTAATTTATCAATTTCCTCTTTAACCATTAGAGAATACTTTGGGTTCATCCTATATTGCCTTTGCCTAACAGGTTTAGCATCCGCTTCTAGGATAATTCGATGTTGACAAACATCAGGAGGTATGCCTTTCAAATCTTTATAAGACCAAGCAAAGGCATCTTTCTCCTTCTTAAAGAATTCCAACCATTCTTCATATTCTTTAGAACTTAGTTCATCATATATTTTAATAGGCTTAGGATCTTCCGTAGTGCCTAAATTTATTTCTATAGTATTTTTTACTAAAGGTCGAACATTAGGTGTTTTCTTATCACCTAGCAACTCATCCGAGTCTGACACATAAGGGATTTCCTTATGTGACTCTCCCTCAGTAGTAATGTTAAAAATAGGAGCATTTTGCCATGCTTCAATAGCTGCATCCGAGTCATCAACTTGACTAGGAGGGACAAAATACTCTCCAGGACTTAAACCTTTAAACGTAGGCATGTCCTGGACGACATTAGTATCTTCAGGCTCAGATTCTGAATTTGGATCAGTAGTCCAATCTGAAGCATCATCTTGAGTCTCACCATGATAGTTTGTAGGAAACATGGGAAGAATAATTTTACTTTTGCCCTTCCCAATTGTCAAAGTTCCCTTGCCCCAATCGTCCTTGGCTTTAACTAATGACAACCAAGGTCTGCCAAGGAGAATAGGATATGTGGAAATAGACTCACTCACCTTAAAGACAATATAGTCAATTTTATAATCAATTCCACCAATTATTGTATTTAATTGTATCAATTTTCCCAAAGGTTTGACTCTACTTTGATCGGCCATTCTTAAAATAATAGGAGTAGGTGCTATGTTAGTTATGCCTAACTCTTCCATAGTATCAACACTCATAAGGTTGACACTACTCCCACTATCAATTTGGACTCCATCAATTAAAGTTCCATCTATAATTACATCGATTGTAGGTGCACCTGGATCTAGAGAGATATCATGAACGTTCACAATTTCGGGTTGAGATTTACTTGATTCGTTATTTAGTTTTTGTTTAGTTTTTTTAACATTGTCCTCCTCTTGTATTTTTGCTCTCTTTCTAATTAGAGAAGAGGTTAACTCATTCTAACAATAAGGTGACAATGCAAGTAATTGTCTCAAAGAAATTTGAGGTTGTAATCTATCTAAATCTGTGAGAATATCATATGGATGCATACCCACTGCTAATCTCATAATTCTATTATGTTTTCTCTTTTTTAAAGACATAGATGATTCTTTCATTATCTTTTTTGAAGGCTTATAAAAAGTAGGTTGTTCCAACGATTTCATGGAAGTACTTGGTTTTTCCACATTTGGAATTATAGGTACAACTTTTTCTGGCAAAGGAGGTGTTATAGGTACTTGAGTAGGATTTTCCTGAGAATCACTATTTGTCATTTCTATTATTTGTGGTGATGGTTTAAGAATTTCTGGTCTTATTAGTATAGTTGGCATATCTCTAGCAAGCACAGGATTAAGTTTTAGTTTGCTATAATCACTCTCTGAACTACTAACGGGTTCTTTTTCAAGGGCCTTCTTGGCTTGTGATCTCGTGATAAAAACATCTTGAGGTGTATCAATTGCCATATAGTTTACATTTCTAGTATTAGAAGACTCTACTTCTTGAATTTGAACTTGTTTCCTAACATTAGGAAACTCAGTAATTATGGCTGTGCAAAAGGTAGAAACATGCCCCGTTTGCCCACATCTTCCACGTAAGGGATTAAAACCAACTTGTTGGCGTGCATTTGTGCATTCTCTAGAATAATGACCTGGCTCTCCACATCTATAACATACTACTTTTTTGTTTCTATCTTGGTTAGGTCCTCTCCAAACTTGGTGTTGACTATAACCATTATTTCCTCTCGGATGATTATAATTGTTTCCCGGCCTGGTGAAAGGTTGTTTGGATGTAATTCTATAAGGTTGTTTTTGGTTATTATTTTGAGAAGGTTGCTCTTGTACTAGGGCCTTAACTTCCTTGATATTTCTACAAGTAGTTATATGATGGCCCTTAGCACCGCAATAAGCACATTTAAGCTTAGGTGTTCCTCCTGTAGGATATTTACACTCGGTGGCCAAGTGTCCATGTCCCTTACAATTACTACACCAAATATTAGTTCGTTGATTAGTAGCCTTAGGTCTCTTATTTCTTCCTTCATTAACTTGGACTAACAGTTCTCTTAATTGTTTTTGTAAGGCTTGGAGCTCATTTTCCTCATGGCTTGGAGGCATCAACGCAAGTTGTTGCTCTCTAGGATGAGGTGGTCCTTGTATAGTTTATTGGGGTTGACTAGATATTGACCTAGGATAATAATCTCTTCCACTATTATCCATCCCATATTGAGTAGTTACAGGCAAAAGATATGGATCCTGATATGGAATCCTTTTTGTCTGTAACAACGTATTAGATCGCTGCATAGGAGCTTCCCAATTTCTAGCAGCTTCATATGCTGCATTTAAATTTGCCGAGTTGGAAAGTTTAACCTGGTATATACACATAGGATCTAATAAACCTCTGGTAAAGGTATTAGTGATCCATGCTTCTGGCATATTATGATCTCGCCATCTATTCAATAAGTTTCTAAGCCGAGTATAATATCCGGCTATAGTTTCTGTGGGATACATTTGAAAACTTTGTAAGTGATCCTGCAAAGTATTATGATAAGACTGGGGTCTAAACCTGGTCAAAAATGCTTCTTTTAAAGCATCCCAGTTTATTGGTTGAGGATCTAATGCCGCATACCACCTCTGAGCTTCCCCTAGTAAATTACCAGGAAAACTAGTGATATACTTATCAATTGCTAAATTATTAGCTATTGCTACTACTTGAAATCTTTCCAAGTAGGAATCTGGGTCTCCTCCCAAATCCCCATAGAATATGGGAAATGGAGCTATATTAAGCATCCTATGATGCGCCATAGCAAGGGGATTAACCAAAGGGTTGTCAGGAGTAGGAGGGGTTGAAGGTGGTGAGGATAATGAGGACCTGCTAGAGCTAGAACTAGCAGAAGAAGAGTCAAAAGGAGAAGTCCTCCCAGAAGTATGTGAGGAGAGTCCAGCTGGACTCTCATCTTGCACTGGTGGTTCTGAGTGCTCTTCTTCTTTAATTTCACTATTAAATAAACTTTCACCTTCTTTAGGCTCACTTTGCTCACCTACATCTAACTTTTCCTCTGTAATAGGATTATACTTAAATTCCTCTCCTTCCACACTAGATTGGTCAATCTCTTCTTGTATGTCAAAGTTGAAAGTGGTAGGTCTAAGAATTTGGCTAAAAGCTTCTAATAATTCCTTACGAAACTTATGTTTTTCTTCTTCATTTTCCAATGGTCTGTCATTCAGAAAATGGTCAATAGATTCTTTTGCTTCACTATGAGTAAATATTGGTATTTCCAATTTTGACTCAAATTCTTGGGCAAAAGGACTTGGATAGGGAGTTTCAAAGTTTGTTTGGTTTGAGGAGTTACCTACTTCGTATGTACGATTTATTAAAGAATGGGGTATGGGGGTTCTAAACAATCGCTCTAACTCATCAAATTGTTGATCATGAATGTTAGGTTTTTCATCTTCCTCTTCTGAGGATTCCTCCTTTTCTAAGGATTTAGACCAAACTTTCTCGCTTTGGGTCTCCCAATTTACTTCTTCCGGGCTACTAGAACAACAAGAGTGACTGGTATATTTTTTATCTTTTCTTTTTCCTATATATTTCTTCCTAGGATTTTTTAATGCTGTAAATATTAACTCTTCTGGGGTAAATTGTGGTGTCTTTGTGTCTGACTGAGGAGAATTTGGAGGATCGGGTAGTGTTTTATATGTTGTCTCTTTTTGTTTGTCTCAATGCCCTTTCTAAGGCTATTTCTTTTTCCTCATCCAGTTTAAAGGGAGAAGGAGTTGTAACAGTGTTAAAGGTAGGATTATGTACTCCTTACACTATGGTTGGTTGTTTCCTCTCTACCCTTTTCTTATAACGTTGAGCTCTCTCAACTTTTTGTTTTTCTCTTTTCTCTTTGTCTTTTCCTGACATTAGTAATCCCCATAGGTTTTTTATTTTTATCCTTATTCTGAACTTAATTTTTAAATTTTTAATTTAAGCAAAGAAAAATTGCTTCCTCTGTAAGCTTCATTCCCTCAACTTCCCATGCAATGTTTCATGGATACTTATACATAGTTAATAAGGCTCCCATTTCATTTTCTCCCAACCATTCACTGGCTATACCTATTAAAAGGTCTATCTCATTTTTGGCTATTTTCAAATATTCCCCATCATAAGGACCTATACGGTGATACGCACAAATTGTAGTGATTAATCTCCTAATTATTTTTCCACCATTAACTGGGGTACATAAAGGATGACTCTCTTGGTTCATTTTGTCATTAGGGTACTTGTATGGTATTTCAAGGAATTATAAAGAATTTTAACTTGAACAAAGGTGGAGAGCCTCCATAGATAGGTTTAATTCCTTCTCTTTATTTATGGGGTAACCCAAATATGCCAACAATTCCCCTATCTCAAGTTCACTCAACCATTCTTTTGCTTGTTCAATTAATATCTCTATTTCAGTTTCTACTATATCCAAATATTTCCTATCCTGACTAATGAAAGTTTCATAATAAGCTATTCTTGCATATAAGAATTTAAGAGACTTATTTCTTTCACTTTTAGAATTTAGGCGTTCAATTTTTCTCATTTGCTCCATTGAGGTAACAATAGTGACGCCAATCAGTCAGGGTAAATGGTTCTATCTTAAATTCTCGTGACAACGGTTCTATTATTAATTCTCTTGGGTAATTGAATTTTTGTAAAAAAACATCGATGATCTTTTTCCTATTAATGGAATGTTAGTTGTTTTCTTTAATACGTTCTATTTCTGTCCCCAAAAGTCTAAATAATTTCCCTTCATTGTATTGAATTTTAGAATAAATTATTAACAATCTTTTCAACCTGGTCTGTTGTTCCTTAAAAGTTTCATTTGAGGAATTCATTTTTTAAATACATAATAAATCAAAGGCTACACTCACGGGGACTTCTGGATCTTTAGATAAGAAGTCAGGAAAGAATACTTTGCTTTCTAAGTTTTGTTTACTATAAACAAAGATATAAGTTTCTTGATTAAACTTGTATCCGTTCCAAGCCCCTAAGCCTCTAGAAATTAATGGTTGTGTTTGAAGTTTCAATCTACCATATTGAGCAAAAAGGTAGTGTAGTTGATATTTTAAATATAAAGTCTTTTTCTTGACAATTACTTCATTAAAACCCTCACCCTTACTCCATACTTTGTTTAAAATTAATTGTTTAATTTCTAAGGGTAGTTGTTCAAATTTTTCATTAAACGATTGATCAATTTTTAGGTGAGCCCATAAAATTGAAATCCTTGTCCGTAATACGCACCTCTATAGACACGATAAAGGGCGCTAAACAAATATGGACCACTAAAGAAGTCACTCAAAGCTTCTCCAGATACTTCCCATGGAAAAGTAGACATGTTGTAACAACATGTCTTCACTCTTTACTAAAAGTTTTTATTTTTATTTTTATTTTTATAATTTTTTTAATAATTTTATAAATTTCTAATTTTTAATAAAAAATTTCAGTAATTCCAAAGTTTATAACTTCACACAAAACTAAATGCTATGATAGTTTACTTAAATAATTGACTTAAGTTTGACAGCTTTCCTATAGTAGAAAAATACTTAAAAAATTGACGGTACCATCCCCAACATGGTGGCCAAAAAAAAGTAGAGTGATTTTTCACCACTCTAATAAAACACCCAAGTGTACCCACACCTCATAGGATTCGTTACGGGGATGATCGTACGCCTAGTTTTAAGTAATTGGAGATTAATTGTATCGTTAAAGCTATCTTTTTGGTTAATTCTTAAGGTTATCTATCTATTTTTAGGAAATTAGGGCTGTTAGCATCACTCTTAAGGGATCCACAAACAAAGTCTAAACCCCAAGGATCTCCCGTGCCTTAAAACGGAACATTAGTCCTTTTAAGATTGTGCTTATGCCACTAATCCTTAAACACTTGCCACACTGGGCTAATGGAAGTTTCCATTAAGTCTCATTGCATTGGTTCTTTAATTACAATCTTTAAGAATTCAAATTCTTACCTCATGCAAAAACGCTCTACTTTTCACGTCCGTCCACTCGGTCCACGTGATCACGTTCTTAAGACAATGGTTAGTCTCGAAAATCCCATACACAAATTAATTTAAGTTTTAAGGAGTTTCAGCTCTTAAGTCTCCACTTAAGTTCACTTATCCACACTTAATTCTTAAAGACTACGGTGTTTTACACTTACTTCTACCATTTGGTCTTTAAGATCTCTGACTGGTTCTTAAGACTTCCTTCTCGGTCGTCTCGATGTTCTTAAGGACACAGTCTCTGGCCCTTAGTTCTTAAGTACTCACTTACTCACTTAAGCCTAATTTCTTAAGAACCTGCACTGTTTAGACCAATTCAGCCTTACAGTGTTCTTAAGTTTCTGTCTTTAAGTCTTCCAGAACTGGGAGTGCATCTCACTGAATGCAAATATTGTCCCGTGTTCTCACTTATACGAACCTTTAAGTCCAAGCCCTTAAACTTAAGGGTCTCCTGGTACTTAAGGTCTCAACCTTCATAAGCTTATATATCCAAACCTGGACTTAAGATTCTTAAGTTTCTAGGTTTCCTTCTTAAGTCTTTCTTTGGGATTTGTTCCTTATTTTCTCTCTTATGATAGATCCTTAAATACTCACAACTTAGCCTACCTTAGAGAATCCCTTCTATTAAGGTTAGACTTAATGCCAATTTTTTATATGCATAATATGACACTCTTGCCATGCATCAAGGTATGCCACTCTTGATGTTTATTGCATAAATTGCATTAACATGAATAAGAACTCCATTCTTATTCTTATGATACTTAAGTTATGCTCACTCACACTTGAGATCTTCTTAAGTACTTATGCATCACACACCTTATGCACTAAGTCACCTAATTTCGCATTATCTCCATTAATCTTTACACTCATGATTAATGCTCCAACATACACACACAAGGTCACACCCACGACCTTAATAGTTAGGGTATTTCCCTAACTTATTTCATGAAGAATAAATATACAATGCATTCATGCATAGGAATTTTATCCACAATTAATACCTAATACATGCACTTGCATTTACAACACACGATGTCAAATTTATGCAATGAAGTTCACATATTATTGCAATTATACATATGACTCAAGTCACACACAAGACTCTACATATGCAAATTCAATAGTAATTATATATTCATATATAAAATTAAATACTCTTACAACATTAAGAGTCATCAACTAGCTTTTTTCACCTAAAGCTAGGGCTCACTCCAATCTTCCTCCAAGGAATTTCTATGGTAATGGTCAAGAATGCTAAAAATTCAAGCTAGTCATTCTACTCAACATCCAAGAGGTATACCTCTTGGCAAGAGATTTTCCCTAGTATTAACCATTAAGATTAATTCCACTAAATCTTCACATTTCTTCATATCCATTCATGAAAAGATACACCCTACCCAAAGGGTGTCAGTTCAACCCTTTTCCCATTATTTCCTATTTCTTGGATATGAATAGGTACTTTCCAATTAATTAAGTACTTAGTGTAAACTTAATCATTAATTTTTTAATTCTCCATATATCTACAACCCTTTTTATACTTAATTTTCGGAAAAAAACTATTTTTTGTCATTTTGGCTCTATATAGCCCTCCTCTTAGCTTGGAGACGTCCTCGTTGACTTCAACGACCTTTGTCCTTGTACTTGATCTTTTGCACTCCATCTTCCTTTCTATCATTTTCTTGTAGTCTCCTTGAGCTCCATATAGCATTTCTTCTTACTTATCTTTCTTCTCTAGGAATTGTTGATTTTCTTTATTTGCTTTCCATTGTTCTCCTCTTTAATGAGTATATCTCATATATACTTGGTTTCAAGTTTCTCCTTTTAACTTAACTATTTTCAGTTCAAACAATCACAGTTGCACTCCCATCGCAAACAAATTCTTCCCACAGCTCACCTTTAAACAAGTTATCAATTCACACCCTAACCAAATCACATGTCACTCACGAAAGTACACGTGCCTATAGAGAATGCAGCCAATCCTCTCGAGTAGCTGAGTTTCTTGTCAATTCCCTCCCCTCAGGTTCAACTTGGGTCCCCTTTCTCATTTCACCATCTACTTGATCATTGGTCTCCTCTTGGATACGACGGCTTCCATCATAGCATTCTGGAATTCCAGTTAGCAGAGCACTATTCTGCCTATCATCTCTATTCTGAACTCCATCAAACTCTAATCTCTTGGAAGTTTCAGGGAAGGAATCATTGGACTTCCCCATAGCCATGCCTTTCATTTCTCTACTTCTCATTAATGTTCTTCGATCACTATAATAGAGCTTCTGCTTTCGTCTTTTCATAACATGAAGAATCACATCGGCAAAGTCTAACCTCTCTAGACCAAGAATAAAGGATACATATATTGTGCTTGTCTTGAAAAGACGTAAGATGGGTCATTTAAGGGTGACCCTTAATCCCTCAAGTTCTCATCATAAGGAAATCAACCGTCAAGTACTTGATTATTTAATGTTGTTCATTAATTTGTGCCCGACTACTTAAGTCGGCTACTTTCAGCATAAATGCATCGAACCGCCATTGCAATAATGAATTTAATTCACTTGGCCATAATGTGGCTAAACCGCCAGATACACACTTTCTGACTGCCTCCAAATTTTAGCCGACACCGTCATATCCTTTTGAGGATCCATTGGCATAATTCCATTGTATCACACCTAAGTCAATTCAATGTGTTAGTGTTGATTGTACTCATATCCCGTGATTTGGATCGTCCTCAATCAGATTTCGAACCTTCTCTTTGATTCTTGTTCTCATTATGTAATCCATTACTCTAGAATTTCCATCTCCACGATCTATTTCTGTTCAATACATACGGCGGTAGAGATTTATTGGCACATTTCCCAGTCAATCTGAACACCTGCAATATCTCTGGGCAGTCTGGGATATGCATGTGCCACCTTGCTGGCAGTACAAGAGGCACCCTTTGTTCCGTCGTAGTTTTCATCCTTCCTTACTTTGTTCACAGATTAGAATGGCTTTCTTGGTGGATCATGTGGCGATATCCGTCGTAATCCGCGGAGATTGTGGAGGCGTCCCGATCTATTTCTCCACTGATACTGAGGGAATCGCAAGTGTTAGTTCTTTTCAATTAAGTCAGCGTTTCCATATCACTCAGGGGTCCTTGCATGTTGAAAAAGAGGAATTCGATGAGTGCACAGGAGAGCTCACACACAGTGTTGCTCAATTATCATGTATTCGAAATAATGCATCAGTCTGGTCATTGCGGTGTGGGAAATACAGAGTGTATGGCGCTAGGGATAGTCCAGACGACTCTCCTTCAATTTCCTTAACTCCAAAATTGTCTACCACAGCATCACAGGTGACTACTTTGCTACAGAAAGTGAAATTAGAACCGGTAGAGAGCATCATTCACATCCTCAGCGATGACTCCGATAGTGATAGTTTAGGATTTAGTCCTTCGGAATCCAAGAAGAAAACGTCACTTCTAGCCATGCCTCCGCCAGTAGCTCCGTCTTCCTCTCTTCCTCCGAGATCGAAACCCACAGTGTTGCCTTATCAACTTCCTGTTTCTAGTACAGTCGACTGTCTACGTAATCTTCGGTCTCGATCTCAATCAAAATCTGTTTTATCTAAGATAGATTTTCATTCCAATAGAGTTGAGAAGGTTGAATTTCTTCCAGCATCGTTTAATGGAGACGTCCTTTTTGAGCTTCCACCCATTGGGAAAAGAACTTCCTCATCACAGGCTGGGTTGCTCTTGGGTATGGATAAGAAACATGACGGTCATAGTTGGACAAGAACCATGACCACTCATATTGCAAATGATTCTAACCTTACCTTCACGACTTCTTCATGCTTGGAACATTTGCAATGTCTTAATTCTCAATGCGAATACTTGGAGCGGAAGCAAAGAGCGTCAGACGTGAATGAGACCGAATGGGAGGGCACCTCTTCATCTGTTTTTGGTGTTGGTAGGGATTCTCCTGCTGGTTCTACGGTTGTGTGTAAAATTTGCCGAGTTCAGTCTACTTGCTTAAGAACCTGCCCAGCCAAAATTTACTATGTGCTGGGGAAGGACACCATGTCCCGTTTATGTGTCCATATTGGAATTCATGAGCATCCTGTTAAATTAGGCAACTGTCGAGATTCCTCCTCGAAGTTGAAGACCCTCATTTCTGAGTAAGTCGAGCGGACTCCAACTGCCACAAACTCTGCCATTATATTGGAAGCAAGTAAGGAGTTCCTCGGTGAGCTACTGCTGTGTCCAGAGGGAGTTTCACAGAAGCCACTAGTCTTAGAGGAACTAGTTTCGGTCTTGGAGAAATTTAAGCAAATGACATCTCCCAGTATCCGAAACGAGGTTACAACTTTTAGATACTTAAGACGCTTTGGTGTAATGGATAGCATCACTAAACTTCGGGGATCGAGCAACTGGGCTTTTGTAAAGGAGAATAGATTTCCTGGGCAAGGCGCTGATTCGGACAAGGTATTTGTGTTTAAGATGGCAGAAGTTGGTCCCGGCAGCGGCGTAGATCTTGTGAAGCGAATGCAACCTGGAGGAGACCTTGAAGATTCCTGGATCATGTTTGACCATGTCAAACGAGTTAAGGGATGGACCACGATGGGTTGTCATATGTACGATTCAACCTACTGCCGTGTGATGACGATTGCCGTTTGTGACATGCAACCCGAGGACGTCAAAGCTCAGCTAGTGTTTTGAAAGAACTTGAATGCAGTTGCTGCACGACACGATGTTTTGACAGTTTCATTCAAGGGATTCACGGCTGATAGCGCACAGGCCAACTGGAATGCGGTCCGCATTCATTACGAGAGCGGTGATGCGTCAGTACCGATGGACAACCGGGAGAGAACGTGCCTATTTCACTGGACTCAATCCCTTGAAAAGCACACGAAGGGTGACATTAGAGCCGATCTTCAAGAGCAACATCGTCAACTTTGCAAGCTTTACAAGGATGCGAAGACAATGGAGGAAGCGGAAGCAAAGTACTTGGCGATCAAAGCGTGGTGGTTATCGTCTGGCGCAACATCTGATGCTGGCGCCGTACATTTTGATTTGTGGCTAGCCTTCTGGCATTTTTGATATCGACAATGGGGTGGGTTTATAGTATCGGTATGTTTTTTCTTCATTCATGCCACATATCTTTAAATAATTTTTGAATTTTTTTTTAAAGAAAATATCCCATTTCAGACATTTTTTGGTACCAATATAACGGCAGTCTGGATCTTGTTTGCTGAGAGGTTGTGCCGTTAACGGCACACCCTTGCAGGGTGTACCTTTTCACTGAGTTTTGTACCACTTGTTAAGGATATGCCGCTAACGGCATACCTACTTCCTGTGATTCTTACACCTGTGATAGGCTTCATGCAGACCGATCTTCCAGAAAGGCTCGCATATCTTTGCGATTTAACCGCTATTTGTGAGCCCACCAATGGTGTGCCGTCAACGGCACACCAGATGGGAATGTCCATTTTGTAAGTTTGGAGTCCTTCTCAACTGATGCTTCGTCTTTTGTCTCTTCTCTTGTCGAATATTTTCACTCACCAGAGCAGTTTTCAATAGACTTTTCATTTCTTCTAAATCTTAAGTTTCTAGTTTTCAATTTTTAGAACCAGCGGGCCCGTGCCTTCGAGCTTGGAAAATGGGTGTGCCACTGCCGGCACACCTTCCTCTGGTTGGACCTCTATCTTTGTATTGGTTTTACTGATTCTTACTTTTCTATAAGGCAGACCTTGATTTTAATATGTACTTTGTAGTATGTTGTCTAGCTTTGCCGTCTTGCTCTAGTAGATTTGTCGCAATCCCTATTTCATGCTTCATCTTTTACAAGTTCATTAATCAAAAATTCTTTGATTGAGGTCTGCAGGAGCTTTCAGATTCTGAGTTAGCTGAAATGCCATCTTGCAATTTAGCGGAGACTGTCCACAATAAGTGGTTGCAGCAGTCGGGAAAGCGTGGTAATGATTTATACGTTGCGACTGTTGATGACATGGTTAGAGCATTCATGCAAGTCGTGGCTTGTTATCAATTCTCAAAAGGAGAGCGTGGCAAGGGCCTGGGAAGGAGGAGCTTCGACTTTGTGCTGCTCAACGCATTGCTCAACGTTCGGGGAACTCCAAGGCACTTCATGAGGCTTTCTGTAATATGCTTGGAGCTGCGGAGTTTTGCACTCGCCCTCCGCATTTGGAAGGAGAGGAAGTCTTCTTGTCCCTGAAACGAAAGCCAGACCTTCCTCCTGGATCTGAGTTCGATTCTCATCGTCTGGACAAAATTAGCGTTTCACGTCCCAGGGTCGCGACAAGAGCGTCTTCTTGAATATCCATTGACCTCACTACTGACGAGTGTGTGTATTCAACAGTAGCGGAAGCTCCAGCCAACCCCGCCGGTCTCCCTCGAACTGAAAATTCAACACGGGTAACCTATATTGTGGGTGTGTTGGAGACTGCCTACGATGAAAGCAAATGGCATATTGCAAGGCTGCCAAGGACATCAGCTAAAGCCTGTTTTTCTCAGCAGGCTAGTACGAAGACGGAGTGTACTGCTCGAATTGTGCAAAACAACAAGAGTACTGCCGCACCGACCTACAGTGGCATGATGAAGAACTATCAGAAGACAAGGCTTGATAAGATGGCATTTTTCTTTTGTAACGAAGACATCAATCGCTATGTGATGGGATCGAAGAGGGACAACGAAGACTCTCAAAGCACTTCGGAACTCCGAAATGTTACGTGCTCTGGTAAATGCGGATATGCTTCACCGGAGGACGCGAGCGGCTCGTAAATTGCTAGATGATTTGGCCTCAGGAAGTGGTGAACCAAGTGGAGCCAATGCATGATGAAGTGGAGTATATGCAAATAGAATGCAAGATGAAAGCGTAGCATTTGTAACCATTTTGTATGTTGCAAAATTTGCATGTGCAATATAAATATAAGGACATCTTTAAAGCATTGACCTAATTCTTGCATCTCCTTTGAAACATTGAAATCAGGGTTGTCATACTGGACGAACGACCAGTTCGTCCGTCCGTCCGATTCGCCCGTCCGATAGAGCTCTCGCCCGTCCGATAGAAACAACATAGAATTGACTTACCTGCAAGGTTAAAAATAGGCGACATGGCAGCCACGTATGAACTAAACTGATGCGACGCACGATTTAAACTAAAAAAATGAATAGTTGAATACATAAAATAATATATTAGCCGCAAGGACGTGTCCGCCCCTAAATAGTAGAGGCGGGGACGTCACTGCCCCTAAATGGTAGAGGCGGGGACATCCCCGCCCCCAAATGGCAAGGGCGGAGATGTCACCGCCCCTCCCCGCCCAATTTTGGAATCAGGATCTTTAAATGGCCATATCTCACTCAAAAATAGTCCAAATGAAGCTTGTGATATGTGTTTTGGCATCTACGGAAAATTTAGATGCCAAATCGCACCTCAAACGCTTGCTGTAGGCTATTTCTGAGTGAGTTATGCCCATTCAAACATTCTGACTCCAAATTTAGGCGGCGAAGGGGCGGGGACGTTAGGGGCGGGGACGTCTCCGCCCCAAAATGGTAGGGGTGGAGACGTCCCCGCCCCTAAATGGCAGGGGCGGAGACGTCACCGCCCCTCCCCGCCCAATTTTGGAATCAGGATCTTTAAACGGCCATATCTCACTCAAAAGTAGTCCAAATTAAGCGTATGAGATGTTTTTTGGCATCTACGAAAAATTAAGATGTCAAATCACACCTCAAACGCTTAATTTGGGCTGTTTTTAAGTGAGTTATGCCCATTCAAACATTCTAACTCCAAATTTAGGCGAGGAAGGGGCGGGGACGTTAGGGGCGGGGACGTGAGGGCGAGGACTCAACCCTTTGACGGTTGTAGAGGAACAAAGTTGGGCAAACTCCATTCTCGCCTTGGCAAAGGCCTTCCTCCTTCCCGTGCATTAGAGAAACGATAATTTTAATGTAAATTTAGTTTTCCTTCCAACTTCTAGGGAATGACATGATTGCCGTGATGATTGAGGAATGCAAAGATCTTGTCGGAACCAAATATAGAGACTTTTTGTTATAAATGATTCTATTGGACTTGAATTAGGAGAAGAAGAAGAACTACGGTCTTCCAATGGGACCGGAGTGAATGTAGTGTTTGTTCATTCTCTTCACTAAATATATGGCCACGGGACATAGGCTAGTGTATAAAGAACTACTTTCCCCTCTCGAGGGTCAACACTTTTCCACACTAAGTGCTTCCCTACACTAATTGCATTAAAGATAACCAACATGTCATCTCCCCCAAGGGCTTTGTGGGTTCCCATACAACGAGGCCGTGGGATCTCCCGCCATAATTGGGTGGACTATGGTGGTACTTGAATTAGAATGTTGTATTACGCTATAAACAACAAATTCTTTTTGATATTTTCAAAGAAGGTAATATTCTTTGCACAAGTGAAACCTCCTTTATTATCGACGGACAAATACCATTGAGCAATGTAGTTTTAATGTAAAGATGTGTTCTTAAATGACTCATCTTGAGGTCATATTCAAATTTATGAAGCATGATGTCGAATCATCCAATGTGTAACAACCCATTTGGAACAATCCACGAATTACTCTTCATAACCGTAGGGTCGATGAAATATCTCTCTTTAAATTGTTGAGGTTATGATTATTTTTCGCTTTATTCAATCATAAAGAAAGATGATGCAAATAAAAGCATTCTCGAAAGGCCACAATGTTCCAAAGTCGAAGTGGTTCTCTCACAACACTTCTTACTAAATGGTGTCAATTTAACTGTAAATTGATTAAACCTTGCAAAGGTTAGATGAAACTCCAAAAGGCTTTGCAACTAAGGGTGACACCTTCAAAAGGTCACATCAAACATGTCTATTGTAAAAGCTATGGATGTAGGGGAGAGATACACGACCAAATGTTTTTTAGTATACATATAGATGTACAAAAAATATAAATGTCAATAGAAGCTCTAGTAAAATTTCTAGCAATATAGGACATAACTATTAACTTCTTTCTTGAACTCATGTCTATATACAATAATGATAGAACTTTGTATGGTTCGTATGAAATTCTTTTCCTAAATAAATATAATTTTGACGTTGTGATGTACTACACATATGCCATATTTATATATTGGGAATGTCAATTTCTTTATGTTCAAATAGAACCTATTACATTTCCTCTAACACGTGCAAACTATTTATATGTTCCTTAACTTTTTTGTTTATCTTTCCATGCCCCTTCTTAACATTGGATTCAATTGTAGAATACTTATATATAAACCGTATTACCTTCTTCTAAGATTCCAAAAACATAGTATTTTCTTTGGTGTTAAAATACATTTTAACCCAAGTAGAGCATGTTTACACTTTTTGGGGAAGTTGGGAAAACAAGTAATCTCGAAGGGGCCACTCTCATAAATTGTAGAAACAACGTATGATAAATAAATAGGGGCAAATATATTCACTTAGGATAAATTTTATAAAGAAAGTACATGAAACATACATTGCTTTAAAAGTGTGAAATATGGTTATAAGTAATATATAAATAGATATAATGTCAAAGAACTATGTAATTGATACATACAAAATATCATGGAAAAAATAGGTACAAAATTTGAATGGTAGATTATACTGATTTAGGTTCTCACTATTTCTCAATGGATGAAAAGGGGGTATTTATTGTGGGGCACTCATGCAACATTTTATTGTTGGGTAACTTCTACATTTCCTCCGTGGTTAGAAGTTTACACAAGCCCTTATGTTTGGGGATATATATATTTCTCTCTCATTGCATGTTTAAATAATTCGTTACTAAAGTTAAGTGGCGTAATTCCTTTGTAAAGTAAAGTTTAAGGGTTATTACACAAGGGATATATGGACATTGGATGATTCGACATCATGCTTCATAAATTTGAATATGACCTCAAGATGAGTCATTTAAGAACACATCTTTACATTAAAACTACGTTGCTCAATGGTATTTGTCCGTCGATAATAAAGGAGGTTTCACTTGTGCAAAGAATATTACCTTCTTTGAAAATATCAAAAAGAATTTGTTGTTTATAGCGTAATACAACATTCTAATTCAAGTACCACCATAGTCCACCCAATTATGGTGGGAGATCCCACGGCCTCGTTGTATGGGAACCCACAAAGCCCTTGGGGGAGATGACATGTTGGTTATCTTTAATGCAATTAGTATAGGGAAGCACTTAGTGTGGAAAAGTGTTGACCCTCGAGAGGGGAAAGTAGTTCTTTATACACTAGCCTATGTCCCGTGGCCATATATTTAGTGAAGAGAATGAACAAACACTACATTCACTCCGGTCCCATTGGAAGACCGTAGTTCTTCTTCTTCTCCTAATTCAAGTCCAATAGAATCATTTATAACAAAAAATCTCTATATTTGGTTCCGACAAGATCTTTGCATTCCTCAATCATCACGGCAATCATGTCATTCCCTAGAAGTTGGAAGGAAAACTAAATTTACATTAAAATTATCGTTTCTCTAATGCACGGGAAGGAGGAAGGCCTTTGCCAAGGCGAGAATGGAGTTTGCCCAACTTTGTTCCTCTACAACCGTCAAAGGGTTGAGTCCTCGCCCTCACGTCCCCGCCCCTTCCTCGCCTAAATTTGGAGTTAGAATGTTTGAATGGGCATAACTCACTTAAAAACAGCCCAAATTAAGCGTTTGAGGTGTGATTTGACATCTTAATTTTTCGTAGATGCCAAAAAACATCTCATACGCTTAATTTGGACTACTTTTGAGTGAGATATGGCCGTTTAAAGATCCTGATTCCAAAATTGGGCGGGGAGGGGCGGTGACGTCTCCGCCCCTGCCATTTAGGGGCGGGGACGTCTCCACCCCTACCATTTTGGGGCGGAGACGTCCCCGCCCCTTCGCCGCCTAAATTTGGAGTCAGAATGTTTGAATGGGCATAACTCACTCAGAAATAGCCTAAAGCAAGCGTTTGAGGTGCGATTTGGCATCTAAATTTTCCGTAGATGCCAAAACACATATCACAAGCTTCATTTGGACTATTTTTGAGTGAGATATGGCTGTTTAAAGATCCTGATTCCGAAATTGGGCGGGGAGGGGCGGTGACGTCTCCGCCCCTACCATTTAGGGGCGGAGACGTCCCCGCCCTAGTGCCACGGTGGCGTGGCACGTCCGTATGTGACGTGGCGATCACAGTAAAAATTTCTTACTTGCAAAAAATTATTGGGCGCACTTTGGGCAATCCGTCCGCACCGTCCGTGCGTGCCGTTCGGATCGCCCATCCGGTTGTCCCGTCTGATCACCTCAACCCGTCCGTTATGACAACCCTGATTGAAATTAGTTTGTAACATTTAAGATAATTCAATTTGCAAGATAGGAACTTTCCATGGTCCGTGTTCGCGCTCGCCCGGCCCTACAGCTTACGCGCCCAGCCACTGTTCGCGCGCGCCCGGCCCTTGAGCGCACGCGCCCGGTCCCCATTTGCGTGCGCACTGTCACTATTCGTGCGCGCCAGGCCCCTATTCGCGCGCGCCCGGCCTCAAAAGGCACGCGCCCGGGCCCTATTCGCGCGTGCCCGACCTCACAACGCACGCGCCCGACCCTGAAGCGGACGCGCCCGACCATTATGTTCCTCCTACCGAGACCATGATTCGTACGCGCGAGACTGTCCCATCTCGCACGCGCGCGGCCTATGGAGGGCATGCGCGCCTTGCTATAAGTTTGGGAATCTTGGCAGGATGGGCCCACTTCCCAAGCGCTTTGGCCTGCAACTGCCATGTGGTCGCTGTTTGCTAAGCACTATTGGGAAGTGGGTCCCGGTGTCTATTGACATCCCTTTTCATCCTGGTGTCTATTGACACCCTTTTACTCCCGGTGCCCCTTCAAGCTAGTTTCAAGCATGGACTCAAGTGGGCCTTCTGAGATTCGGGCTTCCGAGAAGAAAATGAAGAAACGAGAGCGTGATGCGGGACGAGTACGCAACCACAAGCAGAAGAAACGCATTCATATATTCATCGATGGTGAGCTGAAGGCATTTCGAGGCTGGGGAGATGTTCCAAGTCCGTGGACATTTACACAGTGTGCAAAGTACATTGCCTGGTGTCATTTGGGACGAATGTGGCCGCATTCGCGGTATTCGCAACTTCGGAAATACGACAAGGGTAATTTAAATTACTGCACCAATGAAGTATTCAAAGAACGGTGCATCCAAGCGTACCAGCACATCTACAACACGGCAAAGGTTCACCGGAACGAGGTGAATCTATCCATTTTACGTATGGTGTATGCTGAGATTATACTCGGAGTAGTAGTCGATTGGAGGACGATGGAAATACAACAAAACTCCAAGATGACACCAATATCCACGGCATCACTACCAATAGAGCGCAAGTTTCCGAGCAAAGCTCTAGGAAAAAAGGTGAAGGAAGTTGAAGTTCCAAACGAGGAAGTCGTGTGGTCTGACACTTCTAGTGACGACTCGGACACTGGATGCGACCCATCTATTCACAAGGAGATTGAGGGCTTTATTAAATGCCATTGGCTAGAGTCTGCCCTCCAAGAAACATCGACAATTGGAGAAGATTCCGGCAAGGAAGAAGATCAAACTGAGATGGACGCCGTTGCATATGAGAACATCAATGAAAACCTAGAGTCTTCTGATGATGTTCCAATTGGACGAGAGGCTCATCTTCAACTTCTTGCTAAATATCAGCAGAGTTTACAGGAAAACAAGAATCTGGTAGAAGAAGCCAACCGCAACAAAGAAGAACTTCAAAAATTACGCGCTATACTCCAAGAAAAGGACATTCAAATCCAGGAATACGCGAAGTTGGTGTTTACTTTAAAGTCGTAGAATTTGATAGCAATGGAAGTAGTGCCATGAATGATAAACGGGCAATTTTGTAACATTTTGAAATCATAGACCTTGTGAATTTTGTAAATTGCACTTCATTTGTGAATGGCTTTAGTTCAAAACAATATTGTTTATCTCTGACGTTAATCAAGTTTGTATGGTTCAGCATGTTTTATAATTTGGCTAGATGTAATAAAGTGAATGTTCTATACAGTCTTGTATACGTTTAAATTATATATTTGATGAATGTGTTATGATCTTCCATGATTGTACAACTTCATGCACCCTAGTCAATAAATTAAATTCACTTTTGTCTAATATTAATTGATAACCGACTACAATAGACTATAGTATCATCGAGAATTTTTTTGTAGTAGAATTTATATCATGTGTTGAAGAATAAAACTTAAATTTTTGTCTCAAACATGTCAATTATAAGACTAAACAATAAAAATCATGTTACTTTCTTGCATAATAAATGATTTGGGATGTAACAAAATCTCCAATATTAATGCAGCATTATTATTCTTGGTTGAATTATATGTAACTAATTGCAACGGCCTTCCAAATGATAAGAGATGGCATTCTACCATACAAATTATCCATATTATATCTTAATATGAGTATAAGTTTGCGGAACAAATCATTGAGCATGCTAATTGAAGGTACTAACTCTCCCCAAAAAATCATTAAGTAAGCATAAGTATTGTGTGCCTAAATAAGTATGAGTATTGTATAAGTAAGTATAAGTATTAAGTATTGTATGTGAAAGTATAAGTATTGTATAAGTAAGTATAAATTCAAGGCACTAGGTTATAAGTAAGTAGAAGTATTGTATGTCAAGTTCAAGCCACAAGTTCAAGGCACACCCCTCTTGCGTACGAGCGTAGCCTTCTAGCGTTCACGCGCAGCCCTCCAGCGTATGCGTGCCTCTTGGTCGTATGCGCCCGGCATAGGTCACTAATTTACTATAAATATGAGATTTCAAAGTTACGGACCCCACTTACTAGGCGCTTTGGCCTGTAACTGCCATGTGGCGGCTGCTTGCTTGGCACTTTTGGGAAGTTTTTTACGGTGTCTATTGACACCTTTGTATTTTGCCACCTTCGTATTCCTCCACCTCGTCACCATGGATTCTGGACAACCATCTACCACTAGCAGTCCCCACGGAAAGCGACAACGTGATTTTCGTCACGCACGCTCAAAGCAGAAGAAGCGCCTTCACGTGTTGATGGATGAGAAGATGAAGGCATTTTCTGGTTGGGAGTCAGTTCCAACTCCATGGACATTTGCACAATGTGCAAAATACATTGGATGGTGTCATTTGGGGCACCTCTAGGCTCTGGCCATACTCGCGGTATACTCTATTGCGACGTACAAATAGGGCCAACTTGGGGTACTGCACCAATGAGTTCTTCAAGTAGCGTTGTATCCAAGCATACCAGCACATTTTCGACGAGGCGAAATTGAGCCGCAACTCGGTAAACATTTCAATTTTACGGATGGTTTACGCGGAGGTGGTACTTGGCGTACCGGTTGATTGGAGGACAATGGAAATCCAAACACACTCCAAGATGGCGCCAGCCATTGGATTAACAATACCGTTTGTGCGGAAGTTTCCAGGAGAAGGTCTCGAGAAAACCATGGAAGTTGAACTTTTGAATCAAACAATCGAGTGGTCCGCGTCTTCATCATCCGACTCGGATACGGGATGTCATCAGTCTGTGCGTAGGCAACAAGAATTGTCCATCATATCAGCGTCGAACCCTAAACCGTCGGTTTCACAACAAGACGGAGATGCCACGAAGACGGATGCGGTACCTGAGGAGGGCATGGATAATAAAAAAAAGTCTACGGAGGGTAAGTAGGTGAGTCGTGACGATCATCTTTGAGTAAAAAAGCGACTAAATGAAAGCTTGAACGTAATTGAGGATCTAGGAGAAGAGCTCGATGAGAAGGATAATGAAGTTGCGAAATGTCTTGAAGAAATTCAAGACTTGAAGGCACGAGTTCAGGAGAAAGACAATCTTCTTTCATTTTTTACTGGCTTTAAGGGATTCTAGAACTACAACAGTGCAAGAAATGTACATAGAGCAATGTTGAATTGTTTTGGAACAAGAGCTTTCTACAATTTTATAACTGCCATTTAATATTAAGCGATATTTTGTATATTGAATAAAACCTTGTAAATTGAGTGGCATCATGTATATTTAGTGGTTTTTTATGAGATGTTTTACATATCAAAATGTTAAGTGTTGCAATGTTTCAATATACCGTTGAATTAGTGCGCACGGCCCAACATTGTGCGCGCCCGGCCCCACAGCGTGCGCGCTTGGCTAGAGGCGTGCGCGTTCGGCCCACAGCGTCTGCGCCCGGCCCCAGATGCTCCTGCTCCAGCACTATATAAGAACTATATGCGATGTGCTTGACTCACCTCACATCCTTGGCTTCGTGTCGTGGAACTCCTTATTAGGCTCCTTGCATGAATCTACAAGTTTGTGAGTGACCTTTGGGTCAACATTTTCTATGCACACACAATTTCCTATTACTTTTGGCGGATTCTCTATGGCACAACATTGCGCGCCAATTTTATCGTGATGTCGTCTCAACAAAGGGCTCAAACGAAGGAGTGGGCCCCATGGTACACATTTAACAAGAAGGATCAAGTGACATGTGTTTGGTGCAATTACACGTTCGCATACAAACGTGGGAGGTGCATGTCACACTATGGGTATCCACAATGGACGAAGACTTCGTGCACTAAGGCCCCAACAATTGTTAAGGCCCGTTTTAAAAGATGCGGGAATATTATTCCTACTAGGATGACCGAGGCGGAGATCGTTGGTCTTCCTAGCGCACTAGCAACATGTTCCACTAAACCTTGTTCTAGCCAATCCATCCAACAAGGTAGTTTCTTGGAAACTCGAAATGAGGAGAACACGCAGTCCACAAATCCTCTAAGCCAAGCAGCATCATCAACACCAAGATCTGTACGACAACGGAGCTTTCCAGAGGCTTACCAAATAGAAAAATGAAAAGAGTTGGACGAATTATGGGCACATTATCTTTATGAAGCAAACGTTGCATTCAACGTGGTTAGACATCCGGCCTTCATCAAGGCCACCCTGGCAACGTCAAAGGCGGGTTTCGATTATACACCACCATCGCACAATGCCATGAGGACGACATACATTGAGCCTCTAAAAAAAAGTGAAAGACCTTGTAGACAAGAAGACCGGCGTAGATATTGCCAAGTATGGCGCAACAATATGCTCGGACGGGTGGGACAATGTTACACGTCGCCCTCTCATGAATATCATGCTCGTATGTTCAATGGGTGATATCTTCTTGGGGTCTATAGACACCACGGGTATGAAGAAATCTACGGCATATATAGGGGACCAATTGAAAAGTTTTATCCGTAAGGTTGGACCATTGAATGTGGTCCAAGTGTGCACCGATAATGCTTCAAACATGTTGGGGGCAATGAAGAAGGTCAATGATGAGTACCCGCACATATATACCCAAGGGTGTTGTGCACATATTTTGGACCTCCTCCTCGAGGACTAGGGGAAGGAAGGCATGTTTGCAGACCTCGTCCAGAAGGCGAAACAGATTGCATTGTATATCTGGAACCACCATGTGCCCATGGTCCTTTTTCGTCGATTTTCGCCAAAATTGTCTCTATTGTGGCCAGCAGCAACAAACTTTGCATGCAATTACATAATGATCCATCGTCTGTTGGAAGTGAAGAATGCCTTGGAGATGGTTGTGATAGACCGAGCATGGATATCCTACGTATCCTCTCTTTTCGATAGGCAAAACGGGCACCGTGCCCATGCGAAGGCATCGTAGGTGCGAGCCACCGTTCTAGACGAGACTTTCTGGCATCGGTGCACTAACTTTGAATTTGTAGTGGCACCAGTACTAAAGGCATTGCGGACTTTTGATGGTGACACTCCGGCAATGGGAATTGCTTGGGTGACCATGAACAAGCTAAAGGAGCACGTGTTCAAGCTACGCAATGCGCCATTCAACATGCTTGATGAAATTGCAACTTGCCTTGAAGGATCATTCCTACGGCGTTGGGAGATGATGACAACAGATCTCCATTATGCAGGGGCTTTATTGAATCCTTATCTAGCCAATAACTTGCAAATTCAAAACAATGGTGAGGCCAAAAGGGCCCTAAACAAGGTTGTTATGACGCTCTGTGGTCCACTCGGAGTGTCTTTTTCGGCAGTAATGCTCGAAATCACGGAGTATGAAGAATTGCGAGGCCCATATTCACCGGAGGAAGCTGGGTAAATTGAAAACAACAACCTCTTGCCTCACCAATGGTAGAACCGCGTGGGCAGGCAATCATTGCCTATCATTGCGAAGCATATACTAGCACAAAGCTGCTCAGCCTCGTCATGTGAGCGTAATTAAAGCATGTATTTGTTCGTGCATAGTAAGAGCCGAAATCGCTTGGGAGTGCAGAAAGCGGAAGATTTGGTTTACATCTACACGAATAGTCGATTGCTTCGAGAACGTGCTCGTCCAGACTCGATTCGATGGTATGAGGAGAATGTGCATTCGGAAGAGTCTGATTGAGATGGGGGACTTCCTTCAAACACAGAGGACGAGGGCTTGGAGTCGGATGATGAAGGTTACAAATGGATGGGCGGCGATTGGGAAGACCTTGCCGGTGACAACAATCTGTTAGGGACATAGTCCGTAGAACCTTCTAGAACCTTCCAGAAGATACTTGGAACTCCATAGATCCTCCTAGAACCTTCTAGCATCTTTGTAGTTGGCGGAAGCCACTCGAGAAGCTTCCTATGTTGGAGGAAGTTGCTCGAGAAGCTTCCTATGTTGGAGGAAGTTGCTCGAGAAGCTTCCTATGTTGGTGGAAGCTTCCCGAGAAGCTTCTAGTTGATAGCGGTCAGTGGAAGTTGCTCGAGAAGCTTCCTATGTTTGCGGAAGCCCCTCGAGAAGCTTCCTAGACTAGCGTATATATTGGAGTCGAGGCTGAAGAGTTCTTCAGTCTCGACAACACATCTCTAGGAGCTATAGCTCACCTCTCTGGTGTTGTTCTTGTACTCGTCCGATTAATCTAGTTCTTGTCAGTTCCTCCAGATCTTCTTGTTTAGATTTCTAGTCTATATTCCGTGTCCTTGACAGTTTGTCGAGACTGACACACATCCTTGATATCAGAGCTACTTCCTTCTTGTTGAAGTGTGGATTACCCCTCTTCCCGAAGGTGTACTAGCGTTTTAGAGGTTGCGGATTACCCTCCTCTAAACTGATATTTCCTCAATATCAGAGCTTAGTTCATTGAGGCAAAGAGTGGACTACCCCTTTCCTCGTTGATACTTGAGCGTTCTAAGGGTTGCGGATTACCCTCTCTTAGACTGGTATTGATCCCTTCTCTCTTGTTTAGAATGGAAGGAGATCAGATCATGGAAGGCGCATCTCCACAAGTAGAAAATAGAGTGGCAACTCTTGCAGATCTTCAAGGTCTTATGAATAGCCTCCGAGAAGAAATTGCATTTCTACGCAATCCAAGTAGAGAACCTCAGATTGATTTAGTGACGGAAGAAGCTAGACGTGAGATCCATAGCCTGCAACAAGAGGTTGTTCAATTGAAAGAAGCAAGACATGTACCACATATGACCTCTGTAGATAGGATTAGTATGAAAGAACCAAAAGCAAGTATGCCAGACAAGTTTGACGGAACAAGAACACATTTCCGAGGGTTTGTGCAACAAGTACGGCTTTACCTACGTCTATATCCTTCTCGTTATCCGGAAGGATTTACACAGGTTGCTTTCATAGGTACTCTGTTATCGGGAAATGCTCGCTCTTGGTTTGCTCCATTATTGGAGAAGGATTCTCCAATATTGTACAATCTAGAAGCTTTCATGGAGAGATTTACTGCTGCGTTTGGAGATAGCGATCGAGAAGGAGTGGCTGAAAGAAAGATACAACAACTGCGACAAGGATCACGTTCTGCTGCAATCTATGCTGCAGAATTTCAACAGCTTACATGTGATCTTGATTGGAACGATAAGGCGTTCATGACTCGATTTCGATATGGACTGAGAGATGATGTAAAGAACTTATTGATCACCATGCCCAAGGTGGATATGTTAGAAGAACTCATATCTCAATCAATTATTTGTGACAACCGCCTTTTTGAATTACGACAAGAAAGGCGATCGGGCTGGAAAAATGATGGAACATTTGTAGCATTTTCAAAAGGTCCAGAGAATCACCTTACAGGTCCCGAACCCATGCAAATTGATACAGTACGTGTCAAGTCTCTTACTCCAGAAGAAAGAAAGCGACGTATGGAGGAAGGACTATGCTTATATTGTGGTGAGCAAGGCCACAGAGCTGGAAGCTGCCCCAGGAAGCAGAATCGACGCATTGTGAAGACCAGAGGCGCGATTATGCAGGAAAACGAAGATGCCCAGCCACAACAGGAACCGTGCGGCTGGACAATTCAATACCACAACAAAAATCAGGTTCCACTCTTTCTGCCCAGCCTGCTAGTTGTTTTACAATCCCTTTGTCTTTTGGTCCTCAAAAGATCAAAACCCTAGCATTATTAGATTCGGGGGCATCTGCTTGTTTCTTAGACGAAGAATTTGCTAAGCGTCATAAGATCCCTCTACTACTAAAATCCAAACCCGTACACGTAGAAGTAATAGATGGACGACCCTTATTGTCTGGTAGTGTCACCCACGAATCGAAACCTATAGAGGTTGTGTTTGAAAACCATAGTAGTTTTGTTATTTTTAATATTATTAGAACCCCGTCAAACCCTGTCGTTCTTGGTCTTTCTTGGTTAGAAAAGCATAACCCATCTATTGATTGGAGGTTGCGAAAGATGACGTTTCCCATAGATCATTATGAAAGTAAGCCTATTAGAAGGTCTAGAACCAAAAAACCGTTATTCCTTGGGGCAAGAGCATTTGTAAGGTCGTCCAAAGAAGGTACACCATTTATCATTTATGCAACGCCGACCAGCGAAGAGAAGACTTCGACCACAAGTATACCAGAGCAGTATAAGGAGTTTAAAGACGTATTTCAAAAGAATAACGCTGACATGCTACCGGAGCATCGACCATATGATTGTGCCATAGTGTAAGCCCAAAAATAAACCCCCTAAGAGAATCCATTTTTAAACCTACGAGGTCCTATTGTTACACCACTTACCATTCCTTATGCTTAACTGTAAACCCTAATTTCTACTGGATTTGGATCTTGGCATATCCATTTATATATTTAGAAATCAATAGTACTATTATCTTAATCCAGTTAAGTGAACTCGATTAACCCTCCTTGGTATTTAAAGGCTTAACTCTGGATAAATTAGATAGGTATGAATAGTTAATTAATTAATTGTTATCTAATTATTATGGCTATTAGTTATTATGATTATTATTACTTATTCTGTATTTATTTATTTATTTTAATTTTTTGTTGTTTTATTATTATTATTATTTTTTATTTTTATTTTTATTTTTAGTTTAGGTCAGCTGATCAGGCCTGATCCAGACCCTGGTTGGAGCAGCAACTTCGGCAGCCTTTATCTATTGATTCGGGACTCCGAATACCAAAAAATTTCCTCTTAAAATGATCACCAGCTCAATTCCAACTTGGTTAAAACACTAAATACCTAATTTGAGATTGATACCGGCCTCCACCAGCAGTCGCAGCAGACAGTCCCTGTGAGTCCCAGGTTTTGTTTTTTTTTTTTAAAACATCTTAACTTCCTAGGATTAACTCCGAATTGAGCGTTTTCAACTTCTAATCTTATTAGTTTTTCGTGCTCTTGACGATGGACTCCTCAGAATGTCCAACCAGACCTTGAGGACTGCCACATACAGACGGACAGCGGCGACCCAACAACCACAACAAGTATTCACAGCTTCCTCATGAGCTCACACATCATTCAATTGGGAACACCATTCACCAAATTCTCAACGATTCCAGCAAGCACCAACTTACAAGCATCAGCATTCTTGCATCGGCCAGCGAGCAATCATCACCAAGTTTTGGAACCCTAATGTCAAAAAAAAAATCCTCCAGCGCTTCCGCACAAGTTTAGAGATCCCACAAATTCAATCAACACAAGAAGGAAACCGCAACGACCGCATGCAGGTAGGAATTAGGGAAGGTAGCTTCACCCAGGAAATACTCCCTGGTCCGAGCGCCGCAGCCTCTTCTCGCCTGGATCCTCCAGCTCGAGTCTTCTCAGCTCGCGGCACCTTCACACCACCGCGCGCACACACGGCTCCACGATCACCAACGCCGACCTTCAACAGCGCCTCCACACCGAAGCTCCCACCGCAGGAGCACTCCAGCGCGCTCTCTCAAAACCACAAAAAAAAAAGAAAACACGGCTCTCTCTCCCGTGCTCAGAGCCAGACCTCGTGATCACAATCACGGACCCTTGCGCGCACAGGTGCGCCCCTCGCCGAGCAGCCTTCCGGAACAGAGCCCAGCTCGTGCAAGCCCCAGCTCCGATCCCCGCGCACACACACAAAAACAGAAGAGTCCAGCTCTTCTCTCGCGCCGGAGCTCACCCTCCAGCTCCCCGAACACGAGACATCCTCGCGCAGGCAGGCGCAGACCCTCCTCGCGCGCAGCCGGTGCGCTCACCACAAAGACGAGAGACTCTCCTCGCACAGGAGCCTCGCACAAGAAAAAACGAAGAAGAAAAAAAAACAGAAGAGTCCAGCTCTTCTCTCGCGCCGGAGCTCCTCCTCCAGCTCCCCGAACACGAGACCTCCTTCACGCGCTCAGAGCGCGCCTCTCCCCACAGAGCTCTTCCAAGAAAAAGAAAAAAAAACAGAGAGGCCAGCTCTCCCTCGCGCCCAGGGCGCACACACCACCAACCACCAAACAAAACAAATCCAACCCAAAAAAAAACGAGAGCTCCAGCCCTCTCTCCTGCTCGCAGGAGCTCCTCCTCGCTCCAAAAACGGCCCCCCGAAAATCCCGTGACCCCAGCTCTCTCGCCAGCGACTCAGCCTGGCTGGTTCTCCTTTTTTTTCTTTTTTTTTCTTTTTCTTTTGGTCTTTCTCGTTTTTCTTCCCCGACAAGACTGGCTTAGTTTAAATGAGGCAGCCCATGACCTCTCACAGAAGTGCAGGATTGGCCACTTACAGCCGTTTTTGCATGTTTTTAGTTTATTACTAGCATTAACTCGCCGCTTTGCTCCTGACAAGCCTCCCTAAAATTAATTCCATGGTGGCAAGAATTGTCATGTGGCATGTGCATGGGGAAGCACACCCGACCACCTTCTTTTCTTTTCTTCCCCTTTTTTTTCTTTTCCTTTTGATCTTTTAACGACCATTACCCTAGATCTACTACTATCTACTGATGATTTGCAATTTACTTATAACTTCAAAAACTAACCACATAGCTGGACTCCTAGCACCCTAATTAGTCTACACAAATTTTCCTAGCATTTTTGGAGTTCATTAAGTATTTTTTCCGAGTGGTCAACCCGTCGACTAACTAGTCAACCCCTAGAATTAAATAGTAATTCAACTCGGAAAATTCTAGAAATTTTACCACTACTTCTACCTGCTAGGAGACACTCTCTCAATTTTTTCCATAATTTTTTGTCCCATTTCTCAATTTTTAGTCATTTTCCAAGGACCTTTTTTTTCCTTTTTTATCTTTCTCTTCATTCCCACTCCACTTCCACTACACTTTCAAGCATATTAGTAGGGAAGAGGAAAAATACGAACCGTAGTGTGACATCATGGCACTAAGTTTATTACTCTAGGAATTTGACTCTAGTAGATGGATTGACTACTACTTTAACTAAAATTGGGTCAATACTATCAAAAACTCGAAAAAAACAAAGAAAAAAGAGTGAGGGCCCACTTTGGCCACTCACACATGGCGACCATCTGGGCCGACTCGTGAGAGGAGAGTGGACCTAGACCTCTTGCTCACTACGGCACACGGTAATGAGAAAAAATAAAGAGATGTAGAAAGACAATTATGGAATTTGGAAGAAAACTAGGAAGTTAGACAAAAGTGATGGGATTGAAGAAAAGCTAGGAAATTTCAATAGAGAAGGGGGAAAAAATGAGAGAAAAATAGGGAAAATAGAGACGGCATTCGACTAGAAAGAATTGAAAGATTAGCAGAATGGATGCACGTCCCAATTTTTGAGTTAAACCCATTCGCCCTGGACGGACCCAGGTTGAATCTACAGCCAAAAAAGATTTCAAAACCGCCTTCCGCCTTCATCGGAGTGAACTTGGACTACAGAGAGATAGAAGTTCCAATCTCTTTGGAAGGTAAGGAAAGCAAGGAGAGAAAACTATATTTTTGATAAGAATTTGGGAGAAAGGAAAACACTTGTCTCTAGTGTAGTGATGAAACTAGTATGGTTGACCCATGGAGAAGAGATGACCGGCTGCAACTAGTGGTCAAAAGGCACTTAGTTGAATCAGAAGAGTCATGTCCTCCCCGTTGTGAGGCCAATTGTCACGAAGTGAGGTGGGCTAGTGATAGTGAATCCACTCTATCATGTCCGGTATTCCTTGCAACGACTCCCAGCCGTGCGCGTTGGAAATGATTCACCATTCAGGGTTTCGAGTTGGACCGAGTTGTTGGGAAACACCTTGGTAACGAGATAGGGGCCCAACCACAACGCATCAAACTTCCCAGGGAATTCTAGCCTTCTCGCATCTTGAAGCAAAACCAACATCCCTGGCGACAATGTCCGCTTCTTGTGGCGTTTATCAAACGCAATTTTCCGGCGCCTCTGGACAACCTCAATGTGTTGTGCGCTCAGTCTACGATCCTCATCCAATTTCTCCAACCGTTCCAATCGATGGATCAGGGACTGCTTGGTGGTCAATCGAGTGTCTATCGCTATTCGAAGTGATGGCACTTCAAACTCTATGGGGAGTACAGCCTCTACACCATAGACTAATGAAAACGGAGTGGCTTGGGTGGTCACCTTGTACGTTGTTCGGTAAGCCCACAACGCAGCGGGGAGTTTAACATCCCAATCTCTCTTCGAGTCTACGACCGTTTTCCTCAGGATCGTGGCCAAGGTTTGATTGACCCTCTCAGTGTGCCCGTTTATCTGAGGGTGATAGGGTGTAGTTTTACGGTGGTCAATTTGAAACCGATTGGTTAAGTCCTCAACCACCTCATTGAGGAAATGTTTGCCTCGATCACTAATGAGGATTTTAGGGCATCCAAACCGGGTTATCACTTGCTCAAACAAAAACGTAGCAGCACTCTTGGCATCATTTGATTTTACCGCTTTGGCTTCTGCCCATTTGGTGAGATACTCTGTCGCCACCACTATGTGCTTCATCCCTCTACTCGAATGGGGATGAATCTCTCCGATGTAATCCACTCCCCACTTCTCGAAGGGGACGAGGGGAAGAGAGACATGAAGTGGCAGCTCTATGCGTAGATCATTTCTAGCATAACGTTGACAAGCATCACAACGTCGAGTGTAACCATGGGCATCCCGAAACATGGAAGGCCAATAGTAACCAGCGCGTAAGGCCTTCTGGCCTGTTAAGGTACCAGAAAAATGCCCCCCGCATGCACTATCATGACAAGAAGCCAAGATAGCTGGAATCTCCATGGCCTCTACACACCTACGCAAAACGCCATCAATGCCTCGGCGATAGAGACGGCCACCTACAAGGGCGAAGTGGCGGCTATTAATGCGCACCTTCCGTCGATCGTTTTTCCCCAAGTTGTCCGGCATTTGTTGGGTTTTGAGGAACTCCGCAATGTTTTGGTACCAAATAGGAGAAGAAGAGACCAGGAAGAGGTTCTCATCTACCAAGCTATCATCGATGGGCGTGGTAATTGGATCTCCAGATAGTCTAGATAGGTGATCCGCTTGCAAGTGTTTCCTACCCGGTTTGTATTGCACGGTATAATCAAACTCCTCCAAGAGGAGTACCCATCGAGCAATCCTACCACTAAGGTCGGCTTTGTTCACCAAGTATTTGATGGCCATGTGGTCTACGAAGAAGACCACCCGATTTAGCAATAGATAGTGGCGAAATTTCTTCAAAGAGAACACCATGGCTAGACATTCTCGTTCCGTGGTGGTGTAATTTTTTTCTGCCGGGTTTAACTGGCGACTAGCAAAGGCCACGGGGTAGTCCTTCTCCTTCTCTCCAGTTGGTTGGCATAATGCACTCCCTACCGCCATAGAGGAGGCATCGCAATAAACATGGAAGGGCAGGTTCCAGTTTGGAGGTTTTAACACTGGAAAGGTGCTAAGCTTGGTCTTAAGGATATCAAATGCCCCTTGGCACTCTGGAGTCCATTCAAACTTTACCGCCTTTTGTTGCAACCGATTAATGGGTAATGAAATTGTCGCATAGTCAGGAATTAATTCCCGATACCATCCCATGTGACCAAGAGTCCTTTGGACTCCTTTAACATCTGTGGGTGGAGGCAGTTCAACTATCACCTTGACCTTCTCCGGATCTAGTTCCCTACCATGTTTGGAGACCACATAACCCAACAAGACACCCCTCTCAACGGCTAAAAAGATCTTGTCTGGATTAAGGGCGATGCCCGTCCTCCTACACCGCTCGAAGCTTCCTCGAACACATGCCAAATGTTCCTCAATTGATGATTGGGTACTAAAATCATCTATAAACACTGTCATAGATGTGTGTAGGAGATCAGAGAAGGCATGGGTCATAGCCCGCTGGAAGGCGGATGGTGCATTACACAATCCAAATGGCATGACTACATAGATAAAGGTGCCCCAAGGAGTGGTAAAGGCTGTTTTGTGGTAGTCATCGGGGTGTATGGATATTTGGTTATAGCCAGAATAACCATCCATGAAGGTGTAAAGTGCATGACCAGCCACTTCTTCCAAAATGGTGTTAATGAAAGGAAGAGGGAAGTGGTCCTTTTGCGTGGCTTGGTTAAGTTTGCGATAGTCTATGCAAACTCTCAACTTTCCGTTTTTCTTCTTGACTATCACCATGGGGGAAACCCAGTCGGTAATCTCTACTGGGCGGATAAATCCAGCCTGAAGGAGTTTCTCCAATTCCGCCTTAACTATAAGTTGGAGTTGTGGATTCATTCGGCGCTCTTTCTGGCGAACGGCCACTGAGCCTGGAATTAAGGGAATTCGATGTTGCACCACTTCTGGAGGGATGCCTTTGAGTTCTCTATAAGACCATGCGAACACATCGCGATACTCCATGACTAGGGCTCTAAAGGGCTCTAATCCTTCCCTTGTGAGTTGGCTCCCAACCTTTATCATTCGCGGCCCTTCTCCCTCAAACGATACATCTATCTCTTGTCAATCTTTTGGACTCGCATGAGGTTGTTCCGTTGGTCCCTTGTACCAGTCATGGGGGATTGGTGGATAGATGGGTAGATCACTTCCCACTTGTATTCCTGATGAAGTGGATTTGAAGTGCAACGGAGAAATGAGGGCTTCTTCATCCAAGATAGGATCTACATTGGACAATTGTGTGCCATCTAAGGTGACACCACAAACATCCTCGTAACGTAGGTCATCTACGAGAATGGCTAAGTCAATGTCCTTGAGAGGATCACCACTAAGTTCTTCCATGAAAAACGTATCCATGGATCGGTCAGACTCAGTGTGCGGGTGCTCAGCCAACCAAGTAGAGAATTCTCCATCATCCTCCCATTCGTATAGACTAGGCCCCAAGCAACTCAATGAGGGAGGAGTGGTGGTTTTTGTTACTTTTGGAAGCGCGAACTTGACCCCCTTGATTGTCTTTTTAGCACCGCGGGGCACGTGGTCTTCATCCTCCGATGATGAGCTAGAAGATCCTAAGGTCTTAGGGAAGCTAGGTTGAATATAAACCTTGGTTAGATTCGACCCCACACCATAGGTGATGTGAGGTTTTTCGCCACTCCAATCTACCTTAGCATTGGCTGCCCTCAACCACGGTCTCCCTAGAAGCAAGGGAAAGGAATTTTTGTTCGAGTGCATTCGAAGCACTTGGAAGGTGATCGTGTAGTCCTCCCCTCCTGTGTTCATCTTACACCCAGAAATTTGGCCTATTGGTGCTTCTGGAATCTGGTTGGCCATGTTGATCACATAAGGTGAGGGCTCTGTGATCTCTAGCCCTAATTGTTCCATGGTGTGAAGAGGCATGATGTTCACACCACTACCACCATCCACCAATACTTTAGGCAACACCTTATCCACTATAGTGGCCTCAATTTCTACCGCACGAACCTCAAATGCTTTTTTAGAAGGCTTCCTAGAAGAGCTCATTCTAGCAGCTAAATTGGCCTTGACCTTTACCCTTTTGGCTAGGGGAATCTTCTTCTTCAATTCCTTTCGTACCAAGGGAGCCAAGTGGATGAGTTGGGCAATGGTAATGTTGGCATTCAACCTATTCAAGTCCTCCCAAAGATCATACGGTCTAAACGTGGGGGTGGATGAAGGGTTTTTAATCCCCATTTCTTGAATGGGAATTGTTGGACCCTCCCAGGTTGGCTCGGGTGTGTGGGGATTCTGGGGTTTTTCACCTCCTTCAGAAGGGGTGGAATCTAACATCAACGGATTTACCGGAGGCACCTTCTGGTTGGCCTCCTTTGTGGACTTCAAGGCTTCATGAACTACATCATTAAGTTCTGATAAGTGTGGTGAATCCTCGAAGCTAGCATCTGATTCCTGAGCTACGAAGGGTTGGTTGGCCTTTTGGGCTCGTGTCAATACCGCATTTACGGGAAGTGAAAGGTGAGCCACTTGATGTGGAATGACAGGTTCATGCGATACAAAATGGGATTGAGAAGAGGTAGAACTCTGAGGAGCTCCTTGAGACCCGAGTTCTGTCAATGTGACGGTGGTAGAGGAAGATGAAGAAGAAGGAGATGCAAATCGGGCATCTTGGTTAGGTGCCTGGTTTTGGCCAAAAGGCACAAAACCGTGTTGGGTTTGTAAGCCTTGGGGAGGTTGGTGGTTTTGACGATGATTATTATAATCATAGTACATGTTGGGAGGATGGAGACTATTGTCATTCGAAGAGTTTCGAGCCCCTCTCTGGTTATCCATGGCTTGTTGGGCAAAATTCCCTCTCATTGGCCTCATAGGAATGACTTTGTCCTTCTCCCTACATCTAATTGTGGGATGATTACCACCGCAATTCCCACACACTACCCCATTTTCCAACCAACAACTCCCAGGTGGATGTCTTCTTCCACAGGATTGGCAGATCTCCCAACGAGGCTGGGACCTCAGACCTTGACCACGGTTAGGTGGTTGATTCCGGTGTGGGGGTTGATAGACGTTTGAATGGTGTGGGAAGGTGGTACAAAACTGCATGGTGTGACCATTCTCGCCGCATGAAGTGCACCACATACCAGAAGAATGCCTACCTGACTCTATCTGAGGAGGTGGGGCATTAGGGTTCTGGTTCCTGAGTAGAAGAGCCATCTGATCTGTCATTGCCCTCAATTGTTGTTGGAGTTGGTCTTGGAACCCTTGCTGAGCGTCGTGGATCTCCTTCTTCATCTCGTGACGCCAAGTGGGTCCATATGTAAGAGCGGGTAGAGGAACGGGGGGCCTGACATTAAGAGGAATAGTATTCACCACAGGTGGAGAATACACTGTTGGGCCAGGTGGAGGTTCAACTGAGTCTGACTTCTCCCGGGCATGGATGGGAATAAAGCTAGGAATGCTCTCATTCTCCTTCCTCCATAGTTTCTCGTGTTCTGTTGCCACCGCTGCCACGGTCCTAGCTGCCTCCTTAGCTTCCTCTAAGGTGGTGGGCCTTGTCTGGAGGATTTCCCGTATCGTTTTCTCTAGATAAAACCCCTGAAGGAAAAAGTGTCTCAAGGTATCATCCGTGAGCAAATCACCCACGAACCGGGTGACAACTTGTTCAAACCTACGGATGTAGGATGAAATATCCTCATCCTTCCCTTGTCTAAAGCTTGCCAAGGCTGTCAAGGCTGCACTCTGGCCTACTTCGGGTCTGTATTGTTCCAAGAATGACCTCATGAGGCCATCCCAATCACGGAAGGTGGATGCCGCATGATTGCGGTACCATTCGTAAGCCGATTCCTTGAGTGTGGTTGGAAACCACACCAAGTAGTAACGGTTGTCGGTTATCAAACACGTAGTCAATAACTCTATAAACCGCTCCACATGCATCGAGGGATCCTCATCCCTAGTTCCCTTGAAACTAGGAAGATTTGAGGGCATAGGGGCAGCTTGAAGCCTTTCAGGAACTACAATAGGCAAACCCCTTGGTTGAACCAAGGGGTTTAGGGGTGGGTTGACAATTGGATCTTCCATGTCACCAGGACTAGGAAGAGGGGAAGAGTGAGGAGAGGAGGAAGACCTAAAGCTTGATTCCTCAACGGTTGTACGGTCTTTTGGGCCTCCCGAGTTGGTTCTTGTACTAGGACCTCCTTCTAATGTCTCAGGATTGGGAAATGAAGTTGGAGTAGTAGAAATTAGGGGAAGGGGAAGCGGTCTATAACATCTTCCAGATCGAGTCACAGGGCTCATCTAACGATTAAGTTGCCGTTCTTAGTTTTCTAGACCTATGTGAAGACATTTCGTAAACACCAATAATTGACTTACAATGATTCCAAGTTTCTCCCAAACTCCCCCATGCTGGGAAGTAAACAAAACAGAAGGTTACATGTGGGGCTAACCTCCGGACGAGGTACACCCACTATGCCCCATACGATACAGACTCTTAGTTGGGCTGACCACCTACTTGGAGGTTTCTCCTCGGTATCAAGGTATCCCCAAATTCTCTCCAAGGGATGGCATCACCAACTTAAGAGAAACGACACCAACATGTACGAAAAATCCTTCATTGGTTCATCACAATTTGTTCATTAAGAAGGGGAGAACGTACCTGGCTGCAATTTCACCATCCCTGTTCGATCCCTAAGCGAATCTAAGTGCCTAGTGTAGGGTTTGGTGTAGTGAGGAAGGTTCGTGTACTCACCTTATGCCGTGCTCCTTCCTCACGACCCCTTCAACATGCATATCATTCCATGTATGCAACATTCATCCCATTCAACAACCAAGGCTATTGATAGCACGCAAGTTGCTCTTACCTTGGTGGTAGATCAAGTTCGGGGGGGAAGGGAAGGGCGCCCTTGTCCCATGCCCGGGCACATGCACCTTCCCTCTTTGGCTTAGAAGCTCACTGATTACTTTCAAGCAATCGTGGGAGGGCCTCAACCTTTCACCCCTAAGCCCCCTAACTCAACCAAAGCACAAGAGTTAGAAGGTGGTCCGCCTAACACAATGTGCTTGTGTTAGGAGGTCGGGAATTCCACACACCCTTCTAACTCCCCACCTCCATTACAACTTGGACAAAACACTTCATACAAGGATATATGCACAAAAGTAGTTCAGCAACTTACCTCAAGCAATAGCGCACTCCACTCCCCATATGTGGCAAAAACCACTCCATTCACGGTTTAGGTCAGAAATAGACCATTCAGAACCCTAGAAACCCTAAATTTAGCAATCCAGCAGTAAGACAAACACCTTCCAAGCAATGAACCAAACAAAAGCTCCTCCCGGCGGACGCACCAAATGTAAGCCCAAAAATAAACCCCCTAAGAGAATCCATTTTTAAACCTACGAGGTCCTATTGTTACACCACTTACCATTCCTTATGCTTAACTGTAAACCCTAATTTCTACTGGATTTGGATCTTGGCATATCCATTTATATATTTAGAAATCAATAGTACTATTATCTTAATCCAGTTAAGTGAACTCGATTAACCCTCCTTGGTATTTAAAGGCTTAACTCTGGATAAATTAGATAGGTATGAATAGTTAATTAATTAATTGTTATCTAATTATTATGGCTATTAGTTATTATGATTATTATTACTTATTCTGTATTTATTTATTTATTTTAATTTTTTGTTGTTTTATTATTATTATTATTTTTTATTTTTATTTTTATTTTTAGTTTAGGTCAGCTGATCAGGCCTGATCCAGACCCTGGTTGGAGCAGCAACTTCGGCAGCCTTTATCTATTGATTCGGGACTCCGAATACCAAAAAATTTCCTCTTAAAATGATCACCAGCTCAATTCCAACTTGGTTAAAACACTAAATACCTAATTTGAGATTGATACCGGCCTCCACCAGCAGTCGCAGCAGACAGTCCCTGTGAGTCCCAGGTTTTGTTTTTTTTTTTTAAAACATCTTAACTTCCTAGGATTAACTCCGAATTGAGCGTTTTCAACTTCTAATCTTATTAGTTTTTCGTGCTCTTGACGATGGACTCCTCAGAATGTCCAACCAGACCTTGAGGACTGCCACATACAGACGGACAGCGGCGACCCAACAACCACAACAAGTATTCACAGCTTCCTCATGAGCTCACACATCATTCAATTGGGAACACCATTCACCAAATTCTCAACGATTCCAGCAAGCACCAACTTACAAGCATCAGCATTCTTGCATCGGCCAGCGAGCAATCATCACCAAGTTTTGGAACCCTAATGTCAAAAAAAAAATCCTCCAGCGCTTCCGCACAAGTTTAGAGATCCCACAAATTCAATCAACACAAGAAGGAAACCGCAACGACCGCATGCAGGTAGGAATTAGGGAAGGTAGCTTCACCCAGGAAATACTCCCTGGTCCGAGCGCCGCAGCCTCTTCTCGCCTGGATCCTCCAGCTCGAGTCTTCTCAGCTCGCGGCACCTTCACACCACCGCGCGCACACACGGCTCCACGATCACCAACGCCGACCTTCAACAGCGCCTCCACACCGAAGCTCCCACCGCAGGAGCACTCCAGCGCGCTCTCTCAAAACCACAAAAAAAAAAGAAAACACGGCTCTCTCTCCCGTGCTCAGAGCCAGACCTCGTGATCACAATCACGGACCCTTGCGCGCACAGGTGCGCCCCTCGCCGAGCAGCCTTCCGGAACAGAGCCCAGCTCGTGCAAGCCCCAGCTCCGATCCCCGCGCACACACACAAAAACAGAAGAGTCCAGCTCTTCTCTCGCGCCGGAGCTCACCCTCCAGCTCCCCGAACACGAGACATCCTCGCGCAGGCAGGCGCAGACCCTCCTCGCGCGCAGCCGGTGCGCTCACCACAAAGACGAGAGACTCTCCTCGCACAGGAGCCTCGCACAAGAAAAAACGAAGAAGAAAAAAAAACAGAAGAGTCCAGCTCTTCTCTCGCGCCGGAGCTCCTCCTCCAGCTCCCCGAACACGAGACCTCCTTCACGCGCTCAGAGCGCGCCTCTCCCCACAGAGCTCTTCCAAGAAAAAGAAAAAAAAACAGAGAGGCCAGCTCTCCCTCGCGCCCAGGGCGCACACACCACCAACCACCAAACAAAACAAATCCAACCCAAAAAAAAACGAGAGCTCCAGCCCTCTCTCCTGCTCGCAGGAGCTCCTCCTCGCTCCAAAAACGGCCCCCCGAAAATCCCGTGACCCCAGCTCTCTCGCCAGCGACTCAGCCTGGCTGGTTCTCCTTTTTTTTCTTTTTTTTTCTTTTTCTTTTGGTCTTTCTCGTTTTTCTTCCCCGACAAGACTGGCTTAGTTTAAATGAGGCAGCCCATGACCTCTCACAGAAGTGCAGGATTGGCCACTTACAGCCGTTTTTGCATGTTTTTAGTTTATTACTAGCATTAACTCGCCGCTTTGCTCCTGACAAGCCTCCCTAAAATTAATTCCATGGTGGCAAGAATTGTCATGTGGCATGTGCATGGGGAAGCACACCCGACCACCTTCTTTTCTTTTCTTCCCCTTTTTTTTCTTTTCCTTTTGATCTTTTAACGACCATTACCCTAGATCTACTACTATCTACTGATGATTTGCAATTTACTTATAACTTCAAAAACTAACCACATAGCTGGACTCCTAGCACCCTAATTAGTCTACACAAATTTTCCTAGCATTTTTGGAGTTCATTAAGTATTTTTTCCGAGTGGTCAACCCGTCGACTAACTAGTCAACCCCTAGAATTAAATAGTAATTCAACTCGGAAAATTCTAGAAATTTTACCACTACTTCTACCTGCTAGGAGACACTCTCTCAATTTTTTCCATAATTTTTTGTCCCATTTCTCAATTTTTAGTCATTTTCCAAGGACCTTTTTTTTCCTTTTTTATCTTTCTCTTCATTCCCACTCCACTTCCACTACACTTTCAAGCATATTAGTAGGGAAGAGGAAAAATACGAACCGTAGTGTGACATCATGGCACTAAGTTTATTACTCTAGGAATTTGACTCTAGTAGATGGATTGACTACTACTTTAACTAAAATTGGGTCAATACTATCAAAAACTCGAAAAAAACAAAGAAAAAAGAGTGAGGGCCCACTTTGGCCACTCACACATAGACTTACAAGAAGGAACACAACCGCCTTTTGGCCCAATCTACAATCTCTCTCAAACGGAGTTAGCGGAACTGCGGAAGTACATTGACGAGAATCTGGCGAAGAACTTCATTCGTCATTCAAAGTCGCCAGCTGGGGCACCAATCTTGTTCGTGAAAAAGGATGATGGCTCTCTGCGGATGTGCGTGGACTATCGAGGCCTCAACAAGGTAACTAAGAAAAACCGTTACCCGTTACCTTTGATTTCTGGTCTTTTGGAGCAGCTCGGGCGTGCAAAGATCTTTACAAAAATTGATCTTAGGGGAGCTTATAACCTTGTACGAATCAAGGAAGGAGACGAGTGGAAGACAGCTTTCCGTACAAGGTATGGCCATTTTGAGTATAATGTCATGCCTTTTGGCCTTACCAATGCTCCGGCTGTTTTCCAACATATGATGAATGACATCTTTCGGGAGCACCTTGACGAATTTGTTGTCATCTATCTGGATGACATTCTGATATTTTCCAAGAACGAAGAAGAGCATGAGAAGCACGTTCGTTTGGTCCTTGAGAAACTACGAGACCGAGGACTCTACGCCAAGTCGGAGAAGTGCCTATTCCACCAAACCGAGATGGAGTTTCTAGGATTCATTGCAACTACGAACGGCTTGAAGATGGACCCCAAGAAGGTGGAAGCAATTGTATCCTGGGAGGTTCCGAAGACAGTTAGAGACGTACAATGTTTTCTTGGATTTGCTAACTTCTATCGGATCTTCATCAAGAACTATTCTCGAATCGCTACTCCACTCACTCGATTGACTTGTAAGGACAAGCTAGAATGGGGACCTCAAGCGGAAAAGGCATTCCAAGATCTCAAGGCGACGTTTACTACGGCTCCTATCTTGGTACACCCTGACTTTGCAAAGGCCTTCTATTTGGAGACCGATGCTTCTGATTTTGCTTTGGGAGCTGTACTTTCACAGATGGGCGTAGACGGAAAACTTCATCCAGTAGCGTTTTATTCCCGGAAGTTCTCTGCCGCTGAAATCAACTACGAAATCCACGATAAGGAACTCCTTGCTATAGTGGATTCCTTCCAAGAGTGGCGACACTTTCTTGAAGGCGCTGCCCATCCGGTGACCGTATACACGGATCACAAGAATTTGGAGTACTTTATGTCGGCCCGAGTCCTGAATCGACGTCAAGCTCGGTGGAATATGTCGCTGTCGCGATTTAACTTTGTTATTACCTATCGGCCCGGGAAGCAGCAAGGACTATCCGATGCATTATCGAGGAGATCGTATCTTGCACCTAGGGCTGGAGAAGCAGCATTTGATCAACAATGCACCACATTGTTGAAACCAAAGCACTTTAGAATTTGTACTGCTGTCGTGCCAATTGATATGGACTTCCTTGACCAAGTACGGACTGCAACAATTGAAGATTCTGTAGCTCTTGAGATCAAGAAGCGTGCCGATAATGACAAGTTCAAGGTGGAGAGAGATCTTTTGTATTTTGAAGATCGACTATATATTCCAAGGGGACCAACACGACTTCGAGTTCTCCAATCTCGCCACGACTTTCCAGCAGCAGGACATTTTGGATACAACAAGACATTGGAGCTTATTTCGCGAGACTTTTGGTGGCCCCAAATGTGGAAGGATGTGAAGGAGTTCGTCCTCTCTTGTGATATTTGTTCAAGGTCCAAGAACCCTCGACATCGCCCTTATGGACTTCTGCAGCCATTACCTATTCCGCATCGACCATGGTCTTCAGTTTCCATGGACTTCATTACGGACCTGCCGCCTTCAAATTCGTTCGACAGCATCCTTGTTGTGGTGGATCGGCTCACAAAGATGGCGCACTTTATTCCCTGCAAGAAGACATCATCAAGCGAGGACACAACAAGATTCTTTTTTGATAATATATATCGTTATCATGGCTTGCCAGATGATATTGTGTCGGATCGAGGAACTCAGTTCGTCTCCAAGTTCTGGAGATCTCTTTTTGAGATATTGAAGGTAGATATCAAGCTTTCTTCGGCTTTTCATCCTCAAACCGACGGTCAGACGGAACGGGTGAATCAAGTCTTGGAGCAGTATCTACGCTGCACCATCAACTACCAGCAAGACGATTGGACCGAGTATCTACCGTTTGCCGAGTTTGCTTACAACAACACCCTTCATGCGTCGACTCAACAAACACCATTCTTTGCCAATTATGGATACCATCCGAAGCTCGATTTGTTAAATCCAGTAACCAATACCAACCCGGCAACGGAAGGCTTTGCGAAGCAGCTATCAGAGCTTCAAGCTACGTTGAGACTTCAATTGCAGACTGCCCAAGAGTCTTATAAGGCGTCCGCAGATAAATTTCGGAATGAGGCACCTACTTTCAAGATTGGAGATAAGGTATGGCTACTTCGACGGAACATCAAGACCAAGCGACCGTGTGATAAGTTGGACTATCGAAGATTGGGACCATTTGTTATCCAGAAGCAAATCAATCCAGTGGCGTACCGGCTAGAGTTACCAGCTCCTATGAAGGTACATCCAGTCTTCCACGTGTCTTTGTTGGAACCTTATCGAGAGTCAACTTTTCCTGGAAGAGTGCAAGGCCCGCCACCTAGTATCGAAATTGAGAACCACGAGGAATACGAGGTAGAAAAGGTACTAGATTCACGGCTCAGAAGGGGAAACTTGGAGTATTTTGTACATTGGAGCGGCTACGACATCAATGAAAGAACGTGGGAAGATGCCAAAAATCTCGCAAACGCGCCGGAAAAGGTACAGGAATTTCATCAACAATATCCTCATAAGCCTAAGCCATTCCTACGATAGCTTCTCTCTAACGCTTGCCCACCCAGGAGAATATAAAAGGGGAGCGAACACCACCATGATTCAAAGTCGGTGTAGTTAATTTGTCCTAGATAGGATTTTTCCAGTAGTCATAGTTTGGTCTTCAGTCATGGATAGTCAAGAGATAGACAGCATGCCAGTCATACCATCTCAACCGACGAATTCTCGAAGACGACCCCGAGATGAAGAACCGCCCGCACCACGACGCCGACGAAGGATTCCGAGTAACCGATCGCTGGCGATTGTATTTGAGGTCGAGCCTGCTTTCAATGGTCTGCCAGAAGGTGTGTTTGCACGACAATTCCATAATGAAGACACGGGAGTTCATGCTTGGTCTGAAGTGGAAGGCGTGGGCCACTATCGTTGGCTTCAAGGGCCGATGAACCACTTGCCTCGCGAACAACAATTGGAGTTTATTGCAGATGTCATGCGGCAAATCTTCATCTTCCTGCGTTGGTACTGACTGACAACAGCGTTGCTTCTCAGAGACCTCGAAGCTAAAGGAGGAGGTGATGTTAGGGACATAGTCCGTAGAACCTTCTAGAACCTTCCAGAAGATACTTGGAACTCCATAGATCCTCCTAGAACCTTCTAGCATCTTTGTAGTTGGCGGAAGCCACTCGAGAAGCTTCCTATGTTGGAGGAAGTTGCTCGAGAAGCTTCCTATGTTGGTGGAAGCTTCCCGAGAAGCTTCTAGTTGATAGCGGTCAGTGGAAGTTGCTCGAGAAGCTTCCTATGTTTGCGGAAGCCCCTCGAGAAGCTTCCTAGACTAGCGTATATATTGGAGTCGAGCCTGAAGAGTTCTTCAGTCTCGACAACACATCTCTAGGAGCTATAGCTCACCTCTCTGGTGTTGTTCTTGTACTCGTCCGATTAATCTAGTTCTTGTCAGTTCCTCCAGATCTTCTTGTTTAGATTTCTAGTCTATATTCCGTGTCCTTGACACAACCCCGTGTCTGATCATAGCCCACCTAGGGGCAACTCTGCAAACAACGAGCACGGTGGAGATGCACTACATGACCATTTTCACAACGTCCACGGTGAACCAGTGGAGCCTTTTGTGTTTGATGATGCCGACGTAGCGGCAGTCCATACTATAGTAGAATTATCGGGTGAAGACCGTGCCCAAGAAGCTAGGGCAGACGAAGATGGGTCGGCATTGGGGGGCAATCTTGATGGAGATGACAACATCTCGGAGAATCAGTCTATGAACTCAAACGGCTCTAGCGCCTCGGGCCTTTCTAGTGGCAATGGCCCTGAACTCGACAGTCATGGCATTGGCATTGCAGCAAACGATACATTTCCTCACGATGGCAACGAAGTGAGCAGTGGTGGAAACGATAATGAATCCCATGAGCCAATGGCCACCACGGGGTCCATTGAAGTTGTGAGAAGCTCTCCGGTTTTGCCTCAAGTAATAGAACCGGACTCAGTGGAAGACATGCCACTACAAGATTTGTTTCAGCGGCCACGTGCTCAAAGTACCGCATCGATCGGAAGAATTCTTTTACGTGTAAAGAAAAAGACCTCTTCAACAATAGTTCGGCCACCCGTCCACCATAGTGCACTCGGCCCAAATGGTGGTGTGGAGCGTGCGATACTAACCCTACAACTTCCCTCCGCGAGGGTTGGGTCCTCTACTATGAGCAGCCATTTAGGGACACGGAGGGGCGAGAACAATGGTACTCTCCCTTTCTTCACGGGACCTTGGCGAGGTAGAACCTCGGAGAGAGTCATTGGGGCCAAAGGCAACCGCTCCAAAAACATGGATGGAGTAACAGACAAAAGGAACAATATCCGAGTAAAACGACTTGTGAACGCCGCATCAACTACTGGAGCCGAGCTACAACTACAAAACTTGGCCTCGGAGATTGAGGAGTACGTGGCACCAGTCTTGGAAAATGCAGCCAAGAACTTCTCATCATCGGGCGATGATGCAGACGATGAGGATTGCGATGAGGTACCTGGCGACAATACGATGGTGCTTCGTGGGCTCTCTTCCCCAAAATGTTCGCCGATAAAAACGGAAGCGAAAACACAATGAAGAATCCTCAAGCTCAGATGATTAAAAGATGACGGACATGAGGGTACTACAAGTTAAAAGTGACTTTAGTGGTGTGGTGATAGCATGGTACAATAGCACCGCGGTTTTAAAATATGTACTTGATGTTGAGAGTGTCGATTCATGAAAGCACCACATTGAAATAAATAATTTTAATGTTAGAGCACTCTGTTACAATTGAATTCTTTCAAATTCTCTAAACCTCAGCCCTTTTGAGGGGTAGACGCCAGGGTTGTCTATCGTGACATTGTGACAGTGACGTGCCGTCATGACGTGACGCGTCGTGACGGACCCTCCCGTCACGACATAATAGAGTCAACGTAGGGTCAAAGGCCAACTTTACCCCTATGCATGGTAGATTAGTTACCTCGGCGTTGACGTGGCCATCCTATGTGGCAATGAAATCCAATGTGGCCACCTACATGGCAATGATATCATTAGAAAATACCATCATTTTACCCTGGAGAATTAACTCTAAACTCCCCTCAACCCCATTCCGCGCCTGTCCGCGCCCATCCGCGCCTATCCGCGCCTATCCGCGCCCCATCCGCGCCCGTCCGCGCCCGTCCGCGCCCCCTGTTCGTGCTCCCGTCCGACGGGGC
>OZ020520.1:12057111-12216559 GCA_963971425.1 Bryoerythrophyllum caledonicum
ATACGCGCCCAACCCTAATTGGAACACGCCCGGCCCTACATGAACGTGCCCGGTCCAGATTGGTACGCGCTCGGCCCCAAATGCTGCGCGCGCGGTCCGAAGCCACGCGCCCGCCCCTTGATGTGACGTGGAAAGCCGTCTGTCGTGTTGTGCACACGTGTTTTACTAGGGGGTAAGTTGAAAATTTGATTTAGGGTTTGTAATTTTCTTTATTCATTTTTACCCGCATCTGTCCGCCAAAAAGTGTTGTCCGTGCTGTCCAACCGTCCTACTGTCCGTCCGTCCGCTGTCTTTGGGCCCCTGTCCGTCTATGTGGACAACCCTGTCCATGGCCATGCAGCTAAAAATGAATAAAGAAGAACGAGACAAGAGTCGACTACGATCGGGAAACAAACAGTGGAAGAAGTTGCATGTGCTTCGAAATCGTGTTAAATTGGCTTTTAAAGGTTGGGAAGAAGTTCCGCAACCATGGAGTTTCGAAGATTACGGTGTCGTGTAGAGAGGGGAGCGCTTTGAGAATTCACGGGGAATCTGGCTGCAACCGGAATAGATGGCAGGAGAGTCCAGTCGTGTCTGCAATTCTTCAAATCTTCATATCTTCATCTCTTCGACTCTTCAAACAACTCCCCGTTGGCCTATCCTGTGGTGGCTCTAAACGGGTTAAGGGTAAAGGTAAGGTGATAAGAACCCACGGCCTCGGACGGGTAAAACGGGACGGCCAGACCACAAGCTGAAACCGTCCGAAAGATTGGCTCCTAAAATTCAAACCCACGGTGACCAGCAATCGCGCCTCACCGATGGGAACAACATAAATACGACCGTGTGGGTGATCAACCCCACTTCGCCGCAACAAATTTTACGAAGCAGAATTGAAAAGAACTAGCCTCCAAATCCGGCTGGGAATAACAAAAAAAAGACAACGAGCCTCCAAATCCGGCTAGGAATAACAAGCCACAAGCCACAACACACGAGTCTTCATGTCTTCTTATCTTCAAGTCTTCAAGTCTTCAAGTCTTCAAGTGTTCAAAAACACTAAGAAACTCAAAAGAAGTGTTCAAAAACACAATGGAAAAATTTCCATCAAGGCTGTAACCTTCAAACAAGTGCCACAGATGACTCAAAACTCCAACTACTAAGTTTAATAACTTTCTGGAAAGCTAACACAAATAACTAGCACTCCTCCAAATTTCAAATCATTCTAAACTACTGTCCGAAAGTTATGTGAGTTCAAAGTTCCGCCCTTCTAGAAATTCAATCGCTCATAACTTCTTTTTCAAAACTCCAAATCTTAATTGTAATAGCTTTTTGAAGAGCTATAACAATGGTGCACACACCTTTCAAATCTCAAACCATTCTAAACTACTGTCCAAAAGTTATGGCTTGTTGAAACCTCTGCCCTCTCAATGGATGGCCTCGGGTCTTCACAATTTCAAACCTTCATAACTTTTGCAATTCAACTCTAATAAACTTGAATGATAAGTTTATGGAAAGCTAAACAAAAGTTCTATAACTCCTGAAATTTTCAAAGAAAGACGCAAAAACTACAAACTTTGGTGGCCGCCCGAATCTCTGCTCCTCTTCGTTGGGTGGCAGCAGACCCTCCTCCACTCACACGCTTGTAACTTTTTGCTCACAACTCCAAATCAAGCGAAAATAATCTCTCAGGAAGCACATCTCAAAGAGGAAGAAACCCTCAAAATTTAATTCAAAAAAATTGCTTACAATCAGAGTTCTCGCCCCTCAAACTCTCGGCTCTCTACACACACCCACACACTTTTCTCTCCAAGCACACTAACTCCTTTTTTTCCCCAAAACCCGACTAGGAGGGAGAGAGAAGATGCCTACCTACCCTCTAGACCCCTAAGGTGGATAAGATCAGCCCATGTGCATATCACATGGGCCTCAAAACACCCATTGGCTCTAGGAAAACTCAAAAGATAAGTATCTACTTATCTTTAAAGGTCAACAAACCTTTAGAGTTCTAACTAGGAGGTAAACTACCCTCTATCTACCATCTTTTAACTTCAAACATTCAAATGAAACACAAAACACAAAAATTTAGTACAAGCTTCAATCAAAAACAAATAGAGGTAAAAACTAAAGTCAAAGAACAGTGCTACTCCATCTGCAAGAACTTGAGGATGCGCTTGATAGTACTTGCGATGTAATCTGCACGTTGAGTCTTTATCAAAGGATTCACTGGCCCTTCTAACCAACGATGGTGGCCAGTGCTTAGCTCGATTGGCCTACGTATACAGAAATAATGGTCTTCGTTCAGGCCCTCGAAACTGCCTTCAAATGTCACTTCACGGGTGCCCAGTTCAACACATCCACTTTGAAGTAAGATTACTAAAATACGCGCGTCCTTTTGGAGATTACCATGCCAACGCTGCTCAACACGAGGCTGCTTTAGCGGACGAGAAGATCCAGCTTCATTTGCGGGTGAAATGGCAATGGCGAAGAAACCGCCGGCTGGGATGGTTGAATTGGCAACTGAGACAAGGAAAGCTGTAAATCTACCTCCGGTTCAGAGTCTAGATCTTGTGACTCCATAAAAACCCTCCAGTTCGACATATTAGTTCGAACTTCAAATCCAAACACAAACTCTAAGAACGTAAAGGAATACTTCGTATTGGTGAATATTGTTTACGGCTTTCGCCTTTTAAACAATTCCATGAGCAATAAGCGTCACCTTGAAGCTACTGGAAGCGTCACCAATAAGTTTCGTCCTTCTAATCAAAGATCTTTCCAAAAAGGTAAACAAGTAAATATTTTATACACTGAAAATATTTACATCAGGACAGCGCAAACTTCATCGAGTGGTGCCGTATCGACAAGGCTTTCCCAGAGGAGCGACACAATTATCACCGACGCTTTTGCAAGGCAAATTTATGGAAGTGCACTGATGAGGCGTTCAAAAATCGGTGCATTGAAGTATACCTGGTCTTGTACGACATCCCTTATATCAAACGCAATGAAGTAAATCTCTTCCTTGTGCAAGGTGTCCACGGGGAGGTAAAGTTGGGCAAGAGAGTGGATTGGTCCACCTTGAAAGCCATGGAAGATAGCATAAGAGTTCCTTCTCCGGCGAATGGATTGATTCCAATGGGGACACGGAGGTATCCAGAAGGCGGATTGGGCAAATTGATGGCAAACACTGAACCGGTCGACAAGTACAAGACTGATCCCTCAAACACGGATACAGACTCTGACGGATCCCATGTTCCAATCACAAGAAGCCAAAGGACGCAAGCGTGCACCAAACGAAGGAAGGCGGAACAGACGGTTAACGCAGTTGTTAACGATACCATTAATGATGTTGTAGCTCAGGTGCAATCCCCCGCGGTTGTTGATCGAACGTTAGAAGCCTCTATTGGTGCTATTTTTGCCAGCACTATCCAAACCTTGCTGAACCAATTGGAAGGGAAGACAACAAAACTATTGTCATTGCGCGATGAGGTTTGCAAGTTGAGAGTTGAAGTCAATGATAAAAACATTGTAATTGACCAGCAACGACATGATATGGAGGAGCTCCGACTTGCCCTTCAAGCTAGTACAATGACCACAGAAGATCGGAATCCACGACGGGAGGAGGAAGGGCTTGTACACGTGTCAACCCAAGACGATTCATTGTCGTTTGATGAGGCCCCTACCAACGCAGACAAAGCTATGGTCAACAAAGAAGAGGGTGTGGGGGGTGACGGCGGCAAAGAGCTCGCTAAAGCGCTTGAAGAGAATTCAAGACTACAAAGTCGCTTGGATGTGTTGGTAGAACATTACTATCAATGGAAGTTGGCCTGCGTCTTCACGGTCGATCGGTCCCGACAATTGGTGGCGGAATTCCAAAAAATCGACAACAACTATACCGAAAACAACCAGGAGAGGGTGTTTGGTTTGACATCGTGGGCCCTCGTAGATGATCTTTTCAAGATGGATGAAATGGCAATGGTGAAAACCGCCGGTGGGCAAACAACCATCGATTGGTCCCGTTACAATTGGAATTTCAAAAAGGAGGTTTCATCCACCCTCGACCATCGGGGCAACCCCATGTTATTGTGGCTCCAATGTTCGAGCTTTGTATCCGATGGTACAACTTGCTCAATTTATCTAAACCCATTTGGTCCAGAAGGTGGGATGGATCTAGGCACTTGTGAGCTCTAGTACCATCCATTTTGCTTGATTAGCTTGATGGTTGTACGCCGGTGGTGCTCATAGTACAAGGCCCCTTTTCATGAGCGATTGTACGAACTTTTTGAATTAGTTCCATACATGCCCCCGCATTGGGAGTTCAATGTGACGAACGCTCCTGATCAATCACAGATGTGGGGCAAGGACTTGGTGTGGAGCTGGAAACTGAAGATGCACTCGTTGGATAAGATGCACCTCTCAAACGAGTGGGGTTGGGAAAGGGACCCAGAGCAGATTATCCGGGTGTGCAAGAATTTCATCCCGTTAAAGGACAAATACGGTCAAGGAAAACAAAATTTCTTTTACCAATGCTTTGATGGCCAGAAGGACAAGAACGGGAAGCAATTTTGATTCGGACCTCATCCACGGCAATGGCAACGGAGTTCACATCACAGACGACAACGGGAATCGCATTTCTCTCGACGTTGACCAACCGGACCCGCAAGAACTAAGACAATTATCGGAATCAGAGTGGAAAGAAATTTTTGGAAATGACAGAATGGACTTTTTGCTCGATGTGCATAGTCGAGGGACACGGCAAGAGCTCGATCAGCTCATGCAATCCCAAATCCTAAGGGCCGTGTTGGATGAAGATGGACCAGCGAGGAGAACACGATCGGCGTCTCGTAGACTTGTATTGGACTCAGATGAAGACCTCCCTAAGCACGTAGGGGCACACGATAACGAGGCAGGGGCGAGTGGCACTACTAATAGCGCGATGAATATTGACTAGGTGTATTTTTTGTTTTTGCGGTACCAAGAGACAATTTTCTTACAATGCTTCATCTTTTAGCGTTTAATGTATTTTCCCATTTTTATACTACATTATGGATACTAAAAAAATATGAATAGTAGTGTCTACATTCTACTTGATAATAGTGGTGTGATTATGGATGTACTTAAGCCTCATAAGGATTTGTGCGTTTGTATAAACAAAAATGGTGTGGACCAAGTTTTAAACCTCCAAACATTTTTAATCCCTAAAAGACCAAGGCATTTTTGCACCAAAAACACTTCAAAACTGCCCGGCTATAGTATAATGCCTAAGAAGGGAGACAAAACCTTTTTATTTCTACATCTAACCGTAGGATCTCAATAAATACTTCTTTGCTAATGTCCCCACAAAATTTCATAAATTTTAACCGCACAGATTGAAAGACTTGCATAGCTCCCATGCTATTCACTACTTGGTATCAAATTTTTGCACTACATAAGGCCTAAATCCATTACTAATGGTAGTTTAGGATGATGTTAGTTTCATATACACCAATTGTTAGAGGTAGAAAAAGGGTGTAGCTTATTCAAGTCAACTATGCTAGTAGTGGAAGCTCAAAAATGGGCAATTAACGTTTCAGTTTTTAGATACTTGATATGTTTTAGATTGATGATCCAAACGGTCAATATGAAGGTCTACACTACATATTTTTGTGGAAAAAATCAAAAGTATAAAAAGTTAAAATCTCTAAGTTTTATAAGGTAAGACGTTTTTGTTTTTGGTACCTTGCATGTTTTATTTTTGGCAATATATGAAATCCTTTGACTTTAGTTGAAGCATTATTTTCCATTAAAGACAAGGAATTTTTTTTTTAAATTTGAAAGGAAATCATATTCTACACTCTTATGTTTGCTCCAAAACTAATAGGGAGCTAATAAAGGTGTTCCTTATTAGAGAGCATGCCGTCAAAGTACAAAAGTTGTACTTTCCATTTCGCCTTCCTTCCTAGAACTAGGGAAAGACATAATCTGCATGTTATTTTAAGTGCATTAGGATCTTGTCGGAACCAAAAATAATGCAACCCATATTTAATTGTGCACCCGCCTCATAGAGGTGAGGAGTGCCTCGGCCAAGCAACAATGGCCTCAAACGCCTCCTTCAAGAGTTTTGTGGCGATGAACCCCCTCCAAATTCTCAAGCGAACGTCCCCGCCCCTGCCCTGGTGGGGGCGGAGACGTCTCCGCCCCTACCGGATTACTATTTTAATGGAGAAACTCTTCATTTGTCCCGGCCTTGCATACTCCTATCCATCCATCTCTTCATTGAGCTTGATGTTGGCATCGTGCGAGGGCTTCATTCATTCATCCACGCCAGATTTTTGCGAGAATACGAGCACACCATGTCTTCACCAGGACAATTGGCCAAGGAAAAGCAAGACAAGACCCGTGCACGAGCGGGGAACGCCCATCGAAAGCGGTTGCACGTTCTTTGTGATCCCGCGAAGTTGGCTTTTTAAAGTTGGGAAGACATACAGGAGCCATGGAGTTTTGATGATTGCGCGAACTACATTGAGTGGTGCCACATCGACAAGGCTTTCCCAGAGGAGCGACACAACTATCACCGGCGCTTCTACAAGGCAAACTTGAAACATTGCGTCAACAAGGCGTTTAAAAATCGATGCATCGAAGTTTACCAAGTGTTGTATGATGTCCCATTTGTCAAACGCAACAAAGTAAATCTCTTCATTGCACGGGATGTTCATGCGGAGGTGAAGTTGGGCAAGAGAGTGGATTGGTCCACTTTGAAGTCGATGCCGGGGAAGGTAAATATTCCTCGTCCAGAATATGGAATAATTCCAATGGGATGGCGCAAGTATCCGGAAGGTGGATTGGGCAAGTTTATGATTGTGATGGACGACACACCTAGCTACGATACTGACACGTCAAGTTCAGATGATGACTCCGACGGAATCCACGTCCAAGTCGCGAGCGAAAAGGCACAAGCACATGGTAGGCTGAGGAGGACCGAACGAGCCCTTCACCAACGTTACTATTGACTAGGAGTATTTAAAGGTTTAGGACATAGCAAATCAATTTTGCGATCAATACTTTTGCTCTAATCATTATATGATTTTAAATATCCTTTTTGTTTGTAATGGTACAATTTATTTAGAGAACTTGCACATTACATTCTACTAGAGGCTTATACTACCCGTTATGGATGGGGACTTGCATAGCTCCCATGCTATTCACTACTTGATTTTCATTTTTTTTAATCATATTTGGTACATTCCTAATCTTTTGTGGGGCAATTGTGTTTAAATTTTTTATTTAGAGAACTTGCACATTACATTCTACTAGAAGCTTATACTACCCCTAACGGATGGGGACTTGCATACCTCCCATGCTATTCACTACTTGATTTATTTTTTTCTTTAATGGTATATGGTACATTCCTAATCTTTTTTGGGGAAATTGTGTTTAAATTTTTTATTTAGAGAACTTGCACATTACATTCTACTAGAAGCTTATACTACCCCTTATGGATGAGGACTTGCATAGCTCCCATGCTATTCACTACTTGATCTAAAAGGGAGCTAATAAAGGTGTTCATTATCAAAGAGCATGCCGTCAAAGGACAAAAGTAGTACTTTCCCGAAAGCCTTCCTTCGTAGACATAATCTGCTTCTTATTTTAAGTGCGTCGCAATCTTGTCGAAACCAAAAATAAGGCACCCTATATTAAAACCTCCACCCTCCTTGTGGAGAGGACGAGTGCCTAAGCTCCCAAAATGCCCCAAAGGCCTCCTCCAGGGTTGGGAAGACGTCCCCGCCCTTGTCCGGGTAAGGGCGGGGACGTCTCCGCCTTGCCATGGTGGGGCGGAGACGTCCCGGCCCTTGGCGCGTCATGTCCCACCCGTTCTTGGCTCGTGTATAAAAGGATCGAGGAGGGCCGTTTGTCCTCACGCTTGTCACCTTGGCCTCTGTCCCTTGGACCTCCATTCAGTTTGAGCTTCTTGCGAGTCTACTTGGGTGGTAGGCGGCACTGGTGTACGGCTGAGGTGATGTAAAAATTGGTTCAAGCACTGGACCAGCGCTATCAGAACTCATATTTTCACCCAATTCTACACTATAACTGGCCCTGTATTTTGGCTTAGACGGGACTTGAACATTATTTGGCATAAGCCGTGAATGCAATGGAATGTCAAGGAAGCAAACAAAAGAATGGGAACCTTGGTACAATTCTGGTGACAACGGGGGTAAAGTGAGTTGTGTTTTCTGTAAGTATACTTTTAGCTACGAACGTGAGCGTGCGTTCGCTCACTTTGGATACGGCGCCAAGTTAGAGAGGTCGATTTGAGGTAGCCTACCTTCCCATGTGCGAAGTCGATTTGCCAATTGTGGAAACATTGTTCCGCAACGAATGACGGGCGGGGACATGTATGGCGGAGATTTAGGTCCGAGTGGTCCATCAAGGGCACCAACTATTGACACTTCAAGCCAATCCAACGCTCAAAATAATGTGGCGGGTGGGGTAACAAGTGGGCCTCAGGAAGGAGTGCCTAATCTCTCTGAAGGAAACGACCCTTCACATGTGTCAAATGGTCTTACCGCGGCCCGCCTCGAATTCGACTAGATCTGGGCAACTACATCAACAACGGATGCTTGATGCTTTTAACATTGCAAAGAGGAAGGAACTTGATGAGAAGTGGGCGACCTTTTTCTATCAAGTGAATTTGCTTTTTAATGTGGCGCAAAATCAGGTGTTCGTCGATGCGGTGAGGGCAACATCCGTGGCAAAGTTTGAATACACTCCTCCTACATATCACCAGTTGAGGACTAGATTGATTCAACCTAAGAGGTTGCAAATTGAGAAAGAGATTGAAGCCAAAGTTGGTTTTGCAATCAAGAATTATGGGGTGTCGATATGCACGGATGGTTGGAATGATGTCCACCGGAGGCCCCTCATGAATTTAATGATGTCGTGCCCCAATGGTGACGTATTCTTGAGGAGCATAGACACCAGTGGTGAGAAGAAGTCCATGCGGTACATAGCGGACCAAGTGAAAGTTTACATTGAGAAGGTGGGTTCCAAGAATGTGACACAAATTTGTACAGACAATGCTCCCAACATGCTTGGAGCGATGGATGATATTATTCTCACATACCCGCACATTCACAAGCAGGGGTGCATGGCACATGCATTGGATCTCATGTTGGAAGATTGGACGAAGGTCCAAGAATTTAAAGATTTAGTAGAAAGGGCAAAGAAATTGTGCCAAACATATTAGAAACCATCATGCGTCAATGGGGACACTTCGTGAGTTGAGTCCAAACCTGCATATTGTAGTGCCCACTGAAACCCGCTTTGCTTGTAATTTCCTTATGTTGGATCGATTGGTGAGACTCTAAAGAGTGTTGGAGCAGTTGAAAGACCACCCCCGTGTTGTAAACTACTTTGCAACCCTACGGAAAAGACTGAATAGAGAGCAAGCAGCAACCGCAGCGCGTAATGTGGTGCTCAACATCGAAGATGTGGCCTTTTGGCAACGATGTTAGAATTACGTGCACATGACTGGGGATGTTTTGAAGGCATTGCGTGTGTTTGATGGCCGCGAACCAGCCATGGGTCGTGCGTGGCTCGTGATGGACAATTTGCGAGAACACGTGTACTCTTTGAGAGAGTCACCCTTTACTCTACGAGCTGACATAGCATCCACTCTTGAGTAATCTTTTGATGCCCGGTGGCAAATGGTTTTTATCGATGTTCACTACGCCGGGGATCTTTTGAATCCGTACCTCAAGGATAATGTGGCGCTTAGGGCTGACGGAATCGCCCAAAGAGCATTGAATCGGGTTGTTCGCAAAATGATGGAGGTATTGGAAATCTCTTATGACGACGTCCAATATGAGTTAACACAATACGAGGAGGGCACAGGACCATATGGCCCTATCGAGGCATCTAACATCCACCAGACAAAGCTTCAACTCCATCAATGGTGGGTGAGGATCGCAGACAAGGCATTGTCTAGAATAGCTGTTCGTATTCTAGCCCTTACGTGTTCAGCTAGCTCTTGCGAACGAAATTGGAGTATGTACTCGTTTGTCCACAACAAAAGCCGAAATCGATTAGCGGCAAAAAAGGCTGCGTCATTGGTGTTTTTTTATACCAATGGCCGATGCTTTCAACAAAGACCAGGGGCCAATCCCGTTCAATGGTATGATGAGAATATTCACTCGGAGGATTCCGACCCAAATGCCCTCGGGCCAGTCCCGGTGGATGAACCTAATTGTGAATTTGATGTGTTGATAGCCAAGGAAGAGGAGGGGCACAATATGGCAGCTCCTGGCACTCGGCTGGGGTACCGTCGACACCCTAATCTTTGGACGGAAGGCGCCGATCATCTTGAGGAAACGAGAAACTATTATGGAGATGATGACGATGTGGAAGAAGAATTGGCTCAAGGTCGTTGGGGACCTTGGAATCAAAGTCCTCGTTGCAGTCATTTGCTTCATCTTTCTCAAAATGAGGGCATTCATGAAGTGCAACCTTTGTCTACTTCCTCAAAAAGCGACATCCCAAATGTGACTAACCTTGAAGAGCTTGAAACGGGGGGGGGGCATGTCGGGAATGTTCGCGACGATGACAATTTCCCATCAAATTATGGAGGATTAAATGGAGATGCCGACAACAACGAAGCCGAAGAGAACGCAATAAATACTGCGACTCGGAACAACCAAGGATCGGTTGAAAAACCGGTATGGCCAGGAGAGCCCTATTGGAATGGGTGTATCATTTCGTAGCACTGGAGTCGTTCAAGGAGACTCTGACGTAAATGTTATAAACACAACAATTGTAGGGACAACTCCAAGAAATGAAAGGGTTGTTAATCAGCGAAAGCGTTTTGACTCGAAATATGTAGACCCCTCTAATGCTTTTGCATTCAAAGAGGACCTTGAGCCACAACCATCTCTGGTTGTGGTGTTGCCTACTGTTATTAATGACTAGAATACACCAACGCGGCCTTTCCGGAATTTCTCTTCTCCTAGACTCGCGAATGCCATGTATGGACCTTTCCAACAAAGTGTAGGCATTGAGGAGACGAGTCTAAACACTTCCGCTACTACTGCCAGAAATAGCAAACCTCCTTTGGTGGCTAGAGGGGGGGCCAATTCATCCAATAGATCAATATCAACAATCCAGTGGAAGGACTAATGTCCGTGGAGGGTCTAGAGGCCGTGGAGCGGCTAAAGGCGGTGGAGGAAGAAACAACAGCAAAACATCATCCTCAAGGCTTTATAAACGTCTCTTCTTTGGAATAGGGGCACGAGATCCGAACGTGGTTGTACAACCGTTTTTGGACACGTATGTTCCAGGACACTCTTCAACAACTCCGGCGTTTGGTGTTCCGAATTGAGCAGTTTGTCCTACCCGCGGCCCAACCATAAATTTGGATGGTGATGATCCCTACACACATCGACAAGAGAGATTCAGACGCTCGCGTTGCAATGGTGAAGTAGTCGTAGAGCTTTGCAATGACAACTTTGAAATAGAGGGCTTTTGGACTACGGATGGTAGCAATGGAGAATTCGAAGATGAGAGCGATGAAGGAGCTGATGATGACAACCGTCCAGATTGCGATGAGGCACCAGATGACGATGATATTGTCCTTCGAGATGCAGTTATGGGTGGGCCGTCCACCGAAGGAGTGCGCAAATCGGGTCGTTTGAATAATTAAGGGACAAGAAAAGTAACTACGTATATGTATGCGAAATGAAGAGAGTTGTGATAATTCATAGAAGAAGCTAGAAGAGAAAAAGGTTTCTTAGATAACTAGCGCCGATATTACTTGTTTGGAAGTATGAAATCAAGGAATTGTTGTTATATCGTGAGATGATTTAATGTAATAAACATATTTTCTTCCAGACATTAAGGTCTTCCCGCTCAATGATGTAGGGGCGGGGACTCCTACATGAGGGACGGGGACGTCCCCGCCCCTCATGGAAACGTCCCCGCCCTACTGCCACGGTGGCGTGACACGTTTGAATGTGACGTGTCCATCACAGTAAAAATTTCTTACTTGCAAAAAATTATTGGGCGCACTTCAGGCAATCCGTCTGAACCGTCCGTCCGTCCGATCCAGACGGCCCGTCCGGTTGTCCCGTCCGATCACCTCAACCCGTCTGTTATGACAACCCTGGGCGAGTCTACCTTGAAGGGTCACGTCATCAAGTACGAGTAATTTCTGACCATAAGAATCTCGAGCAATTTCTTACCACCAAACAACTTAACTTACGACAAGCTCAATGGTCGGAGCGACTATCAGCATTGGATTTTCTTATTCAGCACAGGCCAGGATCATTAAATGAACGAGCGGATATGTTATCAAGACGCACAAATATTGAAAACAAGTTTGACCACGATTCAAGACCTTTGCTACAATTAGCAATGTTGGAAACATGTCAACCAGTTTGGAATGACGCCAAAAAAAAATTTCTACTAAATGAAAACCGCCCTTAGAGAGTCGATATCCAAAGTCGGAGTTCAAGAATAATGATTATTTTAGGAGATATTAACTCACTATTAATATAATCTGGCCAAATTACAATTTCATCCACTACGGATGAAAATAGTCTACGGATGGAAAAGCAATCCGTAGACAAAATGCAATCTCCGGAAGAAAAATCGTCCGTGAATGACTATGGCAAAGTGTTAAGAATCATCAAGAACACTATTATCAAACACTTAATGTTTGTAACCCGCTCCTTCTCTACTCTTTCGATTTTCTATAAAATTTTGAAATGAATTTTTTTCTTAATATTCTGTAATATTGAAAACGCATTAAAATGGTTGTTCTAATGCGTTGCAAAACAAGCTCCAACCGCTACTAAACTTCTATAGATGCAAATGGGTGTGGAAATTACTCCATAGAGTAGTTTCAAATTCTCATATAGTTAGACGTATATTGAAAAGTATATAAAGAGACAAAAAATTAGTATATTTTGACAGAGTAAAAATGTTGAAGTACAAATATTTAACTTCTAAGGCAAGTAAGTATATCCCCTAAAGGATCAAGTGTCAAAAATGAGCTTTTTGAAAGTTTGGTTAGATTCCTATGGTGTGAATTTCCAACATTCTTCTTTGAAATTTATACTATAGAAAGGCATTACCGATATCTTAGTGGGAAAACAATTTTTTTTTAAATTGGACATTTGATGAAAAAGTTATAGGGTTTTGAATTTCCAATGAGGAGAGCGGGCACCTCGGCACCTCAAAAAACTTTTACTAGGACACTCTATTGAAAGTGAGATTTTCAATACTCGCAAGTAATATTGCTTCCCTTGATATTGTAAAAAAAAAGTCTTGTCTTTATTGAAAAATAGCATACTAACCCAAGTCAAACATTTTCACACATTGTCAGTCATTGTCGGGCAAGGTTCCAAAAAAACTTATTCATTTCCACATAAAACCTACATATCTTTATATTTGTTACATTTTATTTTTTCCACAATGTTAGTATGTGGTGTAAACCTTCTTATTGACCATTCGGATTAGTAATCCAAAACACATTAAGTTCACAAAAAATAAAAGTTTGAATTGGCAAATTTTGAACCTCTACTACTTGCACAGTTCTTTTGAATATGCTACACCTGTCCTCTACCTCTAAAAATTGGTGTGTTAGGAACTAACATTATGCTTAACAAGAAGGTAATGGAGTTAGACCTTGTGTAGTTCAAAAATTTGACACCAGGTAAAGTCAAAGTCTGCTGATCCACTAAACGCAGTGACAAAAATGAACCATTTGCTTCACTTCAAACACTATATTCTTTCAATCTGTGCGGTCAAAGTTTATGAAATTTTGTATAACTATTTTTTAATAAGTCTTAATTGAGATCCTACGGTCAGAACTAGAAATCAAACTTTTGGTTTCCTTCTTTGTTCATTGCTCTAGAATCCAACAATTTTGAAGTGTTTTCGGTGCAAAATTGTCACGGTACCTTAGGGGATATAGGAGACATGTTGTATGAGTAGGGAGTCGGGACTGAGGAGGCGTTTCAAATGGGGGTAATTTCTAGAAATGCTAAATTATATTCAAAAAACATAAAATGGTTAAGGTTATATTTGAACCCAAACTCGTAAAATTTGAAATACGTCTTCTCTACACAAAACCTAGGGATCGTCATATTTTACACATTTTTCTTTTACAACAACATGTAGTCAAAACCTTCTTACTCATAGTTTGAATTATCATTTGAAAAAAAATTTAGTTTACAAAAAAATTAAATGTGGAATGGTATTTTTTAAACTCCAGTGTTTGCGCACTTGTTTTGAATATGCTACAGTTCTTCTCTACCTCTAAAAATTGGTGTGTAGGGAAATATCATCATAAGGTTGGATTTGGATATTTTGAGGTGATATTTTTTTTTGAAAAATTCTACAAGAATTTTGAAATAGAACACAATGATAAGTTAAAAAATCGGAACTATGGCACAAGCAAAACCATATAAAATACAATAACTGTCGGTCTTTGCACCGCTATATGAAAAAAAGTTTTTTTACTTGTTGTGCCCAAATTTCAAAGGCATGCAGTACATATTAATCTAAGACTATTGCTATAGCCACTTTAAAATGTGCATGCTATCTAATACAGTCTAATAATGCCGGAAGGAATAAAGTAAAACCTATGTATTACTAATACGTTGACCGAAAATGCTCATGAGGCATGGGCCAATTCTATGTATTGCTGAAGCGTGTGATGATATGAAACAAGCCTTCAGCGCCCTCTCGGTCTTTGCTGCAGACTCTCTCCATGTACATATGAAATGTATTCGCAAATTCTTCCCCGTCAAAATATCCAAATCCTGGGGATCCTTCCCCGTCCGGGCGACGTAGGGTCGCGGAGAAGGGCCTTTGTACTATAAACAGGGTGGTGGATTTGCTTTGCCTAGAACTTGTGGTCTAACCTTTCCTTTCTTTCTTTTTTTCTTTTTATGTATCTATTGTGGTGTGTTTAGTATTGAATAGATATAGGCATATATGATATTGTTAGTTTTGCAGTTCTCGAGGATTCTCTGTGGGAACAAATACCTTAGGGTATCTTTTGTGTTAAGATGTGAATACTTGCCAACGCGTACTATGACACAAGGCTTGGATAATCTACGAGCGTAATAGATTATGCAATTTAAATATCATTTCACAGCGGGTACATTTCATTACAACCCTACTTCACAATGTATGCATTGATTTTGGTGGCGCTGGTCCTAGTCGATGCTCATCTTGCTCCACCTCTAAATTTTCCTCAAACTTTCTTTGGAGGTGGCTTGTAGCGCTTGCTATAAGGTTAACAAGCACAAAAGACCCAAAATGGATGTTAGGCCTTATAGGGTTAAAGGGATTTTATAAACAAGACTCAATTTGTGGTTAGCACCTCCCATTGGAATGCTCTTAGAGCATCTCCATTACTACCTCCTTAAGTACTTAAGATGCCAAAGGATATTTGACACAACTTTGTGAAAAATATCACACAAAATTTTGTTGCTCCATGGCTATTCAAAAAACAAGGACGTTAAATTATATTATGCTAGCCTCCACCATATTTATTCATACAGAAGCCAACATTGTCAAGGTTCTAGTCTTCAAGAAAACTTCAATAGCATTTTCCTTCACTACTTCCGTGATGAATGTAATTCTTTATGATTAAATGAGGAATTTATTCAGGTTTAGTGATCCACTTCAAATAACACAATTTCGAAGGGCCATTCCTACTTTTTGAATGGCCCTTTCAAACTTATGCTTTGAAGATCATGTTGTAGGATACTTTGAAGCCCAGGCCCCACATGGTTGTGTCAACTGTGTAAGAAGTGTAGCTATGTGGATGCTCTTTAACCCTTTAACGCCTACAAGGCCTTGGCTGGGTCAATTTTGGTGTTTTTGCTCTTTTAACTCTTTCCACAATCAGCCATTGTCTCTCTCGCCATTTAGACGCATTTCAAGCTCCTCGTTAGCTTTCCAATAGATCTCTCCAATCTCCAATCCATGGAGGCATTAGCAAACTACAAAAATTTCCGTGTAGTGGAGTCATGCCAAAATGTATCCACTGTGTAGATTATATTTTGCCTAATCTATTACTCTTGTAGATTCTCCCATGCTCTCATGGTCCATGTAGATGTTAAAGGGTTAAACCATCAAAACCAAACTATAAGAACCTAATCAAGTAAGTGGCCACCAAAGAAAAACATCAACCATGTGTGTTAATGAAGGTTGACTGTAGATCCTTTGAAAAAAAATTAACCCTTTAGCGTTGAGGAGCTCCTTCTGGCTTTGGAGAATGTTCGATTGTAATAAATCTTGCACAATAGAATGTACACTTAGGGTACATGTCACTATTGACCCCACTTCACATAAATTATAGAGCTCGCCAATGCTTGCACCAAATGCATGTGGGAATTGTTCCATTTGAAGGGTATTCACTAAAGCCAAACACGCCACGACCTATAAAAGAGCATTTAACTTGCACACAAGGAACTATAACAAGAAATATACCTAAATCATTCCAAAAACAACCAACTTGATGCTAAAGGGTTAAGCGATGATTCTAAAATTCCAAGAGGCCACCCTAACATCGGTTTCATGTTGTTAACGTTGGTTTTCTGACTCTTGCAAGCCAACTATTAATAACGTAAATGGTGTGTCACTTTGACATTGGTCCTTTCGGCCCTGTCCTGTGTTGACCAGACACCAGGCTTGGCTGGAATTCCTCCTAGGTTTGTATTCATGCTTGTGGGAGCTGTGGAAAATTGTGCTTTAAAACCAGAATCCAGGGTTGTTCAAAAGGATGCAAACCTGTGTGCTTGAAAGATGGTTAGTTTCGACATTCATTTTGCACCTGAACAAGTAACTTGACCCAGACTGTGTACAAATAATGCGCCATTTGCTCTGAGCTGGTCATCTAGTTGGCCATATCCGAACCTAGTCCTTTCTCCAAATATGTCATCAGCAGCTATGAGGAATATATTAATCCTCCCTGATACACCATGGATACAGTTTAGCATGAAACGTGACTTCTAGGCCAGTTTTACAGACCAGCTCCAGATATCGTAAGATTGTTGGTCCCAGGGGTTCATTCTGTGATGACAACTAAGAGTAGTGATAGGCCGGAGTTGGAGATATAGTACATGGCAGATCAGTGGATGCATCAGGCAAAAGAGGAAGCGCTTGAACGAGTGGTACAAGTCATGGAGATGAGCCTGAGTCACATCGCAACAACGCTGTGTCTAGTGTATGAGTACATGAGTCAAAAATAGGCAGGCTGGTACAATTACCTGATCTGCAAGCAAGAGGTCATGGCAACAGCAGCAATCTTCCCTTGGTGGAACGCCGCTTTCAACCTCAACCCCAGGCTGCCAGTACAAACAACGCAGTTCCACCAGCACTGTGACTGCAGCATAATTGGATGTGGATAATCTCCTAACCAGTGGTGAAGATTAAGTAGTACTGCAGCAGCTAATGGGTGTTGCAAAGTTTCCAGGACTGTCTTGGCATCAAGAAGCTGGAACGTGGTGCCAAGGAGCATGAACCTGGAGCTAGCGCGCTAGCCGGGCAACTTTGGTGATCAGTAGCCATCGCCATCTCTAGCAGTGTGCAGAGCGTCATACGGCCCTCTTGGCCTGGGTTGTACTGCAATATCGCTTTGGCCCAGGACATACAGGCCTAGCTAGCTTGCCAATGCTAAATGGGTGCCTCCCCTGGCTGACTCGCAGTTAATTATTATTGGACCTTCCGCCGGACACTGAGGTTGACATGGGACCGATGCAGGACACTCACTGATAATGCCCCACCCAAGTAATAGTCTGGTTCCAGCACACAGCCCATCATGAGTCTAAATTTTCACTAAGTTGTCTGGCAGCAGTGACTCCGGCCAAGTCAGGAATTGCCCCTCTATGCCTCTGTAGAGACATTTTTCAACTGTATCTCTTCTCATGCAAGTTTGCATGAGAATCGCTTTCAGATTATCCCAGACATATATCTGCTCATGAGTAGATCATCCATATGATTGAACTCCATTTCAGAGTAATTGGAGGGAAATAAGCTGATCTGACTTTGAGAACTGCAGTGAGCTGTGTTCAGTACTGGCACTAGTGGAGGCAAGATTTAAGCTAACACACTCGTGAATGATGACAAGTAGTCCATGGACCGATTCATCATCATTTCATCGATTGTGTCCTCAACCACCCTTCGTGAGTAAACCCTTTACCCCACTAAATTGGTACTCATGGACAGTAATATTTATATCACCTGGTATGAAAGTAATCAAGGGACTGCTCATAAAACCTCATATGATGTAAGCTTAAGACTATATTGATTTGATAGACACCCGGACTGGAAAAATATTCATTTGCAGGTCTGGCTTCATCGCCACTATGAGAAATTATGATTCAGGAGTACTTGCAACAGAATTTAAGCATCTTGCTTCGATTGGGCACCTCTCTTCTTTCTGGACCCAGAGTCTATGAACAAGGAGAATGTTGCAAGCAGCAGACAAGTCACATACCATTCACCTAGTGCAATGTTGTAGCGGAATATAGCACTATTCTTTGCCCGACATAATTTCTCTTTCACCGGCATAAGAATGGAAGTAGCCTGATAACTTGGGTAGGAGGTACTTTTCTGTACCGTGAAGAGGTCGATAAAGAGGGGTACGGTGATAAGAAACTGAAGTCGACGATATTTGGAATCAGAGACAGAGTTTCACCGGACAGACTTGCTTTAGAGACATCAGGATCTTTTCCACAGTTCGACCACAGAGCTATGAGAAACCCAGATATTTTGTAGTTCATAATTGTTATCATCCACTTGGATACTCATACTAGTACAAATGGGGCTGTTTTGGACAATTTAACACTATACACAAGTTTTCGACACTTCACCAAAAACTGAGTGTTGGAAAACAGCCACATTTGTACTAATGTCACGCGGAGGCAAGGTTTTCAGTGTGAAACTGCATTATATTAACGTGTTCGATTCCACTGTATTTAGCCATGTATTGCAGCCTACATGAACTGCTCGAGGCATGCAGGTCTAAGCTATGCTGATCTTCTGCACGATCATGCACTGTATAAGAGATTCAATCAGGGCCAACAGCAAGAATCAGTTGTCTTGAAAATCCAGGTCAGGAGTACATGAATTGTGTACTATGATGGATAGTCAACAGTCGTATTCTTATAAACCGCCCGGGGACAATGAGCACCTCCAATAACGTACCAGTAGCAGGCTAGAAACCTGTTCATTACCCGAGGACAAGAAAATAAGTCCTGGTGACAAAGAAACCCACCTTTAAGTCTAGTGTATATGCGATGGAGAACATGAAATTAGTGTGATTCTGATTCTAACGTGCAACCTACTTCAACTTACTAGGTCAATGAAAGCTAAAAGGTTGAAACAAAAATTGCAGAAACAAATTAATGGAGCGATAGCATTTACAGACCAGAATAATCGATTCAAGTTCATGCATCATGACAAAGAAAATAATGTCTTGCTTTCTACGATTTCTAGACGAGGCATATATTGTTACAACAAATCTAGGAAACAATTAAATACATCAATCAATAGTGAAGAAAGTACGCAGGATCTTTTTCAATATTTCTCACCAAAGTTCATTGTATGTGTAAGCATTAGAAGTTGATGAAGCTTGCTTATTAAGGTAATCATGTTACATCTAAAGAAGAAAAAGTTTCTACATGGATCACAATGTGGTCTATTTTAACGCCTTCTTGCTCTAGCTCTAAATCTGAATTCAAGTCATTAATATGATGTTTTTTTATTCTTAGTTCAACTAATGAAGTGAAGTTTGTAAAGTCTAGTTTCCATTCTAGTTTAAAATTTCTAAAAATACTAAGAATTGGATTAGTTATTATGATTCAAACTTTGGGCCTATAACCAAATTTATAATTTTTGCTGATCATGGAAGTATTATTTACACCACAAGTTTTGTCCCTAAAATATACACCTGTGGTGAAATTTTCAAAAATAATTTGCATACTTTGAATTTGATATGAACTTTCTTCACTTTTTCTTCCAAAAATCACATAAAATTCAATTTCTCCCAAAGAAATTTGAAATTTTTCTGACATAAACAAAAATGTGATCTCATCTCTAAAATATGAAATTAAAAAATTGACACTTATATTTGATGGAAAATTATAGCACATAGTAGAATGAAAATTACAGCACAGAGTTGAATGAAAATTGGGATTGATTCCACAGTCATAGGCTCCATCCTTCAACCCCTAAAGGCCCAAGAGTTCCCTTGAGGGACTCTTGAAGGTTTGAGCAGGTTCCTATAGTGTTAATTTATATCATTCCTTTTTGAAATTTCTACTATAGATGGTCATTGCTAAAAGCTTGTGTGAGTCAATTTCCCTAAATTCAACATTATATGCAAAAGTTATAGGGTTTTGATTCTTGAATATCAAATGGGGAGACCGGACACTTTGGGCAACTCCAAAAACTTTTTCTAAGGCAATCTATTCAATGTGAGATTTGAAATACTAGCAAATAATATTATTTCCTTTATACTGTCAAAAAAATCTCTTGTCTTAAGTGGAAAATAGCATAACAATCTAAGTCAAACATTTTTGCACATTGTCACACTTTGTCGGACAAGGTACCAAAAAAGCTTCTTCTTTTTCCTATAAAACTTAGAGATCTTCATGTTTCTTACATTTTATTTCTTTTGCTACAAGATGTGGTGTAAAACTTTTTACAGACCATTCGGATTATCATTCTAAATCATATTTACTTCACAAACATATAAACGTGAATTGGCAATTTTTGAACCTCCACTGCTAGCACATTTATTTTAAATACGCTACACCCTTTCTCTTCCTCTAAAAATTGGTGATCAAGTAAATAACATCATGATTAACATGATGGTATTGTTTTTGAACCTTGTGTAGTGCAAAAATTTGACACGAAGTGTAGTCAAAGTTTGTTGATCCACTCAAAGCAGGGAAGAAAAAGAACGGATTTCTCTCTTCAAACATTATAATCTTTCAATCCGTGCGGTCAAAGTTTATGAAATTTTGTAAGGACATTAACAAATAAGTCTTTATTTAGATCCTACGGTTAGATGTAGAAATTAAACGTGTTGATTATCTAATTACTCGTTGCACAGTTGCACTAGAACGAGCAGTATTGAAGTGTTTTTGGTAAGAATGCCTTGGGCCTTTAGGGGTTAAGAGTTAAATGGATTTGTACACTTTGACTTCAAGAGTGAAACCCCCCCTAATGCACATGATTCAAATTTAAACCAAATTCTTTACATTGAAGAGTGAACCAGTTTTTCATTTCAATATTGAAAATTTACAAAATTTGGCAATTATCTTTTATGTGGCCATTTGCACAACAATTAACTATGAATATACACAACATGAACCTAACCCCAACAACTCTAATGTCTGTGCTCTACAAAAACAATTTCACTCTTGAGGCATGCTTGAAAAGGCTCCACCATTGTTGTCAATGCTTGGTGCGGTTTGAGTCACTATTGCAAGCTCCGCATTTGCAAGAGCCATTACTGCGAGCTCCACATGAAGGCCCTTGATGAGGTGGTTGGCGGCCTTCAATTCTATCTTGGTTTCGTCCAACTTTGCCTACATTGTCCGATGAATTATCTTCTTTAGGCGTTGTCGTGATGCGATACAGTTCATGATATAAAAAATAAGATTGAGAAGAAAAATGGGGAATTTATCTGGTTAAGGTAATTGTGGAGAATAAACGTCTTTTTCCTCAATTACCCTACTAGGCCAGAAGCTTATCTTAGAGGATCTTTACTGCATCTTGTCACTAGTTCAGGGCTTAGGAGCGTCCACCAGCTGGATTTGCTGCTGATTCCAGTAGTCCCCTGACCACGCGAGCGCCAGCCGCTCTAACAAGCCAAGAAATCGAACCCGGACGGGCGAGGTGCAACGAAAAGCTTAGCCAGCCGAACTAAGCCGCGGTTGATGGCAATACATGGGCTTTAATGATATTTAAGCTATTCTCTAACTCTTCTGAGATCAAAAAACTTAAACAGAGTGTTCTGGTATTATAGTTTGTAGTAGAAATAAGAAATGTTTAGTTTGGGGATTAGTTTAGAGGGAGAAATATAGTGCCAACTTGTAGTAGAGTTATAGGTTAGAAAATTAAAGTCAAGCTAGGCTTATGTGGGAAGATTTAGATAAGACTTGGAGGTAAATGGACTTTGGCGTCCAAGGGTGAGTAAAAAGGAAGGCTAGAGAGGCATGGGCTGATTTAGGCCCTTGACTTTCCTTCCCTCCTCCCTCGGCCAAAGCCTCCTCCATTTAGTATAAAAGACGCTCGGATTTTCTTGTATGGGAGGTACAGTTTTGTGAGTTTGGTGTCAATTTTGTAGTGATGTAGAACTTGTTAATAGCTTTCTAACAAGCTATCACACGCTCCGATCGGAGTTATGTAGAAGTTGTGGTGTGGATTTGAATAAAAGAGGGTACTGCTGCCATGAGTTTTCGAGAGTAGTAACTTTGATTCCATGTAGAAACTTGTATACAAATAGTAAGACAGTGAATCTTTGTACGTATAGTGGTGATTGTATTAGCTTTCTAATGAGCTATCATAAGCTCAAATCCGAGTTGTTATGGAGCCATGGCACTTGATCTATTGAAAGGGTGTTCTCGGAGGAGCGGTTTTCATTCCACAAGTTTAAAGCAGAGACTTTGAGTAACCATAGTTCATTATGATTAGAGCCACTAGAGCTGAAATTTTTATCACTTGTTCATCTTGTTGTTAGCTTTTCAAAAAGCTATTATATGTTTATTTTCAAGCTATAGTGCAAGAGTTATGCTAGTTTGAATGGGAGGGGGTCGGCTGCCTTCATTAATTTAGAGCAGTAACTTTGATTCTTCATTGAAATAGTTGTAAAGATCTTTTTGTGTTGAAACTTTGGATATAAAAACCTTACTGTATTAGCTTTTCAAAAAGCTATTGCATGTGTTTATATAGTTAGTTTAGAAGTAAAAGAGCCTGATTTAGTGGGAAGGGGTTCAGCTGCCCATGTTTATACAACTTCATGTTTGACTACTTGCAAGGGTTTGTCAAGATGAACCAAAAACTCGACTATCTATGTAGATCAAGACTTTGGTCATCATTGTAGATTAATGGAATTCATATTTGTGGCATCTTCCTTTTCTATTTACTGAAATTGGTAGCAGCCAAGAACCCAGCGTTTTCCCAAGGCAAATTCTCTCTCCACGACATCGCGTTTATTCAAGTTTTGCCTCAAGATTGTTGATGATTTGGTTGCAATATTCTACATCCGCAGCCTCAAACAACTCCCATTTTCTAGAGCTCTTGTCCATACGGTCGCGGACTTATAGAAACACAACCTTTTGCTTTAGCCACAATTCTTGTGTATTTGTCGCATAGTCACCATGCCTGACCCTACGCTCTCGTCCGCCTCTGACAACTTCCCTACAAATACTTGTGGCTCTTCTGCATTGCCAATCGTAGTTGGTTGTAGAAGATTGCCAAACATGGCGAGAATATTGGATGTCCGCTCTTGGCTAAACACCTTTGTGTGGAGTCTGGTTTGCATTTCCTGCTGTTGTTGAGTCATGGCCATCGATGGCTACTGCAACAACTTCCGTTGGTGCGTCGTTTTCGTTTGCTGTGGATTTGGCAAGGATATTGTGGAGCCATGCATGATGCCACATTTGTTGGTATGTCTTGTTCCTCGCATTGGACGGACCGCTTAGTCTTTGTCCTCACCGACCACAAATCCACGCGCGTCTCGGGTACCCACTCCGCATACACCATCTGCATTTGGCACTTCATGTCAAGTTTAGGTGGCCTCGTCGCCTCCGGCCGCATCCAATGGTAGACCTCCAAATACCTCTTTCAAAAATCTTCAAATCGGATGCGGTTGAACAGAAATTGGGTCCGTGGGTTCCACGTTCCTTCGCCGGCACATTTTCCATTGAGCGGTAAATATGCAACGTTGTAATGTAGTTGTTGCAGGTCTTGGCGGTTCAAAACCCATCACCCTCGGGGCCCAACTCGTCCATCCATCTCTCAAGCGCGTGGTTATTCAAATCGTCAACAATTGAATCGTTGAGTGGCGCAGGCATGTCCTTGTCACCGCGTTTGCCCATTGCCAAGATCGTGGAGACTTTCTTAGTGACAAACCGTGTTCATAATACAAACCGTGGAAATGTTAGTGACATTTGTAACGAACTCTAATATGTGTTCTCAAAATATTATTACTATTCCTCTTTACCAAATTCCTTGAAAAAAAAAATTATGATTTTCAATGCAATAATATGTAGTTATTATCTTTCAAATAAAAATTAGGCAAGCCTTTGGTACAAAAATAGCACGACTCCCACTCTCCTCCAGAATCGGCACTTGAACATACTAAACTAGCAAATTCAAATGCACCAATCCAAAGGCAAGAAGAGAGGAGTGAATAAAAAAAATGAGCGACCATCCCTTGTATAGCAACTCCCCGATCGCCCGATACCCCCTCGGTCTCCCTCGACGACCTAAGCGGGTATCGAGCGACCGGCACGGTCGCCCTGACTAGTCGGAGGGACACCTACTAGTGTCTCTTTGACCCCCCTCATTCTTCACTCACAACTTTACAACAATTAACTAATTGGGAAAGACTCCAATCGTAAAAAAATTGGAGTTCCCGATCAAATTCTGTGGTTAAAATTGAAGGTCCTTCCAACTTGACTAGGGGAGGATTTTTTATTTTTTTTTCCATTTTGCAGACTTCAAAAGATCAACCATGGATGGCACTTCCAACAACCCCAAAAAGTCCCAAGGTAAAGGTAAGAAGAACAACCGTGGATAGAAGAGGAAAAATGAGCCTCCAAGGTATGCGGGGTTGAGCTCGACGGCTACCGCTAGCGGTACTGATCAAGACGACATGCCGAGTCACGAGTGGAAGACCCTCATCACGAGGTCTTTTTACAACTATTACAAGCAGACCTCGATGACGAGGTTGAATCTCGGCTATCTCATGGACGGTCTAGAGAACGAGAAAAAGGCATTCTTGGTCAACATGAGGGTGAGGTTCATGTGAGCGCTAGAGGATGGCAAGTAGTCCAAGTACAAGCGCAAGAGCGGATATGAGAAGTAGATAGAGCACCGGTTGCAGGATTCTCTCTCGAATCTGGCGTAGCTACTCAAAAAGTACTCACGCCTCCATGGAACGAAAGGCTTCGTCAAGAACATGGAGTACAAGGCTAGATTGGCCAACTAGAAGGAGGCGCTGGTTACATGGCACACTAGCCGGACCAACAAGCGGTGCTATTGGGACAACAATGGAGAAAAAAATATGTTTAATCTCTACGGAGAACACCTCGTATTTCTGCAACACAGCATTTAGATGGACTATGTTGGAGGCGAACGTCGAGGGGCGTACCGCGAGGTCTGAAAGTGTTATATTCAAGGAGATGAGAAGATTCCCCCGCACAGGGCCTTGGCTAGCAAGAAGCCAAATCACACCACTACTACCATCAAGGTCCGTCAATTTCAGGCCAAGGCCCTTGCCATATGGCACCGCGGTTAAATCAAGTGGCTAGCCGTGCACGACAAGTGCTTTGAGGGCTTCAGCTTGTGGAGGAACGGCCGTACGTTGCGGCAAATGCTCAACTTCAATGTCGCTTTTGGATTGAATGCCAACAAGACGATCCAAGCCGCAATGCTCACGGACCAATTCTGCAACGACATGACTGATCATTGAAGAGGGGTAGCCTGTCGAGGTCTTCAAAGCAAAGCACACTGATCTTGTGTGGACCTTTCACTACATCATGTACCACGTACAATATACCCATTATCTGCAGAATGACTTGTCATTGAACAACAAACTCCTCCACTTTCCACCAACTCTTCCCGGAAAGGTGTATATTGGAGTGTATGATTGGGGGCTCTGAGGCACAATATCCGATCCAAAGGCCACGTTTTACATCTACAAGACCGCGAGGGCGAGAGACAAGGACCGAGTTTGTCACTGGTAGTTGGCTCCAAAAATTACGTACACGTGCTACCTCCGTCATCAACCGAGCGACAATTCGAGATTTGATCAAATATGGATTTGGGGAGCAAGACGTACACTATGTGGAAAATAGCCAGACAAATATTTGGCGGTCATGTCGCGGATGACTTCTATCAACGCCACATCGAGGATCCGGACTTTAATGGCAATAGTACTTACAATCGGGTGATGATGGGATTAGCCTTTGAAGCAAGTTTGGACCACCTAGCAAATGAAGATTCGGAGCGACATGCTACATTGACAAAAGTCATGAATCGCTTTATGTTGCCTCCATTCAATTGGCCGCTTCCGGAGGAAACATTGCGTCCGTATGGCAATGGTGGGAGTTTTTGATAGATGCCTCGTTTATTTGATATAGTATAGGCAAAGTAGTGATATAGGCCATTTTCCTCACTGTACTATCCGATTTCTAGTAATACATTTTACCTTGCATCTTCACAGGTATGTGACTAGATTTTTTTGCTGCATACGACATTTTATTTGCAACTAAATAACAAGATATTTATTGATATTATTTTTGCTACTAAATAACATGTTATGAATTGTTTTGAATATGCTACTCCCTTTTTAGACCTTCAAGTATTGGTGTACAAGGAACCAGTATTATGCTTTGCCTTTGAGTACGTATCTAATATTTGAAGAAAAAACTTTGTTCTTCCAAATTTTATACTACATTGTTTGGGGTCCCTCATAAGAGCTTAGTGAAGATTTTTAATTTTTTTGGATTCACAGTTTGAAAGTGAGTACCATAATACCATTCAACTTTCAAGTAAAAAATGGGAACTTTGGGCAACTCCAAAAGTTTTCCCAAAAGTTTCTATTGACTTCGAGATTTTTCATACATATAGAGAATATTACCTTCCTTGAAGATGTCAAAAGCCTTTGGATAATCATTCTAAAGCCTATAGAATTCGCAAAAAACGAAGACGTAAAATATCAAATTTTGAACATTGATACCTTGCACAATTGTGTTGAATATGCTACATTCTTTCTCTAATCTCTATTGCTAAAAATTTGTGTATAGAAAATTAAAGTCATGCTCCAAAAAGGTAAAAGGTTACGGGTTTTTATAGTGCAAAAACTTGATACCAATTGAAGTCAAAGTTAGCTAATCCACTCAACACGAAGAATCAAATTAACCATTTTCTCGACTTCATACACAATAATCTTTATTCCATGCAATGGATTGCAGCCCAAAAACTACTATGAATTCAAATAGAATTATTTTTTTTCCATTTATTCAAAGTGGCACTTTTGTAGTCTTTCACCTAGAACACCATATTCATTATATTGGGAGATTGGGAGCCTCCCAAAATATTATATGAAGCTTAAGTGGACCTAAACATGCAAATGTTTAATGAATTTACACAATGAAATTTTTCCTATATGTACAATATGGATACATATTCAGCTCAAGTCGAGCTGAATGTGTACAAACAATTTCTATTGGGAAAACCATTCATACCTTTCAAAGTCTTGGAAATCTCCCAATGTAAGGCCCTGTTTACACTAGAGGCGAGAAGCCGTGGAGAAAACCTCACAAGGGCCATGGCTCATCTTTGAGAAGCCAATCTTTGAACTTGACGGTCTTTGGATATAATGTAAAGTGAGAAGGGGCCACAAAATAAAGTGCTGATTTTTTTAATATATTTTCTAATATAGGGCTGGTCGTAACTTCCTCTACACTACCTCCCATTTTCACCCCAAGACCGGTCTTGTCTTTCTAATTGTTGGCGGTTTCTTTTGCTTCTTTCTTTCTCGTTTTTGCCTTGTTTATTGAAATTTCAGCACTATGGAGGAAAGGAGGAAGAAGCTTGTGGTGATGATGGTCTTGTATTGGTGTAAAACAAGATGTGCAAAAAAATAAGGTTTGTGTGTGTGTGTATTTTTTCCTTCTATAAAGTTTTGTGTTATTTCATACCCATGTGTACACATAAATTTTTTCAAAAAGATGTACATTTTACAAAAACCATAACCGTAAGATTTTTGCATATCAAAATTTTTGAAATTATTATTTTTTAAAATCAGATTTCGAAGTTGGCCAATTTGGCCTTTTAAAGGCCTTGGCTTTTGTCGGGTGCCCCCTTACCCCCCCACTTGAGTCTCGTTAAAGGGTGCGGCCATAGGGGTTTGAACCGTGGACCTCTTCTCAAGGAAGGGAAATACCTTGTGAAGTGTGCCACCAACCTTCTCTCCCCCCCCTTTGTGTGACAATTTGACTTTCCTACCCTTTTACTATGCTGCCCTCAATCTTTAGGTCCCAAAATTAGGCCCTCCCGATTGTTTTTTTGATGTTTTGAGGATCATTTCACTTTCCTATGCTTGTATATGAATGTACTAATGTGTATTACTATGAAAATTTAGGGATTTATACATGGTTGAAATTGCAAAAAAATTGGGCAAAAAATTTGGGCAAAAAAACCTCAAAACACAAGCAAACCTATACCACTTCCTAGTCACATATGAGGAAGAAGAAAAAGATGATTTCTAATGATCAAGGAGTTATCTTTAAAGACAACAATCGGGAATGAATAGTAATAGCCGTTGGATAGAAAACGAGTCAAAAAATTGGCTACTAGTAAAAGTGGTCGTTTTGAAATATTCTTTAAAAAATAAAAATGATTGGTTGTAAGAATTTTGGCCAAACGGCCTCCCGGATTTGCGTGAGGCCCACCTCTTGAGGTGGGCTTGACGAAAAATCGGGGGGCCTTGAAAAATGTTCCTTTCGCTGCCACGAAGGACAAAAGTGTTGTCCATGTCATTTTCTCCTCCTTTTGTCCCTTGGGCTAAAAAAATCGGGTGTAAAGTGACATTCTTTGGTCTTCTCGGTTTCTACGCCTCCCATTGGCTGAAATTTCTCACCTCACGGCCTCTCGCCTCTAGTGTAAAGAGGCCCCAATGAATATGGTGTTCAAGGAAAATGGTGTGGGGCCTTACAACTTAAAACAACATCATTGATTGAATTTCACTTGAAGATAGGATTTAACAATTCCAATTTAAGATACATGTATATAAATTAACATTTACTTCCAGGTGAAATCATTTTCGATTAAGTTCCATGTCAAGTAATGAACCTTGATAATCACTAATTTTATAAGATTCTAATTAAAAGTTTTGTATTATAATCAGGGTTACCAATCCAACGTCCTTAGGGGTTTGAGAGCGTCCTAGGATGTCCTATGACGAGGACGTCTTGAGGTCACGTCGGACGCACCGTCCATGGGGTGGTTAAATGCATTTACGGAAGGCCCCGGTAAATATTTGGACCGTCGGATTCGACGAAGTCCCACGTGGCTAGATCTCAGCTGTCGAATTGCGATAGGCCGTCCGATCAGTCGCTGCCGTCGTGGCGATCGGACGGCACCTCAGCCGTCCGCCTAATCGGATGGCCAGCGGACCGATCGGATGTCCGTGGTGGCGGCCGACCTCATGGCCATCCGCCACCCTATAAAAGGCCGTCCGCCCTCCTCTCTCACTCACTTTTTCCTTCCCCTCTCAAGAATATATTTTTGAGTGGATGCGAAGTGGCTTTGGTTGGCATTTTTCCATCCATTGGCTCCTCATCTTTGGGAGGGAAAAAGTGATTCTCATTGGAGGGGAGGTTTTGCCGTTTTTTGAAAAGTTTTTCTAAAAACTTATTCTAAAAAGTTTCTTTTTAAAACTTCGAAGAGCGGCGGTTTTAAGAAGATGCCAAAGGCAAAGAAGAAGCAGAGGGTTGCGGACTTTAAAGTAAAACTCCATCCAATCCACGACGTTCCATCTGATGCTTGCAAGAATTTCCTCATAGAACTGACTGTCAGATTCTATGAGGCAAATACTCTTCGATCATTGGAAAGCAAGTACGTTAGATATCGGAATGAAGGCCCCGAGAAGTTCCGGACGGACATGCGACAGCACATGATGGACGCGCTTCAAGCCCCGATGTGGAATACGGAGACCCAGAAGCGGGGGTTTTTTAAGTTCTTGGATGCTAGAGTGCACGATTCACTCTGGAATGCTAAGAACTTGTTGACCAAGTTTGGGAGGTTCAATCGCGCGGCAGATGGATATTTCAACAACGTGCTGTTGAAGGCTGATTTATTCGTGGCCCAGATGAAGCCATTCGCCAAGAATCAAAACAGGCGTGGCTCCGTGCGATGGTGGAATTTGATAGAGGGGCACCAAGAAGACCTGCTGCGGAAAGCCCATCTCATTGCCATTCCGCCAACAGCCGAGGTTATACGGATGGACAATTCCAACAAGAGAGGTGGATACGCCACCATTCGCAAAATCCGCATTGAGGATGCTCCGGGCATTGATCCATTTTAGAAATTTTCCGCCAAATTGTCCAATCAATCGGAGACACGGCCGGACTTGGCAAAAGTGGAGCATCCGAACGAGTCGATGGCGGTGAGGATTCCACATCCAGGTGTCATCCGTTTCGTGGCCATTCATCCGGACAAGTACGAAGGCTATGCGTATTGGTGGAATGGCGGGACAATTCAAGAGATGTTGAATCGGGATATTGAGTTTGATGACAATGTCTTTGTACATTTGAACTATGGGAGATTCCCCGAGGATGAGGTTATTCGAGTTCATCAGTTGGTACGTTTTCACAAAAAACGGACCGAGCTTGCATGGGCGTTGTTGCGCATCATGAACGAGGTCCACAAGAGCAACAATCTCCACAACGACTTGTCTCCGGACAATATCCTCCTCCACTTCCCTCTAGATGAATCGCGAGTGTATATTGGAGTATGCGATCGGGGCATGACCACGAAGGTTAACGAACCAATGTAGTCTCTTTATACGTTCGTGAATCGTGAAGACATGGCCGAGACTCTGCGAAAGCGATGGTGGGTGGATCCGTGGGTTGCGTACTTGCACAAACCAGATGCGGATGTGCAAATGATTTCGAAGTTATCGATGGCTTCAGAGGAGTTTGCTACGGCCCGAATAGTGCAACGAATGAACGGGCGGACAATGTCCATAGACTACAAGAATTTGTAACGCAAATCTCGGAGTTCCGTAGTATTCTCAAATCAAGAATTTGCGGACGCATTTCATATGTACATGGAGAGAGTCTGCAACGAAAAGCGGGAGGGCGCTGGATGGTTGTTTCATATCATTACACGCTTCAGCGACACATAGAATTGGCCCACGCCTCATGAGCATTTTCGGTCAACGTATTAGTAATACATAGGTTTTACTTTATTTCTTCCGGCATTATTAGAGTGTATTAGATAGCATGCACATTTTAAAGTGACTGTAGCAATAGTCTTAGATTAATATGTACTGCATGCCTTTGAAATTTGGGCACAACAAGTAAAAAAACTATTTTTCATATAGCCGTGCAAAGATCGACTTTTTTTGGATTTTATATGGTTTTGCTTGTGGCATAGTTACGATTTTTTAACTTATCAATGTGTTCTATTTCAAAATTCTTGTAGAATTTTTCAAAAAAAAATATCACCTCAAAATATCCAAATCCAACCTTATGATGAGATTTCCCTACACACCAATTTTTAGAGGTAGAGAAGAACTGTAGCATATTCAAATCAAGTGCTCAAATACTAGAGTTTAAAAATTGCCATTCCACGTTTTATTTTTTTGTAAACTAAATTTGATTTCAAATGATAATCCAAACCTAGGTTTAGGAAGGTTTTGACTACATGTTGAAAAAGCAAAATGTGTAAAGTATGACGATCTCAAGGTTTTATGTAGAGAAGACGTATATCAAATTTTACGAGTTTGGGTTCAAATTTTTTGGAAAGTGCCCATGGCACTAAATCATACATAACCTTAACCATTTTATGTTTTTTGAATATAATTTAGCATTTCTAGAAATTACCCCCATTTGAAACGCCTCCTCAGTCCCGACTCCCTACTCATACAACATGTCTCCTACATCCCCTAAGGTATCGTGACAGTTTTGTACCGAAAACACTTCAAAGTTGTTGGATTCTAGTGCAATGACCATAGAAGGAAACCAAAAGTTTGATTTCTAGTTTTGACCATAGGATCTCAATTAAAAAATATATTTACAAAATTTCAAAAACTTTGATCGCACAGATTGAAAGATATAGTGTTTGAAGTGAAGCAAATGGTTCATTTTTGTCACTCCGTTTAGTGGATCAGCAGACTTTGACTTTACCTAGTGTCAAATTTTTAAACTACACAAGGTCTAAATCCACTACCTTAAACATGATGTTAGTTCCTTAGACAACAATTTTTTGAAGTAGAGGACAGGTGTAGCGTACTCAAAACAACCGTGCAAGTAGTGGAGGTTCAAAATTTGCCAATTCAAACATTTTATTTTTTGTGAACTTAATGTGTTTTGGATTACTAATCCGAATGGTCAATAAGAAGGTTTACACCACATATTAATGTGGAGAAAATAAAATGTAACAAATACAAAGATATGTAGGTTTTATGTGAAAATTAATAAGATCTTTTGGTACCTTGCCCGACAATGAGTGACAATGTGTGAAAATGTTTGACTTGGGTTGGTATGCTATTTTTCAATAAAGAGAAGACTTGTTTTTTCAAGGGAACGGTGAAAAACATTGTTTATCATGAGGTTTTCCATGACATTGTCATTTACATTCTTCTAAATATTTACACCTGAATCAGGTGGATGGAAAAGTTAAAAGTTTGATTCAAACTTTGCATGTTTAGGGTTCATGCACGCTTTGGCGACGTCCCCTTCCATCCAATTGTATTCTTTTGGTGTCCATCATCATATTATTGTTTCAAATGAGATTTCAAATGAGACACCTTACATGTCTTGTAAATGAATATCGCCATATATAACAAATTTGAAAATACAACCAACATTAACACACAAAAAACATGCATGAGATCGAATGTGATGAACATATTCTCTAGCCATAATCTACCTCCAAAGTTTAGTCCCTAAAATGTTTTTTTTAAATACACTCAAAAATGTCAAATTTTCAAAACTTTTGTAATAATTTTTTTGCTTACCTTCTAGTTGAAAACGCACCTAAAAAGGCAAAATCCGAAGTCGGAATTCCAAAAAAATGAATATTTTGGAAGTTATTAACTTGCTCTTAAGTTAATTCTGCCAAAAAAACAGTTTCATCCACTGTGGATGATATTCTATGCGGCGGAAGAAAAATCTCGCAGCGGATGAATTTTTTTGTAGAGGATAAAAAACAGCGCAACGAATGAAAAACAGGCTGCGGATGAAAAATCAAACTGTAGATGAAAAATCAGACTGCGGATGAAAATGAGACTGCGGATGGAATTTTTGCCGTGGATGAAAATTAGACTGCGGATGAAATTTTGAAAAAAAAATTATAGTATTAAACTACATTAGAATGGTTGATCTAATGTGTTGCAAAGCAAGCGCCAACCGCTAGTTTGCATCTATAGAAGTTTAGTACTCGTTCGCGCTTGTTTTGCAACGCATAATAACAACCATTTTAATTAATTTTCTATATTACCGAATATTAAGAAAAATATTCATTTCAAAATTACTTAAAAAAACTTGGAAGAGTAGAGAAGGAGCGGGTTACAAACATTAAGTGTTTCTCAATAGTGTTCGTGATGATTCTTAACACTTAGCCATAGTCATTCGCAAACAATTTTTCTTCCGGAGACTGTTTTTCGTCCAGGGACTGTTTTTTCAGCCATGGACAGCTTTTCCATCCGCTGACTATTTTCATCCGCAGTGGATGAAACTGTAATTTGGCGAGATTGTATTAATAGTGGATATCGGCTCTCTACGTAGGATTTTGATTAACTAGAAAAAATAAATCGCGTAGAAGGTTTTTCAAAAACCACATTCTTGTGAGTGTTTATATAGCATTTTAAGGAAGTTCAATGCCTAACTCCGTAGGTAGATTGCTACGGCATATTTACTCGGTCATCTAGAACCATAACAATTTTAAGCAATGAAGTATATGCAATCATTAATACAAACATGCATACATTCAAATGCAGAGGCATCCAAATATGAATAGCAAAAATGCTTATAGGAAGATTTTGTTGTATTCATTGATATTGTGTAATGTATTTGGTCTACTATTTTGTGTACTCTATGGAGTAATTTCCACACGCTAAAATATCCTTAGAGCAGAACTTATGACCATACTTAAAACACTACAAATCTTCACAACACAACACAACAACGAACCCATACACATATTCACTAACTGTATCAATGCACTTTATCTACTAAACATCCAAATAACAAACCCTATCCTCTACAATAGCCATCTCGACCAAACTATTTTAATGTCGTTGGTCCACATGTTACAAAACTGAACACATATAACAACCCTTCACAAAGTTAGAGCCTATGCCAATATCGATGGAAACAAACAAGCAAATAAACTTGGAAAAGAGGTCCGCAAAAAAACGCATGAAAATGCCAAAGACTCGTACGAACATGCACATGCTACCCCATACTACTTCCAAAAAGAAGATTGGCCTTCTAAAGAGGATACCCCCGAAAAAGGGCCGGTTTTATTCTTGAACAAATATCTCAAGAAACAAGACCTCTATAACAACCTTGACACAATCGAAGAAAACTTCCCTAATATAGAATAATGGGTTGGCAACAACAAAATAGACTATGAACTCTCTACAAATTCTTGGAAGAATCCCATCATCCCAAACTCACAAATAACATGCGTCATCAAATTCCATAATAGCCAATATATGGAAAATGCCCGAAAACAACTCTTATTTGGAATAGAAAAATTCCCATATGTAACATGCTCCATATGGACTTTCTCAGACCCCGACAAATGGCTCCATGTTCTACTCAAAATGCCAAAACCATCACATACACTCCTTAATTGTCAAAAGACATAACAAAGCGGTATGGGAAATTCGAAAACTATTTACCTCCCATAACAAATCACGATGATTTATCCTCATGAATGCCGGCACCTTTAATAACAAGTTACAACCCACAAGGAAATACGGTCCCCCCTTGGCTACTCTCGAGTCCCATCTACATGCGCAACTTAGCGTTGTCACTGTAACGCTAGACTCAAAGCAGACATACTTTGCATATGGGGCATACAATGACCCTGCACCCGACCACATTAACCAAGACTATACCATTTAATTAATTGAATTCACATATTGTAATGATAGATTCTCCCCAAAAACAATTGAAAAAAAAATAAATGAATACCAACCCGGCAATCCCTTATTAATGACATCGTTGCCCTAGGATGGAAAACGGACCCGCTTGTTGTAATCACTGCCGGTGCTCGTGCCACCACCTTTATCCCATCTATAAACATCCTTTGAGTTACCTTTAAAATCTCCATCGAAAAAATTTCACACACTTTCAATATTATTACCACCGTTGCCATTCAACAGGCCATGTCCATTCTACTACACCAACGCAAAATTGAAAACAAACCAAGCCCTCCCCAACATAGTGTCTGGTGGGCATGGTCTTAGTGATGGAACAAACAGATCCTTTATTCACACCGGACCCTTTGCGGAGTGGCGTTCTTCTTCTTGCTTTAACTTTTGGGTGAGAAATACTCAAGGAACTTTAGGGGTACAGGTTGTAAAAAGAAATTTGTTGAACATGTAATAATATGAAATACTCTTGAACTTATATGAGGTGAATGAAAAGTTGAAATGTATAAAAATTTCTCATTCCACACATCCACTTATACTAAAAAATTATCAATAAAATTCATTTGGAAACATGTAGCATGCATTGTACATTCATCATCCACATTGACATGGCCACAACGTAGAAATATTTAATAAATATCGATTTGAAGATCTTAAAGAATGACCTTCTAAATTTACAAAATAGTCAACATTGTTCTCGCATGAAGACATTATCCACATGGATTACATTACAACGTGCCCATGTATGATTAATCGGAATCTGAGTCAGTATCACGTCTTTGACTTGGCCCAACGCCACTTGCGTACGGCCCGCTTGAATAAACATCATACAAGTTATTGTACTGCCTGTTCATGTAGCAAGATTCATCTTCGAGCCTGCGGATGTACTCGTTCTGGCTCTTTATTGTGGCTTCATGCATTTGTCTTTCAAACTCGGCATCTTCGTTCTGACGAGGTGGAAATGTTGATGGAGGTGTGTTGTCTCTTCCATCTAAGCTCCGGCCATATCCATCGTAAGGATGGCCATATCCGTCGTAGTAGACGTGTGCAAAGTTTGGGGTGTCGTGTTCTTCCTCTTTTCCGGGGGAATTACGACCAGACTCGTACATATCCCTTGGATGCGTTGGCATATAGCTCTGAGGAGTGTCCGTCCCTATACCACATTGGCCGCCTTCGTAGTAATGGTTGCCACTCCCCCCACCAAATGATATTGGCGCGGAACCCATATCATTGCCATAGTTGTAGTTATGGCCCCCGTACTCTTGTTGAGGTGTCCGCCGTTGTTGGGGGCCAACGGGATCGTCCCCGGATCTTTGGTTTGACCAACGTTCCCAACAATCACTTGGTTGATTCCAGGTGGTTGGTATAAAGTGGTTGGTATAAAATGGGCGGTTCAATCCACTAGGCTGACATTACGACCCACCACGATGCGCCAATCCACATCCTTGTGTAGGACAATTTCCGCCCAAACCATGGCCATGTTCGAATACAACATGATCTCCAGCGTCGGATTGCGTACATCCACCGCTGTAGTGACCTCATGATATCGATGCAAGAAATGGTCGCTCTGACAATTGCTCACTAAACCTTCGCGTCATGGCCCCGGTATCCTCACTTGTGCCCTCGGCCACAACTTCATGAGGTGCTTCATCTTCACGTACCTCTTGCACATGGTGCAAGTCTAGAGCCTCTCTTCCTCATCCTGCCATCCATACTCTGCGACAACATATGGATCGTCCGTTGCATCCCAATCCATATCGGGGGCTTTCCCCTTTGGAGCAACGCGCCGGTTAGACCTTGATGCTGTATTTAACTATTTCTGGACTTTGCAAAGTCCAGGAATAAGGAAGAAGGATTTTAGTCTCGTAAAATAGTCGCACCAAAGAATATGAAAGGGATACCTAGTTAATTTATTTTAATCATTCAGCCGGATATCTCCGGATGGTTTCAGTGATACAATACGAATCGAATATAGTGATAAAACAAGCGTGAAATTTCGTTCGTCGTGATCGACAAAATGATAATAACTTTCAAGCTAACACGTTTATAAAACTACCATGTAATATGGTGTACTGTACATTTCTGTGGTAATATGGTGTAGAAGATGAGTACAGTGCATTTCAAAGCTTGAAGCATTGACATGTAAGGAATGCCGTTCAGACATCCGAAGATATCCGGTCGAAAGCAAAGTATTAAAAAAATAATTGCTCGGCTGTTCAAAAACGACAATGCTACTCTGGAATGAAGTCTCTTTACAAAAGCGTTTGATACAAGACCAAATGTAGGAAAAAGCAGTGACTGGTCTCAGCAAAATTTCTAGATCTAACAACAAACTTTATCCTTGCACTACCTCTCTGAAGAGCTCTAAAGATCCTTCTAGTGAGCCGGTGCGTACATGTCCGAATCGACATCAGACCCTGTGTCACACCTAGTTTGAAATGGGCTGCAGCCACCATCCGAAGAAGATTCCTCCTTGTCTTCATACCACGGGTCGTCCTCCTCCTCTTCTTCAACCGAAGCAGCTCCATTAAGGGTCTCTTCCACATCGGAGTCGATCTGCTTCTCGTCCTCCGCATCACAGTCGATGCCGTCGTCCTCCTCTTGAACATACTTGCTCTCAGCGTCATCCTCCAATTTGTCCAGAACACGCCGATCGGAACATATCGCCCTTCTGTACTCGACTTGTAAGAAAAGTAGTATTCCTTTCTCCAAACCCTGAGCCTCGCTCACCATCCTTCGTGAAACTCTCCTGTCTACCGAATCAGAGACTTTCCTCTCCCTCTTTCTACTTCCGAAAGCCATCTCCTCTCTCTCCACCGTGGCTATGGCCTAACAAGACTTATGGTTGAAAGACAAAACATATGGATTGCTGCAGTCCTGAACCCTCTCTTATACAATCCTCTCCACCCACCCACTAATTACACTTCTCGAGTGTAGGTACATTGATTTAAGTCGCCATAACACGGAGACTGATGGACTTAATGGCGGATGCCAAATTCATGAACGAACAACATGGTAGGCCACGCGTCAAACGTCCTGTCGTAATGAGATGTGAGAAGTACAATCTCCGCCGCCAACCATCAGCATCACTTCAATCATAAGAAGGAACTCGGATGACTGATATTAACTGCGTAATTGACCGCCCACTTTCATTTTAGCAGTGGCATGTCATAAATCAAAGAAGAAACCAGCCAGGAGAATGCCAAAAAGGTCTCTGTTATTTTGAAATAAGTTCCATCGTCAGAGAAATTGCAGTATCGTAGTCACAGAAGATCTCCAGATAAGATTCAATACTATTCAGAACACCTAGGGAAGCTCAAAATTGGGAAATGTGGACCCCATTGTTAAGAATGGTAGATGTGAATCTCGTATCCGGAGATCTCCGGCTAGATCTCACCCACTTGAACAAGGCAATACATGAACATTCGTCCGACCACGAAATTTGTCTTCCATACCCGGATATCTCCGGTAAGCTTTCTATGAGATATGCGGGTCTGAAAATATTCCGGTGGCATAAACCAGTCAATAATAATTGTGTCACTACTCAATGTATGCTAATTACAGTGAATGGAAGAGCACAAATCCGGTTCTCTTCACGAAAACTGGCGAGAGCTGAAAGGAGGGATGTCGAACTCGGGACCAGAAAATAATCGTCTTCACAGCCGGAGATCTCCGGTGCTCCTCCGTGAGGACGAAGAGACTCAACGAGATTTTTCAGAAACAGAATTTCACACAACAGAATTTTAGGTATTGGGACTAATCACCGTATCAGGGGTCAGCGGCATTCGCTTTGTCTAAGTTCACAAGTGCTGCTTCCTTCATTTTACGTGGAATGGATCTCGTCAGTTGGTTAACTTTGCTAGAGCAAGTCGCAAACAAAACAGAACTCACATGACACCATACAGGCTTCTCTTGGTCCGGAACCCAAGTGGCTTCCCAACAGTCCTGGTACTTCCGCTTCAGATTCTTCTGCTTGTTATCAGGCTCCCAATACTTAACGAGGAATTTTCCGTGGTTGACATTACCCTCATCCCTGACGACGTCCGAAACTGCTCTACCCTGCCAGACATGATAGATGTCTGGATCACTAGGTCTAACTAAAATCCAGGACCCGAGACGAATATCACGCCAAGGATTAAATGTGGACTTTGGGGCTTCATTGGCGGGTCCACAGTAAGGCTCGAGAACCTCATCTTCGGGGGTGACATCCAATGGTTGTGGAAGCGATCCTAGCGGATTTTCACCTCCCTCATGAGGGCCTCTCCAATCATGGGCAGGCCAGAATCCCTCTTCGAGCTCGGAGGGCGTCTGTGGAAGTGGCTTGTCAAGCTCGTCGATGACGTCCTTCCAGTACTGCAAGTATGGGCGGATGGAGTCTGCGTACCCTACGCACTTTGACATTCCGGATGCCCAGTAGTCCACGTACTTCCGAAGCCCCGTCTTAATGAAGTTTTTGTTCTCCGTCGCTTTTCTGGCCTTGTCTCTGGCAACATCTTGGTTTCCGACCGGGTTCTGCTCCTCATTACCCCATATGGGCTTGAAAGGGACGGGCTTCGGAGAGCCTGTTGGAAGCATGGGACGTCCGCTGTCATCTACCTTCCAGAGATTTATCGGCTCTCTGTTCATCGGCAACCACTCTGCGTCAACGGCAGATTTCTTGAACTTCATGACCGGAACACCATCATTGTCAACGTAGAACTTGAAAAGATGCATATCACTTAGTCCCGCCAGACGTGCCGCCTCACTGCATAAGTAGCCATCGACGTAAGATTTAAAGTCGGCCACCTCTTGGATAACTTCCGGCATGAAGGCTAGTTTCTGTGACTTCATGAATGCCTTCATTAGATCCGATAGAATATATGTACTGCTTTTCTTGAGTTCTTTCGATAAATGGCTAAAGTAAGCATCAATATCTTCATGCGTATGTCCGACCACCAGGAAGCCAATCTGTATCTCCTTGAAAACACATCGAGCTGTTAGCAGTGATAAGAATGCCATCAAGTACTGGTTCTTGTTGTCCTTCGCTGAGTTGTCGAGCTGTAGAAACAATTTCGGTAGCAAAGGTTTTGGTCCCTTTAAAGCACTGGGCTCCACGGGCTCTAAAGCGTCGACACACCTGCTCTTTCCCCTCATGAGCGCCGCGAACATCGAGTTTGGACGAGGGTGCTTGAAGAGCGCGCGCGTCTCATGTAATGGTGCTCCCTCAAGCCCCCTAAAAAGTTTTGCCAGAGAGGATATGGTGGCGTTCGAATCTCCCGGCCATAAAACCGGAGCATAGTGAGCATACGCTCCGTCGATATGACCGTGTGCCACCATTCCGGTGACATTCATGGGAAGCTGTCCGAGACCAGATGTCGCCTTAGTAGTCCTCGGACCTCCACATGCGTGGAAGGTCCGTCTTTGCACTGTCCGTCTTGTCGTGAATGACACAAAGAAAGGTCAGCGGCTTCGCCTTCGACTCCTCTCTCCATGTTGCGTAAAGCTTCCGGCATGATTGTTGGTGATTCAAGTGAGCCTGCCTCTTGGTAACACATACATTACTACTTGGAACGCCTCAACATTAAATACTGCTTTACCATGCATCCACAACCTAACCACCCACACCAACACACCACCCGTCTTAATTGCCATACAAGAAACAAAAATAACCGCTACTAAATCCACAAAATACATACAAAAAATATTCCCGGATTATAAACTTATATTCAACAATACTCATTCTCTCACACGATGTATACAACAACGAAGGCCATATACACCGGCAAGAGGAGGACTACTCATGCTCATACACCAATCATATGCCTTCCCTGGGAACATTACTAAAATCCCTACCCCGGCTAATATATCACCATATCTTCAAATCATTGAAATTACTAACCGACCCCTCCAACCATGGCTCATTCTTCACCTATACATGCCTTCACGCATAGAAGACTCTAGGCTTATTCCGGAAATCCAAAACGCCATCACTTCACAAATAAATACACACGCTAACCATACAATAGTACTTTGCGGAGACTTTAACTGGGATATCGCCCTTATTGGACGCCAAAACGGAGAGGTTCTCACCCCCCCACTTGACATAGACTATCAATGGCAAAATTATACGGAAAATCTAGAATTACATTTAATCCCAACCGATACACAATACTCCCGCCAAGGTGGACTCAACTACACACAAACTAGCTTAATCGATGGATTTTACATTAAAACACCTAACCACACCCAATATACATCGATCACCAATACCACAACCAACCTAAACTCGGACCACTTCCCAATCCAACTCAACATACCTCACAACACCCTTATTAGTAGACCGCCCACAACCAACAACTCAAATGATATAAAAATACTAAACCCCATCCCTAAAGAAAACCTTGACAACTTTAACACAATATTCTTTGAAAAAAACTCAATACTAATAGACTCCCTTACAGATACTCTGTCTAACCACCAACACCTCACACACATACAATGGCAAGAAGCTTGCATGACTCTTGACAAAATTATTAATGAAATTTCTAATACACTAGAAAAGACTTGTAAAGCGCCCCAAATCCCACAACTCACACCTAGAACCTCGAAACAAGGGGGGTACCTCCCAAGAAAACTAACTAAAATATGGAAACAACATCTTGTCACATACCACACTATTCGCAAAACAATTCATATTGCTAAAACTAACCAAAATTGGCGAACCCACCCCATAATCTCCGAAATACAAAACATCCGTCACCCCCCAATTCCACAAATACCACTACCCAACGCCAATCACGAAGATTGGCTAATAGACATTACAATCATTGCAAAAACTGCCAACAAAGAAGCTCGGAAAATCACTACAAAATATGCAAGAGAATGTGTAAAAAAAGCCATTTCTAAGTATCGTCAATTATATGAAACTAGCCCAAAAAAGATCAATAGAAAAGTCTTTAACAATAACACAAACATGCCACTAGACAGCATCCTAGATCAAAACAATAACATTTTAACCAGCCCAGTGGACATCGCAAACGAAATACATTTTCAACAATCTATAAACAATAGACCAACCACCCCCCCATGCCATTACCAACCACAACACATACCAACGTGCACGTGCGGAGCTAGGCAATACCCGTGGCATGATTTGGATGGATTTACCATTGATAAAAGAGGTGATCCAACAACACCTCTCCACACATACTACAATAGAGACACATATAACATGTGCCTAAAAAATCTAGGAACCAACAAAGCTCCCGGCCCGGACCATGTACCTAACTCAATTCTAAAAAACATGCCCCCAAGATTCCATGATCTTATATCATTATTCTTCCTTCATTGTTACAAACAAAAATCCATTCCTGCATCTTGGAAAACTAGCCTAACAATCTTATTATACAAAAAAGGCAACCCATCTGTGCTACCTAATCACCGACCTATTCCCCTAGCTAACACCATTTACAAATTATATACGAGCACACTAACATCATTATTATCGGCCTACGGGGAAAAACACCAAATATTACACGAAAGCCAAGAAGGGTTTAGAGCCGAAAGAAGTACCACACGACAACTCCAAACCATTATTGCCGCTCTTGAGGATGCAAAATTCACTAATAAAGACATTTACATACTTTATATTGACTTCAAAAACGCATTTGGTTCCATTGACCATCCTCGATTGCTAGCCGTCATGAGTGATCTTGGGTACCCAGAAGACGCAGTTACACTAGTTGGAAATATATACTCCCAATCTACCACTAGATACATCGGAGAATTCTTTGGTAAAACACGCCCTATCCCCATCCAACGTGGTACCATCCAAGGCGACACATTGAGTCCATACCTCGTTATTATTTTTCTTGAACCTCTACTAAGATGGCTTCAAAGAGGCAATAATGGTTACACATTTGGTACCTCTAAAGTCACCATAAATTCGGCCGCATATGCCGACGATCTAGCAGCCATCTCCGGACGTCTTAAATCACTCCAAATTCAATTAGACAAAATAGGCAAATTTTGCTTATAGTCCGGAATGGAACTTGGGGTCCAAAAATGTGCCGTAACCGGATGCCCAAACAAGTCCAAAATAAATCCGACTGCCTTCAAAGCCCTTATCCAAACTACCAATATCCAATACCGCAACCAACCAATTCCGATACTCAACCAAAACCAACCATACATATACCTTGGAATAAACCTAGTTCCATCGCTAAAATGGAAAACTCAAATCCACGTTACTACTACAAAACTTATTAAACAATGCAATGAACTTACACAATGCCCGGCCACATTGCAACAAAAAATAAAAATGATTGATACCGTCATACGACCAGGTATCTCATATAGTTTTTATACGGTTCCTTATTCCATGCCCGCCATAAACAAACTTGATAAAAAAATCACAGCCATACAAAAGAAAGTATGTGGACTCCCTAAATGCACGCCCAATGTCATAACACAACTCCCTCACGAACTATTCGGATTAGAAGCTTTTTCCCTCAAAAATGCCTATCTACAATGCATTGGAGAACAACTCCAAAATGCACTTAATGACGAGGGACAATTAGGCCTAATTTACAGTGGACTCCTTCGGCACATCCTTGCCATTTATGGAGGTGCACAATACCTCCAAAGAATGAAAAAAACTGATTGTCTTCGGTCTCCTATTACCCGCACACTCTTTCTACTCAAAACAGAAGGTCAAACATTCCTAAAAAGCACACTCGATGATTTCCTACTAGGTCCCGCACCGCTTGAACAAAATTGGGCAAACGAAATACATAATCTCCCTAGACTTGACCGACAATTATCCGCCAAACTCCTACAAAAACTGTTTTCCGTAAACATTACCAACCTAAAACAAATTACACTACCAAATGGAACACAACTTATGGACGACAAGAGTTACAAAACATTCTACGGTACCCCTCACAAATTAATAAAAAGTGCATTGAATATTGCTAAACAACTATTCTGTCAACCTCCATGCCTTCCTGAATGTCCGAACCCTTGCACTACTCACGTCCCACCTTATACACTCAAAGACCCGTACATCACTGGTCACAATGACACCCTTCCCAACATCAATCTCCCAGTAATCCCTCCAAACCCGCCACACTCACGACCATATGCCCCCCCACCACATATATTAAAAAACTCTTCCATGTACCCAATAAACAACATAATCGCGCACAAATATAAAAAGTATATTGACTCCAACAACATAAGCAAACAACACACGTCATACCTATGCCATTGGTCCCACAATAACACCACCTACACCAAATGGCTCCCGCAAAGAAATCTTTTCTCTTGGCACAACCCAAATGCTTCCTTACATAATACAGAAATCCTCACACAATACTACCTTAAAACTCAAAACAACTATTACTTGAATATCATACAAATACACCATCCCCAAGCACAACCTTGAGATAAAAGATTCGTCACGCCACCTCTTATTATCCCCCTCCTCAACATTTCTACAACCGAATGCAACCCCGAAACTGACATACTAGCACAAACAAATTCAATCAAAATACAACAAGATAATGCCCACATATACGAAGTTAATGGTAGGCACCTAATAACCATACCACTCGATAGACTACAATGGTTGTGGAACCAATATCACAATGCACTTAAATCCCCCATCAACATTGAACCAATACCCCAAACATTTGAAACCGAAATTGTTTGGCTATACCAAAGATATAAATATCGTATACCCAAAAATGACCCCCTTAAAAATGCACATTATACATTACCCGATCCAATCTTAGACTACCTTATTACATCTCTAAATATCACACATTCATACTTCTCATCTCCCGTTACATGCTCCACAAAAATTTCAAAATTCTACTCTCCATTCGAACGTGATAAGATTTTTGGTTCTCTTGGTAAAGCTTTTGACTATAGATGGAGCGGAATAGGCCTTGCACACCCTCACAACGAAGAAGAAGCACAACAAGCAACTCATTGGGCACGCCTAGCGGCAAACAATGATCCCAATCACAACATCACCATTATTATTATTCCCGACACTAATTGGTACCACAACTCTAACCCACACTTAGGCCCATTCCCGGACTCTCACATCATAGTACTGTTTGAAGCAGACTCCATGATTTACAAAGAACCCACTATACCACCGCAAATGCAAACACCCCGCCTTGAACCAACAACCCTACGTATCCTATGTATACATCACCAAACCCGAGAGACAGGAACTCCGGAAAACCTCACTCATCTCACTTTGATAGCAAAAAATCTAAACATTAACAAGGTATACACCGCAATTGCCCCTCCTACACCTATTTCAACCCGTGTAAACCGTAACAAAAAATGGTCTAAAATCCCCCACGCAATCATCTCCGCACTACCAATTACCGAATTGAGCCTCCCCCACCTCTTTTACCAAACTAATACTGACCCTAAATTTGACCCCAACTTTAGCTATTACACTGACGGCTCCTTTAAAGAACCAACCGAAGTAAGCCCGGGACATTGGCACCGAGAAAAAGCAGGATATGGGATATACAATTCAACCAAACAAATAAAATTAGGTAAAAGACTACATGGACTCCAAAACATTCTAAGAGCCGAAATGATGGCTATACACAAAACCCTTAAAATAATCACTACTCAATACCCAAACGAACCAGCTCACATTTTTACAGATTGCGTAAATGTATTACATCTCCTGAATACACACATTAAACACCCCACTTTACACAACAGTCACCCGAACAAAACTATCCTTACATCTATGGTTGCAATGCTCCAAAATCGCACACAAATTACTACACTCCACAAAGTCCGAGCTCACGCTAACATCGCCGGCAATGAACAAGCCGACAAACTAGCAAAGGAAGGAAGAGAAAAATTCCACAAGGATGCCGAACATCCATACGAACACGCCCATGCCACCCCATATTACTATCATAGATATGAATGGCCCTCTATGCGCGAAACTCCCAACAAAGGCCCCATACGATTCTTGGACAAATACCTCAAAAAACATGATCTCGTAAACAACCTAGAAAAACTCACAGAAAATTTCCCCAATATTGAAAAATGGACCGGCAACCCAAACATTCACAACGTACTGTCTAACAATTTTTGGAAAAACCCAATTATTACGGATCCACAAATTACATGCCTAATCAAATTCCGCACCGGACAATACATGGGCAATGCCCGCAAACAACTCTTTTTTGGAATTGAAAGATTTCCTACAATAACATGTCCAATTTGCAATACTATAGACCCAGACACATGGCTACATGTCCTACTCAAGTGCCAAAACCCTCATATACACTCACTAATTGTCAAAAGACATAACAAAGCCGTATGGGCTATCCGTAAACTACTTATATCATCAACCAAATCCCGTTGCTTCATTCTCATGAATGCCGGAACCTTTATTGACAACCCACAAGAAAATACGGTCCCCCCCTGGCTATTACCATGCGTATGTTGCACTCAAAGATGCCACTGTAATGCAAGATTCAAACCGGACCTACTATGTGTTAGAGGACTTTCATACAAAGACCCCCCACCAAACCACATAGACCCTAGTCTCACTATTCAGTTTATTGAGTTCACATATTGCAATGATAGATTCTCCCCGGACACTATTGCTCACAAAACAAACAAATACCAACCATTACTTGACGATATTCAAACACTAGGATGGAAAGTAGACCCCCTCATTGTCATCACCGCGGGTGCCAGAGCCACCACCTTCATTCCTTCAATGACAATCCTTGAGGAAACATTTAAAATCCCCATCACTTCTATCAAAACCACCTTCTCAAATATTAACAAATATTGAACTTCTCAAATTCAACATGCAATGTCAATACTCCTGCATAAACGGAAACTTGAAAACAACCAACCTCTACCTAATGCATTGAACCCCCCTCCATAGACCTGCACTTGTATTTCACCGTACACGCCATCCCTGTCTTAGAGACTTTTTGGGATCTTGAGTCCCTTGGTATTGGTCACTTGTTACTGGGTACATAGTGTCCACCCTCGAAAGGGGGAAGTAGTTCCATACTACTAACCCATGCCCGGTGGGCATGGACTTAGTGGTGGAATGAACGGACACTGTATTCACGCCGGCCCCCTTTGGGGACCGGCGTTCTTCTTCTTCTTCTTCTTCAAACTTTTTCATTGTACAAGGTCTAAATCTTTTACCATTGTCTTAAGCATGATGTTATTTCCCAACACACCAATTTTTAGAGGTCAAAAAGGGGTGTAGCATATTCAAAACAAGTGTGCAAGGAGTGGAGGTTCAAAAATTGCCATTTTACGTTTTATTTTTTTGTGAACTACGTATGTATTCAAATGATAATCCAAACGGTCAATAACAAGGTTTTCACCACATATTGTTGTTGAAAAAATAAAAAGTGAAAAATATAAAGATCTCTAGGTTTTGTGTAGAAAAGATGAAGTTTTTTTCTCTCGTTGCCCGACAATGTGTGAAAATGTTTGACTTGGAATAAAATGCCTTTTTACACTAAAGACAAGAATTTTTTTTGAAAATTTCCAGAAAAGGAAATATTCTTTGTATGTATGAAAAATCTCAATGTCAATAGAAACTTTTGTCAAGAATTTTGGAGGTGCCCGGTGTCCCCACTTTTGGCTTTAAGTGGTACTAACTTTCAAACCACAAATCCAAAAAATAAAATAAAAATATGTCCACGAAGCTCTTAAATGTCTTAAAGACCAAAATAAAAATATGTCCACGAAGCTCTTATCAGAGGCAATCTAAAATACAAATTTCAGAGAAAAAAGATTTTTTTTCAAATTTTAGGAACCTGCCCAAAATCAGAAATCCCCCCAAAGGAGACTCTGGTCCTTTAGGGGTTAAAGTTACCGTATATTGGTAGTGAAAACTGTGGAATTTGGAGGGTGTGCTACTTTAACTCTCAATAGAGTCTTGCAAAAAAAATTTACTTTGAATTAGAGCGGTTCACATGTGCACTAGGTTGATAGCTTCGCATTGACATATTATATGTGAAGAAAATGTTTATACCCAATTATTGGTGATTTTTTTTCTTTTTTCTACTTGGTTGTATACAAAAATGTTCCAACCTTATACGAATCAAAACGGAAGTTTTGTATGTGAGGAGAGAGATCAACAATCACAAAACAATGAAAAATGTCTTAAAGACCAAAATCAATGTGCATGTGTGTGAAATACAACATAGTATGTGGCATAGTATTCACTGTATTTTAGTGTGTTTGGTGTATTTTGTGTTGTATTCCTAGCTTTTCCGAGAGTTCTATAAATCCAATTCATGATATGATGGTTGGAGAGTGTTCGTGTAATGAGTGCACAAATCTGAACCTTGTATCTCGAAGCCTAGTTCCTCATGGATTTCATGCAAATTGAGTTTGAGCACCTCCGGAGTCCCATTTCGGGCTTCCTCGGCGCTAAAGGGTTAACAACTTTTATATGCATTTTTCCAATACCTTTTCTAGAACATTAACTTTTTAAGGTTGATGAGCTCACTAGCCCTAGGACAATCTACAAGTGTAAGAGATCATGTGGAACAACATCTACACAAAGGGTACATTTCATCGCGACCAACATCACGAAAATCATTTCAGCTCGCCAATACTTGCATCAATTCTTATGGGGTTTCCCGGAAGATGCTCATCCTGCTCCACCTCTAAGTTTTCCTCAAATTTTCCTCAGAGGTGGTATGTAGCGCTTGCTTCAAAGATTAAGGTGCCCAAACTACCCAAAAATAGTCGAGAGGCCTCAAAATATTAATTCATGAAGTTCACACTAACACTCCTTTCACAGATTAGTATTAGTTTTATACCATATTCACATTGAATAGACTATTTGGCTCAATTGAAAAAAAAATTACAATTCACATGCTCGAGCACGGCGTCTAACCACTAAAGGACCAAGTGTCAAAAATGGGCTTTTTGAAAGTTCGGTGAGGTTCCTATGGTGTCAATTTCCAACATTCCTCGTTGAAATTTGTATTGTAGAAGGAAATTACTAAGACCTCAATGGTAGAACAATTTTTTTCCTAAATCCAACACTTAATGGAAAAGCTATAGGGTTTTGAATTTCAAATTGGAAGAGCGGGCAAGTCGGGCGCCTCCTAAAACTTTTGCTAGGACACTTTAATGAATGTGAGATTTTCAACAATAGCAAGTAATGTTAGTTCCCTTCATATTGTCAAAAAAAAGTTCTTGTCTTTTGTGAAAATAGCATATCAACCCAAGTCAAACATTTTCACACATTGTCAGTACCAAAAAAACTTCTTCTTTTCCACATAAAACTTAGAGATCTTCATCTTTTTCACTTTTTATTTTCTCCACAACAATATGTAGTGTGAACCTTCTTATTGACCATTCGGATTATCAATCTAAAACATGTTAAGTTCACAAAAAATTAATACATGAATTGGCAATTTTTGATCCTCCACTCCCTGCACAATTGTTTTGAATATGCTACACCCCTTCTCTACCTCTAAAAATTGGTGTATAAGGAACTAGTATCATGCTTAACATAGTGGTAATGGATTTAAACCTTATGTAGACAAAAATTTGACACCAAGTATTGTCAAATTCTGCTCATCCACTTAACGCATGGAAGAAAATGAACCACTTTTTTTTACTTCAAACACTACAATCTTTGAATGCGTGCGATCAGAGTATATGATATTTTGTGAGTATGTTATTTAGGAAGCCTTACTTGAGATCCTAAAGACAAAACTAGAAATCAAAGTTTTTGTTTCCTTCTTTATTCATTGTACTAGAATCCAACAATTTTGAAGTGTTTTTGGTATGAAACTATCGTGGTACCTTTGGGATTAATATGGAATTTGGACTCGGTGCTTTGTTGTTTCTAAGGTTTTCAAAGCATAAGTTGTATGTACCTTTCTCAAAGGAATTGAAGTGGAGTGTTTGCTTGACTCATTATCTATTTTAAAGCCAATAAGATCATGCAATGGATATTGTCATATTCCACACGTGCATGCTATCGGGTGGTTTGGTTAATAGTGGCATTTGGGAACAATTGGTTGATTATTTACAGATTATTGGATGTATACTTGTTTGGTTATATCTTCAAGGCTGATTAGGATATTGTTGTCTTGATCAATGATGCAATCTAGTGGTGATATTTGTAAATTTTAAAAATCTTTTCACATTGATTTTAATTGGATTTAAATATGTATGGTTTGTATTTTGAGGAGTATAGGGTGGTTGTGCCTAAGTAAGTTTCTATGAGCAAAGTAGATATATTTTTTTGGTAATAAGGTGTTGTTTCCACGGTTATGCTAATTTCCGATCTATAATCCTCACTATTGTGAGGTTTTATATGTGAATTGTCGTGGTTGTTTCTAAGCTCAAGAAAGACGAAGTTTTAGCCGCCTTTGTAAAGCAAGAAAAAGGGCAATGTTCTACCAAAAATCTTAGTTGATTTTTCTTACTTGAGGTAATTATAAAAATTAAAGAGCTAATTAGGGCTACTATAGAAAATTTAAAATGATAAAAGAGATAAAAAATTATGGTATCTTGACTCAGGTGCATTAAAGTGCCTACATGGCTTGAAATAAAGTATGGTCCCCTCCACAAAGTAAGGTAACCGCTTGTTGTTTCTCACACACACAGGAAGAGACCAACAAGAAAACTTGACTAATGCTAGCTCATGTACACATCAAATATATATTTTTTTTCCATAAATAATTAGCTTTATACATGTAGAAGCTTCTTGCTAAAAAAATACAAATATTTTGTAATCATTTCTAACCTGAAAATTGGATTGATCAATAACTACTACTACCACTATATGCTACCTCTTCTGGCATCAATACCAGCTTGTATCTGTTTTGGCATAATCAACTAACTTGTCTAACATCTCCATTGGTATGCTCTCCCAAGTTGCTTGCACTGCATTCCATATTTTCTCTTTGTTCTTTGGTTTTTTCATGTTCTGAACCCTATCTTTACAAATCATCCACATGTTTTCTAGAGGGTTTAGGTCAGGAGAATTTGGAGGCCAATCAAACATCTTTAAACCAATATCTTTGATGCAATTTTTTGTCACTCTAGGTGTATGTGTTGGTGCACCATCCAACATAAATACTAATTCTTCATGGTTAGCATGGTGGTAGAAGTAGGGCAATAATCCTTGCTCACATACAATCAAAGTCCATAGCACTGCGTTGTCTAAAAGGAATTAAAATCAAAAAACACTTACTGGTTGCAGTAAAAGCACCCCAAACCATGATTGACATCCTTCCAGACTTGAATGTTGGTGCTAAACATTGTGAATGAAATTTTTGTAAAGTAGTCCGCCATACTCGGGTTTGATGTGAATAAGCACCGATCTCAAATGACGACTCATCACTCCAAATAACAAACTTCCATAGTTCCACCGTCCAATGTTTATGCTCTTTCGCAGAGGCTAACCTCAATTTCTTCTGTCTCTCATTCAAGAAAGGTTTCTTCTTGGTAATTTGGTTGCCAAATCCAAGGTCATGCACTTCTTTTTGTATGGTATTCATACTCATAGAAATGGGCAAGCTACTAGCAAGTTCTGCAAGAGGTAATCTACAATTCTTGACAATCTCATATTTGAGAACTCGTCGTACAATCTCTTGCAGCTTTTTTGGACGTCCAGATCTTTTTGCTATTTGTATTGAACCTCGCTCTCGATATCTCTTGAGGACTACTGAAATGTTCTTTTTTTATTTTCCAACTACATTTGCAATTTCACTCAAAGATGCTCCAGCTGTCTTCATTCCTACAATAAAACTCTGGTCTTCTACTGATAAGAAGTAACTTCTCATGGTACTAGTGAGAGGGAGTGAAAATGAACTTGCTAAATGACAGACACAACAATTCCATGAGCTACTAAACCAACAACTACAACATCACAAGAAATCAAATTTTGTAGCAAAACCTTCTAGGTATGAGTGACCTTCTCAACTCACAGATCATCACAACTACTCAACTTCATGACATTGCAACCAAAATTGAGCGATTTAGGTACTCATAGAGCTCCCTATTCTAAAAAATATCTGCATTGCTTCAAAAAGCTTCACATACCACATGGTACTCAAATTGATATAACACATGGAATTGCTAGTCTAGAAGCCACTGACGACTCATAAATGCATTTTTAGATACTACAATTATATAATTGCAATTTATATTGGCTGAATCAGCTTCCTAATTTGGATATTCAACCAAATCAACTGTGTAACACATGTGAGCAGACCCATGGGGAGTTACCTTACTTTGTGGAGGGGACTGTACATGTACTAAAAGCATTTGCACCGCTCCTCACAGTGCGGAGCCCTGCAAGAATATCGGCCAAGGATCAAGTACGGGGCGACTAGGTTTACGCAACTCACTCCCCCATCACACAACTAGCTAACTACAGGCAAACTATTCACAAAAGACACACATCATCGCAAAATTTTCCACCTTCGATCGTCTTCGCAATCCGCACCTTCTATGCACTCCGACCACCACCTCAACTTCCACCTGCCACAATTGGTCAATGTGTTTGGCATGCTTGTTTCCCTCACACCATCCTACCGCGAAAACCTCTCCTCTTGGCATCCAGGCATATTTTTGAGTGGAAAAAAATCATGTGATGGGAAGCATTCCGCCACTTTACGCAGCATGGAGGTTGAACATGCTCTGAAGACGCTACTGAACAGCATCTTCACAGAACATTGGATGAAAATGTGGTGTGTGTCATCCGTACATCGACCAGATTAACTTGGAATAAAAGGGATACAGTACTGTCCAATGCAAATCAAACCGGAGAAGACAATTGCCAGGCAGAGAGAGAGCCAAGGCTGTCCGCTTCTTGTCTGCGACACGCTCACTCATCCACTCCCACTCTCACACTCGAGCTCACACTCACTCTCAAACTCACCACCCTCACTCTTAAACTCACGCTCACTCTCACTCTCACACTCACGCTAGGCCGCGGCTGGAGTCAGCTCTCGCTGCGCCCCAGCGGCCCAGTTGCACGGGCCGACGTCGGCCTGCTGCCGCCCGTGGATGCCACTCGGCCCGCGCTACCCTGCTGCCTCACGGACTCCGGACCTGCCGCAGCGGACACAGCCGTCGACGACTCCATGTGGGCGCAGTATTGTTGGATTGCCATGAGATTCACCTGCAGGCCTCCCCCCACGACCGCGCTGAGGCCCTGATACTGCGAGTGGCGTGTCTCGCTCTCAGAGCTCAGCTCGTACTGGAGCAGCGTGTGCGGCTGGTTTGGTATGAGCTTGTGAGTTCGTCACCTGGGGGGCTGGTGTCGGTATATAGTACGTCGGCTGCGGAGCTGCGGGCGCGTTGCTGATGTCGAGGCTGCGTCGATATGTAGGTGTGAGTGGGCGTGTAGGACTGGCTGGTGAGGGTACGAGTGCTGGGGTGGCGGGAGGACGTGGCCGTGGTACCATCTGGTCGCAGTCGATCGGGCGTGACCAATGGGATAGGGAGGCGAGCTAAATTTCGCGTCCAGGTCGGTCGTCGTGTTGGTGGTCGTGTGCGAGAGACGGTGGTGTGGCGAGTGCAGTGGAGGCCCTCGGCGGAGGTGGAACCAATGTAGGAGGGCTGGACGTCGGCGAGGCGGAGAGCGGTAACCCTAGCCGGGCGGGCGTGGAGCGGGAGGGGTGGCGATTGCGGCAGGTATGACGATGGCGGTCGGCGGGAGCCACGCCCACTCGGGCATGACGCTGGCGAACAGCCAGGCGCTGGAGAACGGGTGGTCGAGCACGGGGTGGGAGCAGCACGGCGACTCCCTGTCGATGGAGGGCAGCGGCGGGGGCGAGTACGGCGGAGGCGCGCGGCTGGAGTGGGAGGTGAAGTCGAACGCGTGGGAGTGGGAGAATCTGACGATGGTGTACCCGGGCCCGGGTGATCCCGGGAAGCAGCCGCGGCTGCAGAGCGACAGCGCGTGGGAGAGCGCGGGCTGCAGCGCTGTGACAATGGCGACGTCGGCGTGGGCCACGTCGGGGACGGAGGACTTCTCCATCGGGCTGGCGTCGGGGAGCAGCACGCCGTCGGGGACGTCGGTGTCGTCGGGCATCCCGGGCGTGGGCACGGGCCGGGGCAGCGGCGGGGGCGAGCCCGGCGCGCTGGTGAAGAGCGAGCCGGACGAGCAGACAGTGATGGGCACTCCCGCGACGCCGGGCGCCGCGAAGGACCGGCTGTTCTTCAACCTGGGGGGTGTTCGGTCAGGTGGGAGCGAGGAGAAGTCGCCGGAGAGGGACGCCAGCGGAAGGCAGAGCAATGGCAGCAGCGTGGTGAGCGGCGGGGGCGATTCCCTTCTGATCGGGCTGAAGCTGGGTCGGCGGACGTACTTCAAGGACTGCGGTGCAGGAGGGCAGGACGAGCCTGCGCAGTCGAAAGGGCCAAGTCCGGCAGGCGGCCCCGGCGCGGCGCCCGCGGCGAAGAAGCAGCGGGTGATGTCGCCGAGCATGCAGGTGGCGCGTTGCCAGGTGGAGGGGTGCAAGGCGGATCTGAGCGGGTGCAAGGACTACCACAAGCGCCACAAGGTGTGCGAGATGCACTCGAAGGCGCCGAAAGCCGTGGCGGGTGGAATCGAGCAGCGGTTCTGCCAGCAGTGTTCAAGGTGATTGCCTGCGATGATGACCAGCGTCGTGTGCGTGTGCTTGGGTCCGGGTGGTTGGGTCATGACGTTGTTGGGTGTGGGTGATGCGCGTGCTGTACGTGTCTGTGAATGTGTGTGGATGTCGATCTATGAGCTGAAGTACTGCAATTTTGCGAGTGAGTTTTGCCTTGGATGGGTTGTTTTGGTGCTGTTCCTGATTGAGAACGCCATGCTCCTGCTGTCAGGTTCTTGATGTTGAAGCCGGGAGTGGGTTTGGATCTTGTCTTTGTCGACCTTGTTCGAAGTGTGTGTTGTCCTTGGTGCTGTGTTTAGAGGAACTGGATTGCTGAGTGTCGCGACATGCAGTCTTGTATATCTCATGATATTATGAGCGTTTCGCTGTTTCATGGGCACCGACGAATGGATCATGGGCGATGCAGGTTTCATGTACTGTCTGAGTTCGATGAAGGGAAGCGCAGCTGTCGCAGACGGCTGGCAGGTCACAATGAACGGCGGAGGAAGCCTCATCCGGAGACGCATTCCGTGATTGGTCTGCGGAATGCATCTTCCTTTCATGGTGACACATCCAGGCTCGGCTTCGACTCTGCGCCGTATTACTTTCTAGGTACGTCACTTGCTCCTGCCATTGACTGGTCTAGGGTGTCAGTGAATCAGCTTGCAGGTTCGAGTTAAGTTTTGTAGGTGTATCCCTCATACAAGGTTCTGCAGCTCCTGTAACTGCGAAGGTGTAGTTATGATGCTCTGAGTGCGCCCCGTCGCCGGCAATCGTGATCGTTCCAATGAGGAGTGTTTGCGAGTGCAAAGCCTAGATCTTGTGTTGCTTACGAGGGTCTGGCATTGGGTGTGGTGCAGACAGCAAACGGCCAAGCTTCTTGCATCGTGATAGGAATCCATCTATCAACGATGACTATCTCGGTTATTCAGATGTTAAACGTACGAACCCTTGGTCAACGACAAGGAGGGACGACAACAGTTTGGCGTATCAGCTTCAGGTAATCCTCTCGAGATAAACAGTCTCTTCATTTTAGTTGTTTCAGACTGATTCAGTCACTCGGCTCTGACTCGGTACTTGGGAATGCTGGGAGGTCATGGGGCACAAGGAGCATCCAATAGTTAGAAACTAACTGAATGGTAGTGGCGGATTGTGTCAAATCACAGGCTGCTAGTACGGAGAGACAGTCATTCTTCTCTACAATATCCCGCCCGACAGCGGACCGGCTTCTGATGCTTCTCCAGAATTCGAAGACGCAAATGCCGGTTCCGACCTCGTCGACGGGCATGAATCTGGGGGGTCATCACTTCCTGGAGGGACCCTTGGGTCCACTTGGCCAGAGTCTATCATTGTCCTCTTCCACGGGAGGCGTAATGGGCAGTCTGGAGCCGAGCCGCATCGGCTCGTGCTCGCAAGCCCTGCCCAGCGTGTCTGGAATGATAGATTCTGGCCGTGCTCTCTCTCTTCTGTCATCGCCGTCGTGGGCCTCTCGCCCACTCCCAGGCGCTCCGACTCCGGTGGCCGTGGGCCTGTCTCAGGCCGCGGACTCGACGCTGGAGCAGTTGGTGGCCAGCAGCAGCGATACCAGCAGCCGAGGATCTCGGTTCGCTACTGAGCTGCAATTCCCTTCGGGAGGGTCATCAATGACGAGTGCCCAGCAACAATTCGACGCGCAGTTCTCGGTCCCATCGGGGGCCGATCTTGGCTCTGTAGCGCTGAATTTTGGGCAGACTGCCACCGGCAGCGGGACTCATCATCGCCAAGGCCGCAGCAACGGCAACATGTTGGGCGGCTTAGGAGGGTACGAGAAGACGAACCCGATGCTGGGCCTGGTCGGAGACGGCCAGGACCAGCTGGAAGCGCTGAGCTCAGGCTTCGGCGGCTCGCCGGAGGGTCGGCTGACGATCGACCTGATGCAGATGCCTCCGGGCGGGTCGCAGCATGGAGCCCATAGCTCCCAGAGCCACGGAGTCCACTCCGGGCCGCTGGCGGTGTCCGGTGGGCAGTACAGCGGGTTCAGCTCCCTTCGTCCTTTCGAATCTTCGATCTTCACGAGGCAGTGAAGTGTTTCGGTGTTCCGCGTTCGGAACGATGATTGTGACGCATTTTGGTCAGGATCGAGTCATGGTCGCGGGGTTCGTTTTGTTGCAGTGAACCCAGGGTGCGGAGACGTAGTCCGGTAGTTATGAAGTGCAGTAACGGTGTTGTATGATCTGATGTACGTATCTCAGACGCTAGAGATCCACTCGTTTGGAACATAGATGGAGGCCACGTGGGAGTTGGTCACTCCTGCTAGTGGGGTGGTTGTCAGTAGATGTCGGATTCCTTTTGAGGCTGGTATGTCTTTTTCTCATTGATTGAACCTGGCTCGCCTTGGCTGGTGTCGCCGGAGCGTTAGGAGTACTGTAGACAGAACTCTATTCGGCCGATTGGTTCGTAAATTATTCTGCATTCTTGATTACATTGTGCAGTTGTATGTGATTCATGTGGATCAGAATTGGAATAGTCCGGATGGATCTCCAAACTCAGCGTCATTTGTGAGTTTCCACCCTTTGAAAACAACCAGAGAAGAAAAATAAATTATGTTGCCAATGTTCCGTGGATTATGCTCTCTGCTTTCTGTCGCCCCATATCAATCATTAGCATTTGGTGTCCTTGAATCTTATGCTGCTGGTAGAGGTGGTGGGGGACCATCTCCTAATTGACCCTAGTCGAGCGTTGCACCAAACCTCAGCCTCGGGTGGGTCCATTATTGACCCTGGTTGAGCGTTGCACCAAACCTCAGCCTTGGGTGGGTCCATTTTTCTGGCCTTGCCCGTTTTAGAATTCTAGAGGAATATTTTGGATTTTTTTTGGCCAAATTTGGAGCCTGCGGCCTGAATTTACGCTCGTTGGCCAATCCATTGGTCAAATAAGGCCCTCCTCCAACATAAAAATAGGGGCCGGTTTTGTCCCTACTCTCCCTCACCCTTCCATGCCTAGGCTTACTGCAACGATCGACCGGCGTTTTGGCAAATCCGAGCCCCTACCTGTTTTACATGGTGAGCATTCACTTGGATAGTTGCAGCTGGTGGAGTAGTACTTGGCATTGCGACGGTACCGCGACTTGGCTGCCAACTCCACGGTACAGGCGGTGCCATGAAGCTCATCAATCAAATCGTAGCAGCATCAGTATGGTAATTCGCACCTTTCATCGTACCATATTACGCAAAGTAATGTGCATTTCGTACCATGCCAATCGCATAGTGAGTGGCTGCACCTCAGTTTAATGTGCCTAACAAGCCGACAAATCTTTGTGTCAAGACGACTCCCCACTTGAACAATCTGGTACGACGCAGCTGCCAGGTGCTAAATATCTGAAGACCGCAAATTTGGCTGATCCTCTAAATTACCACAGAAGCAAAGTAGCACCGAAACCTTCTTCACCGACCTTTGGAATGAGAATGATCTCCCACAGTTTCAGTTAGTAATAAATCGACACGCTGATCACAATGATCGTGGCGTAGAGACTTATGGCATCTGGGATACGATGCGAGCCATGATTTGATTCCTCATCTGTGAACAGGAGGTGGAATATCAGCATGCACTCGGTTGATCTCGCCCCATGATCTCACCACCACCACCCCCACCACCACCTTTGCGTTTATGCTCCCCTCATAAATAGAATGTTGGGAGCGAATGCTTTTATTTCCGAATCTCGTGCGCTTAAAGAAGTTTAGTGATACAGTAGACCCCAGCGTTGGGTCAGCGCCTCCTCCGCGTTCTGGGTGATTTGTCGACAGAATGGCCTCAAATTCCATATTTTTCTAGATTTGTCTTGCCAAAAATGCTAAGTTACTCCTCTAAAGTTCAAACGTTCACATTACAAAGTGTGGTGTGTGGACCAGCGATTTGACAGGATATCCCCACACTCGGACTTACCGCGTGGGGCCACAAGGTGGTGGGGCCAAACCCGACCCCTATTTTGTTTTTGGATGGGGCCCTATTTATAGAAATAAAGGGTTCACTAGGATAAACAATAACCGTAGGCCCCAAATTTGTCCAAAAAAAATCCAAAAAAAGACTTTAGACCCCCCAAAATTAGAGGGCCAGGAAAATGACCCCATGCAATTAAGATGGGGGCCCACCTCAGGTAAGTCTGAGCGTGGGGATATCCTGTCCGCGCCGTGGACCAGAGTACTTTACACATAATTTGATGTTTGGTATAGTGGTAAGATGAAGAAGAATTTCAATTCCCTGCAAGGACCGTCCAGGGCAAACTGACCCCTTCGTTCCCCGTGTGGGATGAAGGGGGTAGATGCATGTGGGATGAATCATCCTTCTCAACCAGTCAGATGGGGAATTCCCAGCCGGCTCGCACACAAACCCTCCCCCTCTTCCGGCATGTGCCCTGGCCCGTGCGCTCCTCTCGCCCGTCGTGACACATTTCTCTACAAAATACCCATGACGAGTATTGCCTCCTGTGATGCTTATGTGTGTAGGAGCATGTGTAGGGTTTGTTTCTGTACCTCTTCAAGTGTTCTCAAGTGCTATCCTTTGTGTCCATCTGATACAAATATTGAATATATCATTTTCTTTCATGGTTTTCATTCCTTATAGATTGATCCTTCGAGCTCATCTTTTGTGCCTAGGTATGTTGTCATTGAGAACTAGGGCTTGAATTTTATATTTTTGAGTTTCTTGAAAGATACTCAGTTTCTTCAATAAGTGATTGATTACGGTTTAGGATATGAGACATATTTCAATCATTCCATTTGGTGTGACTTAGGGTTTTTATGGCACAACTTTATGGTAGATACATCATAGATGTAGATAGTGACTCATTTCTTAAATTTGATTGTATGCGTGACAGGTATTGCAATTGGTATGCAAAGGCTCATAGGGACGTTTTAGGGAACTTTTATTGCGTGTGACGGGTATACCTTTTAATGCACACTCAAGTATATTTACTGAGAAATTTTTCCTTTGTGACGGATATTGTGATAAGAAACCAGAGACGTTTTGTTTCATATTCTTCTTGCATGACGGGTATTTTGCTTGAAAAACAAAGTACATAAGGGAATAATTTTTAGTTATCATCTTTGTGAAAATATTTCTATGTATATTTTATCTTCCCTACCCTTAGAATTACATAAATTTCTCATAATTCAAATAAAATTCTTTTTATATCTACCGCATTAAAAATAATTAATATTTATGTACTCAAATTGACCTATCCGCCACTTTACTTTCCATTACTCAAATTGCCTTCCTTATATTCTATTTTTTTCTTGTAGGATCAACATGCCAAAATCACGGAAGACTATCAACGTCCAGAATCCTTTGCCTGGACCTATTTCATTCCATGACATTTCATGGGAGCATGCTAGTAGACAAGGATGGGGCAATGCAAATGCAATCGTGCATTCATACATTCCTTTTTTTGGTTGAAAATGCGGTAAAGATCCTTCAATTGCGCAATCTCCAACTTGTTTGCGCCACGGCCCAACTTCAACTCTGTAACCGCATTGGCAAAATTGGGATGGCACGGTAGTGCGTCAAAGCATGCCGCACTCAATTCTCCAACTCCTTCCTTCTTTGCCCCAACGTGAGTGACATACTTCTTCCCCATTGCTATGACAATAAAAGATTTTTTCTACGCATTAGTAATTACAGTCAACGGTGGCCACCATCTCCACCGATACCCATAACACCTCTGCTGCCTTTGTCCACCCTTGGAATTTTTTCCAAAATTCCTTCCGTTGTTTCTTGAACGACTTCGTTAAAATTCTTGCATTCATACAACGGGAGTTGATGTTGCTAAGTCGTTCTACCTTCCACGGACGACCATGTGTTTGCATTGTGAGCTTTATGCAATGGCGATGACGAAGATGATTATTCAAGTGTCGCCAATTCTTTCACAGATCCAAGCGACAATTCTCAACCTCGCAATGCCATGGCTTCTTCGCAGGAGGAACTTCCTTGTAGTCCCGGTCGAGAACGACAAGTAGTAAGCCAGATAACTCCATCCAGCCGAATGGAAAAAAACTACACATAAGCAAGAATGAAATAGGAATCTTACATCCTCAAGTCTCTCTTAGCACTACAAGACCTAATCACAACATTAATAAGAATGAAAGAGAGTATCCTAAAATACCAAGACGCGTCATGATTTTAAAATTCACCAATACAACATTATGTAATGGAAAAATTGAAGCAATACTTGTTGGAACAAAAAAAAGCATAAAGTTGTGCCATAAAAACCCTAAGTCACACTAAATGGAATGATTGAAATATGTCTTATACCTTAAACTATAATCAATCACTTATTGAAGAAACTAATGTATCACTCAAGAAACTTGAAAATATATAACTCAAACCCTAGTTCTCAATGACAACATATCTAGGCACAAAAGATGAGCTTGAAGGATCAATCAATGTGGAATGGAAACCATGAAAGAAAATGATATATTCAATATTAGTGTCACATGGACACAAAGGATAGCACTTGAGAACACTTGGGATGGTACAGAAACAAACACTATACGTGCTCCTACACACATAAGCTTCACAGGAGGCAATACTCGTCACGGGTATTTTGTAGAGAAATGTGTCACGACGGGCGAGAGGAGTGCACGGGCTAGGGCACATGCCGGGAGGAAAGGAGGGTTTGTATGCCGACCGGCTAGTGTTTCACCACGTGGCTGGCTCAGAGGGACGATTCATCCCACGAGCAAATGCCTCCTTCATGCCACGAGGGGGTCAGTTTGCCCTGGGTGGCGGAGACTCGGGTGAATAAATTGTTTGTTCATTCTCTTCACCGAGCCTATGGCTATGGGACATAGAGTAGTGTAATTGAACTACATTAAACAGTGCATATAGTGTGGACTAGACTATTTCATAATACCTACACAAATTCCACTACACGCAAATTACAGTGGTCCACCTCAATTCTCAATCCACATCAAATCATGTTCCTCAGAAAATAGTGTAGAGTGTTTTAAAACAATTGATAAAAAATAATGTGAATTATGGAGAAGTGGAGGCAAGCGACGGTGAGGTGGCCACAAGCAATGAGAAGTGGAAGATATTTGGTAGTGAGTGGCAATGTGGTGGCAAAGAATGGCATGACATATGTCATAATGTGTCCACATGAATTTTGTTCCAAAACTAAAGTTGATGTGGTCCACATCATTTTTCACCCACATTACCAATGAATCTACACTATATTCAGTGTTTGGTGTACTTAACCCTTTTGAGGGCAAATACTTTTCTACACTAAATGCTTCCTACACTAAGTGCCTTAAAGACAACCGACATGTCGTCTCCCCAAAGGTCTTTTTGGGTACCCATACAACGAGGTCTTAAGACCCCCTTCCATACTTGGTGGAATATGGTGGTACACACCACACCAAGGCTTTTTTTTTTGGCGACACTCTGACAGATTCGCTTTGCTGTGAGATGTGGGTTGGGTAAAATTTTGGAAGGAAGTTATGTCACTGGCCGAAAGAGAATCTCGCGAACTAAAAAAAAAGCGTTGCACCACACCAACATGGGGACTTGAACTCACAACCACCTCACGGGTGTGCCATGACTCAAACCACTACACCAAGGCCATGGTGCTTAGTGTAGTGGAACTTTATGATTTGAAAGCCCTGTAACTTCTTACTTTTGATGAAGATTTTTTGCTGAGAGTACAACTATCTATACTACTTTAATCCATTAGTGCCGAGCATGACCGGCAAGACCTAGGAGATTCTATGAACGTAATAGATCATGCAGAACATCATGTACACATCAAATACATCTCACCACGACACTAATTCACATAAATCATTGTAGTTTGCTGAAGCCCACATCAATTTTTCTGGCAATGGTCTCAATTGAATCATCCTGTATTGAACTATGTCCGTTGTGAAAAATGTTTTGGCCCTAGTTTCCTTTATTGACTGGGACAATGTGTTTTCACCCCCTAGAGACCACGTTTTGGCCTTTCCGGCTCCAAAGGGTTAAGAGGGTGATTATTATCAACATGGTTGGTAAAATATTTATCAAGAGTAAAAACTTATAGCATTTATAAATCATATAGTGTGCTTACACTAAACATCAAATTTAGAGTAGTTGGATATTACACGCAATCTTTGATTGGCAAATGATTACCCTCTCAAAACTTGACACCCATGGCTTGATGTAAATTAGAGTAGATGATCCATATCACTTTTTGAATCCAAACTATATAAGGTGCAAAATTTGTGCTTACGGATGAACAGGTCAGTAGAATGTTGCAGTTTTATCCCTTCGAAATTGTTTTAGAAAAATTCAGAAATATTTCAGAAATTTACTGATGAATTCACATGGAAGAAAATTACGAGATCATCACTTCAGAAAAGTAAAGACTCTCGTAAAAGTAGCCACATCTAAGTGTGTTGTAGAGCTGGATGGTGTAATGTTTTGAGGCAGGTACAGTAAATAGTGAATTTAGTGTCGACTCATAATTCATGTGGATCACACACTAATTTGCATCAAGCAAATGCATGTCAAAATCTGATTGGCTGTTTGTTTTCAAGCCAGTGTGTGCCAGTGGCCAGTTGGATGTAGATTTCCAATTAGTAAAGAAACTTGAACTACTTTGGTTCACATAGTAGGTGGTGTAGTAGTAAAAGATAGTCTAGAAAAAACAATGCTGACTTGGATAATGTTTTTAATTAGAATGTATAGAAATGTCATAGAAATCAAAGATTCTTTTATCTCCTAATAAAAGAACGCATGATGAATTCATTTTCATCGGTAACTATATAGCACTCTTCAAGCTTTATCAAAAAAATGAGTGTCCTTTTGTAGTAATAAACTTCTAAAATCCAATGGTTGAAAATAGTAAAAAGGAGACTAAAATAGGCTTATACAAGCTCTAAACCCCTAAAGGTCCATTTAATCATGGGGACACGATTTGCATTATAGGCAAGTTCTAAAATTTATTAAAATTTTTTGTGGAAAGTTTTATACTTGATTGTCCCTAATAACTTTCTATATATATATATATATATATATATATATATATATATATATATATATATATATATATATTTGTCATGTGTATGTCTAGTATATCCGCCGGCTCTATGTCAAAGAATTTTCATTTCACTCTTCTGAGGTAACATCCTTTAGAACAAAACCTTTTTAAGGAATCACTTTGTCTTTCAAACATAATGCCTTATAAATCAAATGTGCCCTTTGGAAGAGTTGTCCTGCACAAACACATCGTGCAAATATAACATTGTGCTAACATGTGAAAGTCCACAATTAGAGACAAACCCAAAGTCGCGGTGACTAATTTAACACCGTTGCCTCTGTAAACATTGTAGTCTGGTATTTCGTAATTCTCAAAATTAACCAAAATTAACCTTAAGCGAGCCCACCTAACCAAATCAATTCCAGGGATTTTTATCGTGAGTCAAACTTTCTAAATCAAAGGACAATTCACACTTAATACCTCACCCCTCTTAGAGAATGGTTTTCCTGATACCTCAGTGACCGATTACAAGTAACCACAATTGTTTAGTTTAAACTTCGTTGAGTGCCATAGTAGTTTTCCAATAAGTTATTATAGTGCCCAAAGAGTCATTGACCTCCGTTCTCACAGTCTAAAGGCCACAATTCCCACAACCTAACTCTACACCATCAAAGAGTTAAAATGTTGCAGCTAATTTACCGACCTTTACAATCTACCAAAAAATAGTTATGGTAAATGGGGCACGCAAAGCCCGATTCCAACTACAACCACACCCAATGAATCAAACGAAGAAGATACAAGACTCAAAACAAATCTAATGCTAAGTAATTCATAGAAGCAAGACAACCTTCCGTGGGGATCAAAGGATCTCATCTACTGTAAGGGTAGATACCCCATAATACTCCGAACTCTAGCTTAGCCAAGATCTCTCTCGGTGTACCAAGAGGGTGGATGTCACCCCTACTCCCCAACAATCCAAATACTTCCCACTTGAGGGATGCTATCATAAATAGCAGTGGGCTTCCCAAATCCCATCCGGTAGGCAACTCTACCCGGTCCAACCGGTTTAGGGTTTGAAGTAGATCCCAGATCTTACTCCACCATCTAACTTGGATATCCTACTCCCTCCAAAAGCCTCAACTCACATTCAACCACATAACATCCAACAAGCCACAACCTTGCACATCCTAGCAAAGACCCACTAGGAGGACTCAACCCTCTTCCTCTCTACTCACAGAAGCTCAACAAAGACTCTAGACACAAGCAATGAAGGCAAGACACAAGCAAAGAAACAAAGAGAAGGATACTTAAATCAAGAGCATAAGGCTCTTTAAGTACACAAAGGTCACTAACTACCCTCAAAACTAGATCCCCAAAAGGTGGAAAATGGCATCTAGATTCTAGAATTGAGGCTTGCCTAGTCACAGGCGGATTACCAGTAGACCGGTAAACCGGAAGACTCCCGGTCTGAGAATGGTAAAACATTCTCACACAAAAGTAGGTAGCTGGAGAAATCACTCAAGTGATGGTGGTCGCGTGCACAATGGGGCCCCATCGACATCACTACTTTCATCCTAACGTTAATCTAGCAACTTGACAACATTCCATCAATCAATAGGATAAATCTACAATAACATATAACATAGGCTCAACCGGAAGACTCATCCGGGTGAGTGGAATTATCTCCCGGTTGATCCATAGGAGGATTGACTTGAAGATTGGGAGTATTTACGGGTACATGGTCAAGAAAATCCACCGGAAGGTTGGAAGTTTCAACCGGGAGGTCTACCGGTGGATTGGGAGTATGCACCAATACATGAGATGTCTCCACTCGATCAACAATTATAGCTACCGGAGATTCAACCAAAGAATTTGTTTGTGAGAAAGAAAGATCAACTGGTTCTTTCCCGAGAGGTTTGACCGCGAGGTCTTGTTGCCTCTTATAGAATTTCACATCCCACTCTTTGGAAGATGGAGAATCTGCTCTACTGACTTAAAATTGAGGGGGTGGATCATCATCTTCTGAAGAAAGAGAATTGGTATAGACAAAACCTTTTCTTCTTCCGGGGTGGGCTCCAGGCTTGCAATGGTATGGTTGCACTCGTCTATCCAGCAAGTAACTTGGTTAGTGCCACCATAGTCTCTTGTGCCTTGACCTTCGTGTTAAGGTGCTCCTTCTCGGATGTCCGGAGATCCTTCTTTACTTTGGTCAATTGTTCTCGATCCTCCCGGGCTGCAACCAAAATATCTCTGGTGTTTTCTACTCCAAACACCTTCCGGAGAGCCCTTTGAAGACTCGTTGCCCTGAGAAGTTCCATCTCCATCTATTGGATATCCTGGGTTACATCCCAGGAGAATTTGGCTATGTTCTCTACCAGTGTGAGATTCTTGGATGGCCGCGGTGGTGGAAGTGGTTTTTCCCGGGGACACTAGGATGGCCTATCCTCGTTCGGGAGTGCCTGAGATGATGAGACCTCCCATAGGATTGCCAGTAACGCCAACCGTAGTTCAATATGTTGGGGAAAGGCCTGGGGAACATGGTCTTAAGGAGCCATCCCTTGCCTCCAAACTCTCTTCTCTTCCGGTTCTAGACAGACATAATACTCATATAAGTGCTTGAGGTATGTAGTCAAGAAGGTCTAGGAACATCCACCTTGTTGATTTGCCCGGAGCTGAGGCAAAATTGCCTCTTTCAACAAAGACCCCCAGTTCGGGAAGGAATCCTCAAAAAATGCTTGCATGTAGGTGGTGGCCAGCCGCGTTGTGACTCTTTAACGTCGGTTGGGGTGGAAGATTGGGTTTAAAAAGTCAACCACCCTCCTCAACCGGTTGTTCGTGAATTGATCGCTCCGGTAGCACTCCGATACGTCGTAAGAATTTGATACATGGTTATCCAGCAGCTCTCGGTTGACCCCGGGTATCCATCCCTCCTCTTGACGAACGGAATACACCTCACCTCATGACTGAGTCTTCTGGACTGACGTGCTCCGCTTCCGGGTTCTCCTGGTGACGAGCGGGGATGACGGTGGTGACTCCGTGTCTTCAGAGTCCTCTTTCTCGTCTTCCGTCTTCCACCCACCATAAGATTGGATGCTGAGAAGATTGTCGAATTCATCATGTTCCTCCGGCCTCAGAGCTTCTTCTTGGCGTACAGATGCGCCACGTATGTGGAAAGGGACGTTGCTGTCTTCCTCACCTTGAGAATGTTCATGGCCATCCGGTCGACCTGGTCTCCGATCAGGGCCGCCATGTCTACCGTATGCTTTCCTCGCATCGCCCCAAGGAACAGACTAGCTAACTTCGCGACTACCCTCTTCGGCTTTTCCGGATGGAAAATGGGGTTCAGATAAGCAATTACTAACCTGGCATCCGGATCCTTGGGCTCCCTGAATACATATTTGTCCTTCAGGTTGGCGTTCCAAAGGAATTCCCCCTTTATGAAGTCGTCGTTGCGCTCAGCCATCTTCACCACCCCATGATGGAAGTTGTAGGTTTCCCTCTAGGCTGCTGCAGTCTATTCTTCTGGATGAGCCCGGATGCGGCTTTGGTCCTAGTTCGGCGGCTCTCCAACTAGCTCCGTTACCATGTGCAATACATCCAAACATCGATTGCGGATGTAGACTGCATTGACCACAGCTTCCGCCCAAAATTCAAGCTTTAGGTGTTGCGCATGGATCATGCTCCTCGCCTTTTCCAATATGGTACGATTAGCACGCTCCGCGACTCCATTGTGCTCCAACGTGTAAGGTGATGGCGTGTACTTCTCAATGTCATGCTTCTTCAAGAAATTTTAAAAGCATTTGGATACGAATTTCCCACCATTGTCCGACAAAAACACCTTGATCTTGTGCTCCAATTGCTTCTCCGCAAGGGCCTTGAATTCCTTGAACTTCTGAAGGCATTCCCCTTTTGTCTTCAAGATGTACATCCACACCCTTTTCGAAAAGTCATCAATGAAGTTCACAAAATACCTTGCACCACCAATGGAAGTGGTCCTTACAGGGCCGCACACATCCGAATGCACAATCTCCAGAAGCTTTCTTGCACGCATTGCTCCATTCTTCGGAAATGGTGCCCTATGTTACTTGCCTTGCACGCACCCTTCACAAAATGACATTGATAATTCATCTTTGCCAAGAGTCATGCCACTTACCATGCTTTCAAGTAAATGTACACTTCTCACGTTTAAATGACCAAGTCGACGATATCAAAGCTCCAATGCACCGCTCCTTGTTGATGATTGTGCCACATTGGCCGCATCCGCCTCAAACACTTTCATGAAGGTTGCTTGGTACAAATTGCCTTTAAGAGATGCTACCACAAGAACATCTTTTTTTGGTGCCGTCAACACACGTCCATCCACGTTGAAATCCACCTTCATTCCACTTGTCACAAGTTTGCTCACCAAGAGCAAGTTTGCTTGCAACTTCGGCCCATGAAGAACGTCCTTGATTCTAAACTTCTTAGGGCAACCCCTCACAAGCACTTTGACAACAATAGATCCGACGCCAATGGCTTCTACAACACTATCATCACCGAAGTGAACGTTACGAGGAGTAATTACCTTATATGTGTCATATGCCATCTTATAAGGTGTCATGTGTTTTGTGGCGCCCGAATCCATGATCCACTTACAAATGGATTTAGGATGTGGTCCACCTTGAGTTGCAAATGCATAGTTTTTGGTTTTGATATAGGGATAGGCAACCTGAAGATTGACCAAGGGATTGATAACGAAGTTTCCTACGGCGATTAAGGTTGAGGCTCAATTGCACCCGACCTACCCTCTCATTCTTACTTCTTCATATGCTTATTGATTTGGTGATGAACGATATGTTCAACAGATGCGTACAGTTATTGCACCAACATCACTATGAAGTTAAGTCTTGTTAGTGTTGTATGGTCCTAGGTGGATAGAGAGTCTCTTTATCCGCTAGCGGGAGCGCTTGAGGGTTTACTACGTATACTTATTTTAGTGTATGTTTTTGTTTATTTGATGTTTGTTCGGACTCTCGATCTATTGTGGTTATTGATCTTTCTTTATACAACAACTGTCTCAAGATGTGGCGTCGAGGGCCTCTCTATATTGAAATGTTTTAGCGTAGATTATTTTGTTACTAATCTACCGGTTTGTTGACGTACGGCATCGCACTGCATTCATCTATGGATGATTTTCATCCATTTAGGATTGTGTATCTGTGCATATAACGTCGCACACATCCTTGACTTAACGTCTTTGTCAAGTCAAGCTTTGTGAGTTAGGGTGGAGAATAGAGATTGTGAATTTTTGCTTGTAAATGATGGTGTTGTCATTAGTAAAGGCTCTTACATACTTTTCTACTATCTTGCATTAGTTGATTCTTCCTTCGTGGCGTGCAAGACGCTTAACTATGTGTGATTTGCATCTCTTTCCTTGAGGGTGTAATACGTATTAAAATCTCTTTCCTTGTATGTTTTTTGTTTATTTTATATTGGTTAGGACTCTAGATCTCTTATAGTTATCGATCTTTTTTTACACAACATATTGATTAAAAGAAACTCCACACAAATCCACTCCAACAGAGGACGGCATGCCAAAGCTAGTGAGATTTGATATTAAGGCGCTACTTCTCGGCCCTTCAAGCTGCAAAATCTCCGACATAAAAGGCAAGTCGATGCGGCACCTTCCCCGGAAATTGATGAATACACGGTAGATGTGCACGTTGGCAATCAACGTTATGCAGGTGGCAACACCAACAGCCGTGCCGTTGGTGATATATCCGAGGTAGCCGAACATCCTTGTCGGCTTATCTGCAATGACATGGCCACAAAGCTTGCAACAAATTCTTGATCGGTTCAGTTCATTGTACCATGTCTTCCACTCCGCCCTCATTTCTTTGAATGCCTCAAGAGTCACGTGCAGGTGCAAAAATGGTGGTCACGAGATCGCAGCTAAATCAAAGTATACTTCCGACGCTCCCTAAACACCAGCAAGAAAAATGCAGCAGTATCCAAGGACGCCACTACATCCACTTCCTCCACGCAGCTTCAGACACAACTTTCTAAGAGGCAAATTGAATTTTCTTCAGCCAAAGGCGACGAAGGGAGTGGTCCGAAAGGACTCCACGAGCCCATTAAGTAGCATTATCCCCTCCCGGACGCAAGGAACACGTCATATGGGATATCCCGAACCTAACGCAAGTGCCACGTGTCCATACAGAGAGGTGAGAGAAATCAATGAACACTTACACGGGGACGGCCGGGGTGACCGAGCAGTGATCCGCGGCAAAAGAGGTAAAAAAAGTTTTAAAAAAATTCCTCTAGGTTACATACGTCTTGCGGAGCTCCTGGACGGACGTCCCATCTTGTCTGGACGTTAGAACAATCTAGCCTAGTGGTCACTTTTGACACATCTATGTTTTAAGAACTGATTTTCTTTGACGCAATGATTTGGACATAATAGGTATCAGCTAAGTATAACATAAGTATCACATAGGCATTACATGGGCAACACCTTGACACTACATAAATAATTGCCTCGACAATAAAATTGTATTTCCTAAATTTTTGGACAACTTTCCATTTTGAATTAATTATGTACTGTACAAAAGCGACCATGGCGTAAAATACAAGTTATTCTTAAGATCTTATGATTAAAAGTTCAAAAGTTCATTTCAAAACAAAACTTTCTTGCGACTTTTTGATACCATAGTGGCAGTTTTGGAGTGGTTCTAGATAGAAAAATACCTTGGGCCTTTAGAGGTTAATAATTCACGTTGTCTAATGTTACTCAGGGTCACTATAAAAAGAAACAATGAGCACGTCCATCAAGTGACACCACCTTTCTCCTGAGAGGATTTCAATTTTTTGATTGCACGAGGTATTTCAAGGAGAAGGTGGCATAAAACTTGATCCCTATTTTATTTTTGGATGGAAGACCTACTTACAGCAATCAGGGCCACCTTGGATGAATTAAGGCCGCAAGATCCAAATTTGCAAAAAAAAATCCAGAAAAAGCATTTGGACCCCCTGAAATGAGAGGGCCAAAAAATGAGAAGGTGCCATTTAGACGGAACACGTTATCGACCCTGGTCGAGCGTTGCACCAAGCCTCAAGCTTGAAAGGGTGGAGGAGGGTAGGGACAAAATTGGCCCCTATTCTTATGTTGGAGGGAGCCCTATTTGATCACATGGGAGCTTGGCTGCGTATATTGAGGTGTGTGCGCAAAATTTGACAAAAATAATTCCAAGGAAAACCTTTAGAGCCCCGAAAGTGAGAAAGCTCAATAAACGGACCCATCCAAAACTGAGGGCCGCTTCGCACTTGGTGGCCTAGTCGAGTGGCTGTCGATTTCCACCAATGAGATTGCTAGAATGGCCAAAGTCCGCACTTTGGGCCTTCACACATGTGCCCAAACTCCAAAGGCCGTCGTCCTATATGGCACCATTTTTGGGTTGTTTTGGTGCCAAAGTGATGGCCTCTCGAGCAAAACTTGGGTCGCCCATAATAGCAGACCCAAAGTACAATTGAGAGCCCGTCAATTCTTTTAATAAAATAATAAAAAATTGACAAGATCTAGACAGTTAGATCAAAATGGCCAATTTTTTTGCTGATTTTTTTTGGCGTAATGATATGGGGTTTGGACTTTGGACTTGGCCTTTGGGGCTTCACACCACGACCGGCCAAACCTTCAATCTATATTATTTAATGTATTTTTTTTGGCAAAAAATTTTGGCCTCTCGCCATAGTTTGGCCACTCATTTTAACGGATGGTCACTTGACTTGGGCATAGTGCAAAGTGCCCAGGGCGAACTGACCCCCTCGTTGGTACCTACCTGAGGGGGCTACGAGGTGGTGGGGCCAATCCTGGCCCCTATTTTGTTTTTGGATGGGGACCTATTTATAGCAAGGGAGAGACCTCGAAAGTACACAATAACCGTAGGCCCCAAATTTGTCAATTTTTTTTCCAAAAAAAGCCTCCAGGCCCCCCAAAGTAAGAGGGCCAGAAAAATGACCCCATGCAATTAAGACGGGCCCACCTCGGGTAAGTACCAACGAGGGGGTCAGTTCGCCCTGGGCGTGTGAAGCGGTCCTGAGGCTTGGTGCAACGCTCCACCGAGGGTAAATAAAGCGATCCCATTTACACATAGGCCCACCTCCCGAAATACCTCGTGCAACCACAACCACAATATTGAGATCCCTCCACGAGGTCAACACAGCAATGAGGTTGCTGTCAGTACAAACGAAAGAGTGAAAACAAACCAGATGCTCCAAGGAAACAAAACGGATGGTGAGTTTCATTCTTTATAGGGCACCCTTTCCGCTTTTAGTAAGCGCAGTATCTTTGATGCGCGCACCGTGACGCGGATGTGAGAGACGAAGCCATTTTCCTGTATAACTTTCTGCCTCGAGTGGGACGCCATGCCGCGAATCTTCCACTGAGCCAATTGGTAGTCACTTCCTGTTAGTAGTGTGCGTGCAAGCGTCTCCTCTGTGTTTGACAGTTACGAATTCTAGTGATATCGCGGCATCATCTCCTAGTTTGCAGCTGGGTTTGTCCGTTTTGCCGATGGATGGTTGTGCCGATCGTGGTTGGGAGTGAACATGTTGCCATTGTGTTTGAAGCCGTCTCGTGAGGAGGAGGAAGTTTTTTTTCTTGGGAGTGTCGGCTCGAGAGCTGCTGATGTAGACGGCGTTTCTAACGCTTGGTAAGGTGGCGGATGAGTTTGGTGGATATGGCGATGGCATTGGAGAGCAACCTGGTGTATTCGGGCATCGGCGCGAGGATCCAGCAGGCGCCGGAATGTTGGTCCACGGCGAACTGGGGCTCGGAGAGCGGCACGGGGTCGTGGGAATGGGGGGATCCGGCCATGGTGCGCAGTGAAAGCGCCTCTGGGGGTTGCAGCGTGGTGAGTCCGTTTTCCAAGTCCGGCGGGACGGCTTCCGGGACGTCGTCCATTTCGTCGGGGATTCCCGGGGTGGGCGACGGAGATACTAGGGTCTTGGTAACAGAGTCTACTCTTGTGAAAGATGAGCCGGATGAGAATGGCCAAGCGCCAAGCGGGCAAGGGGATGGTTTCTTCCCTCTTGGACGGAGGGAGAATGAAGGGAGGCCAAGAGGAGCCGCCGGGGGGGTTCGTGATGGCAGTAGTGTGATGAGTGGTGGTCGCGACGTGACCTTGAAGCTCGGGCGCAGGACGTACTATGAGGATTTCGCTGCGGGAGCGAAGGCCAAGGGCGCTTCCTCGTCTCCGGGGAAGAAACAGCGCCCTTTGTCTCCGAGCGCCGCGCAGATTCCGCGTTGTCAAGTGGAGGGGTGCGTGGCGGATCTGAGCGGGTGCAAGGACTACTATAAGCGCCACAAGGTATGCCAGATGCACTCGAAGGCGCCGAAAGCCATCGCAGGTGGAATCGAGCAGCGGTTCTGTCAGCAGTGTTCGAGGTGCTCCTTCTCAGAATAACCGACTACTTTTTGTTTCGGATTTGGATGTTCTTCCTCGTAATTCTTTTGAGATAAATTGATCAGGCTTCGTGGATCTTTCGTCAGCAACAATTTCCTCTCGTTTCCGGGTTTTTGAGGATGGTTTTTGGTGTTGTTGCAGATTTCATGTGCTTAAAGAATTTGATGAAGGTAAACGCAGTTGTCGTAGAAGACTTGCAGGGCATAATGAACGGCGACGGAAGCCGAGTCACCCAGAGACGCATTCACTTTTTGGTCTTGGCAATTCTTTTCTGCACTGTACGGATTTGTCCACGCCCTTCTATTTTTCAGGTAAATCAACGAATTTAACGAAGTTGTGTTCTAGCACATAGTCGAGTGGCATGTTTGAATTGGCACGTGGTAGCGTTTGGTACTAACAAGTTGCTCGTGGTACTCGTGATTCAGAAGATAGCAAACCGTCGAGCCTCTTAAATCCAGCTCACAGGAGTTCATTACTTGACTCTAGGCTGCTTCATGGATACGGGTCAACGCGCTCCAGTCCTTGGTCTGTGAAGTTCAGGAATGACAACATTCCTATGTTTCAGCTTGAGGTCCGTTCCATCTCTGCCATGTCCATGTATGTGTAGCCGGTTTGTATCAACAGCAAAATCCCGGATGGAATATCAGAAAAGCCATAATTTCATTACTGGCCGAGAAGTAACGGGTTGTTTATTGACTGTTCCAGAATCTCAAGGCGCCATCGACTTCTTCGAAATCGTTCTCAAGTCTGCATCTGAGCGGTCATCACTTTCTGGAGGAACCATCCTTGGGTCCACTCGGCCAGGGTCTATCACTTTCCTCCTCCACGTTGGGAGGGATGCTTGGGAATCTGGAACAAAGCCGTCTTGGCTCCTGCTCCCAAGCGCTGTCCAGCGTGTCTGGAATGATGAATTCCGGCCGTGCTCTCTCTCTTCTGTCATCGCAATCGTGGGCCTCTCGCCCATCCCCAGGTGCTTCTACTCCGGTGTCCGTGGGCCTCTCTCAGACCACCGCGGACTCCACGCTGGAACAGTTGGTGGCCAGCAGCAGCTGCAGTGATAGCAACAACGCTCATCACCTGCGGTTCTATTCCGGAGGATCACCAACGAGTGCCCAGCAGCAGTTCTCGGTCCAATCAGGGGACTCTGTGGCATTAAATTGCGGGCTGGCTGCTACTGGTAACGGGACTACTCATCAACGCCAAAGTTGCAGCAACGTCGGCAACATGTTGGGCGGCTTAGGAGGGTACCAAGAGTTGAACCCCATGCTGGCCATAATCGGAAGCGGTCAGGGCCTGGAAGCAGCGCTGAGCTCAGACTTTGGCGCAGGCTCTCACGAAGCTGGTCGGCCGACCATGGATCTGATGCAGCAGGTGCTGCTGCAGCATTCAGTTGGCCATGCACCCTATAGCTCCCAGAGCCACGGAGTCCACTCTGGGATGACGCTGTCGGTGTCCGGTGGCCAGTACAGCTATGGGTTCAGCTCCCTTCGTCCTCTCGAATCTTAAATCTCTACCAGTCAGCAGTTCCTGTGATTATTCTTTGAAAAGATCGGTGTATTTATGCTTTTGTGTTATTTTGTTAGGTTTTGTTCCTTTGGCAGGTTGATCTCTCAGGGACCTAGCATATCAAACTTCACCCATTTGTTTGTCAATCAGATGCAGTCCATTTGAAATCCACGATCCAAACACCTTATAGAACGCCCTCCAGTTGTGCACAACTTGGAGATATTAGTAGAAACTGTAGAAACGGAGCAGATAGTCACTGCATTCCTATTTTTTCACAAGATTCGTGTTTGTAAGTAAATCTGCTTCGGCATTCAATTCTTCATATCATTCAGAATTTATTCATTGTAATTCAGCAACTACCCAGTTCTTCCTTTCCCAAGTACTCTTGACCGATTCTTGTTTCATAATCAGGCTCTTCATGACACAGAATTTAACTCTTAAGTGAACCATGAGAGCCTGGGAGAACATTCCACAAGTGGATTTTGCTCCAAAACTACTCTGAAATTGAGATTTGGGGTTAAGCACAGTAAATGACTTGGAAATGCCATAAGTTTTTTCTCTTGATAAATATTTTTACCAACTATGTTTACATGATCCCCCTCTTTAAATTGAATAGATAGTAGTGCTCTCAGTAAAAATTTGCATCAAAAGTAAAAACTTATAATAGTTACAAGTCATTTAATGTGTTCAACACTAAATCTCAATTTTACCGTAAACCAAAACTACCATTGTCAAGAAGCGGCATGAAGATCACATTTTAGAGTGAAGTTTTGGACTTTTAACCGTAAGATCTCAAAATAGACTTCTTTATGAACATGCCATATTTCTTGGGTTGCAATCCACTACACGGATTTGAAGATTATAGGGTTTGAAATGCAAGATTTTTTTTTTCCCCCCTTGTCTGACAATGTTTGAAAATGTGTGACTGGGCTAAATTGATTTTTTACCTTAAGACAAGAATTGTTATTGACATCTTCAAAGAAGGTATCTTAATGTCAATAGAAACTTCTAGCAAAAATATCCAAGTTGTCTGGAGTCCCAAATTTTGCACTTAGAGTAGCATAACTTTCTTTTTAAAGGTCCAGTGTGAAATTTTTTTTTCTCACAAAGCCCCTACTATGCCGCATCTTTATAATAAACTTTGAAAATTCATGATCAAAATTGAGAGCCATAGAACTTGCCCAAAATGGAAAACGTCCGGCCGTGGGAAAATGGTCTAATAGGGATTAAAGGGTATTAAAAGCATCTCCACTCGGGCCTGCTACCTAGCAAAAATGCTTGGTCGACTAAGTCGGGGTGGGTTGGCCTCCCACCCCTGCTGGCTAGCTTGCTGCCCCGCTTGGGTGGGACAACGCCTATCTGCGGATGACTCTATATTTTGTGAGTTTCTGCACTACGTTTAGCAACTTATTAAAGGGTAGAGAGGTAAATGGGTACACACCACATGGTGATCGACGCTTTGCACCTGTCACAAGTTCACAATGCAATTATTGCTCTGCAACTTTGTGAACTTATTTTGTTACAATTTTATAAGGGCATGCGGTTCGCCGTGTGCAGTGGGAGTTAAGCTCCGCACCTCCGGCCCGGGGCCAAGTGTCTCTCTATAATATCTCGTCTTGCCGTGGCTGGACTGACAATTGCAATAGGGATACTCTCACTACACAACAGTGCATATACTATGGACAAGACTATTTCAAAATACCTAGAGCAATTCCAGTATACAGAATGTCACGTAAAGAAAGATCAATAACCACAAGAGATCAGGAGTCCTAACCAATACCAAATAAACAAAAAACATATACTAAAACAAGTATACGTAGTATATCCTCAAGGAAAGAGATGTGTATCACAAGGGTAGTCAAGCGTCACGCACACCACAATGAGTGAATCAACAAGTGTGAACTGAAATGGAAAGCATTCAGACTTTACTAATGCCTTCAACCGCCACTTATAAGCAACTCAAAATCACTACTCTCCACTCACACTCATAAAGCTTGACTCGACAAAGACATCAACTCAAGGACTTATGCGGCGTTATACGCACAAACACACAATCATAAATGGATGAAAAACATCCACAAATGAATGCGGTGTGCCGCCATACGTTCGTAAATCCGTAGATTGGTAACAACTAACCTACGCAAATACACTATGATACGGAGAGGTCCTCCGCGCGACGTTATGTGACAACTGTCTTGTATGAAAGAACAATAACCACAATAGATCGAGAGCCCTAACCGATTCCAAATAAATGAAAAACATACACTAAAATAAGTATACGTAGCACACCCTTGAGTGCCCCTCCTAATTGATAAAGAGGCCCTCTATCCAGCTAGGACCATAACACACTAACAAGACTAAACTCCATGGTGATGTCGCTACAACAGCTGTACACATCCAGTCAAAGATGTCGCCCGTTGCCGAATCAATAAACATATGGAGAAGTAACAAAAAGAAGGTAGGTCGGGTACAATGTGAGCCCCATCTTTGATCGCCTTAGGCAACTTTGTTGCCAATCCCTTGGTCAATCTTCACCTTGCCTATCCTTGAATTGAAACTAGGATTTTCAACTCGATGGCAACGCACCACACAATGACAAGTCTATGAGGAATTTAAGCCGTTTCATCGGGTAAAACATGGCTCGAAGACCTCTGACAACAAGGGCAAACCAATCCCCGGACGGTAAAGTAGAAAGAGGCGGCGTCAAGCAAGCCATATGCCAACCACGATGACAATGGTCACAAAGCAACATGGTAGCCACGCCCTTCTTGTCACCACACGAAACACGGAAGGCCATCTCTCACAACGGACAACTTCGGATGAACGGAGCCATCAATGGATAAATAATAGGGAGCACAATTTTTAGAGTGCTCCCGACACTCTCGGCCATCTTTGCATTCCAACAACAAGATGCCAGTGGGCAACACATCCTTTACGCAATGAATGGTGCACCTTGCCTTAACGTTACGCGCCTCACACTGCAAATAAAGATAATTCCTAGTAAAGAAACGTCGCACTTGAGATTGGTAGGCACCGCTATAAATACGAGTGTATCGTAAGGTGTCACGGTGCTGAGTGATGGATAAGTTTTCCATGGCGATTGGCATCGCCCGCTTGAAGAACTTCGCTTGATCCAGGAGACACTGGGCCCACACCTCTAGATTGTCCATATCCACAACCGGAGCCAAGTTTTCCCAAACGAAACTTGGAAAAATTGGCTCCCCCCGTACAACAACTTATACGGACTGATTCCTGAAAGCAGCTAGTGAAGCCTACCGGCTAAACTGATACCTCATGGCGATCCATGGTATCATCAAATTCCAATCACGATGTTGACTCTACAGTAATTCATACTTCCGTAGGCCCCGTTTAACAGTCTAAATCACACTCTGCCAAATTGTCCGATTTTGGGTGATTCTAAAAAGTACTACAATGGTCAATCAAAGCCTTGGTACACAAAGCTTCGGAAGCCCCACGGAACTCATGCCTTTGGTTTGTCAAAACCTCAGCTAGGGCTCCAAAACGAGCCAACACCCGGTCGAGAAATGCCATGGTGGCTATTTACAAAGAGTTCTGCGAAAGAACCACAAGCTCAATCCACTTGCTGAAATGCTCGACCATCACGAAGAAATACTTGGCTCCGCGTAGTCACGACAAGTAGACCAGCAAAGTCCAAAGACCACCGGGATGTCACAAGACGTGGCGTCGAGGGCCTCTCCGCATCGTAGTGTTTTAGCGTAGATCAATTTGTTACTAATCTACAGGTTTACGAACATATAGCGGTGCACCACATTCATTCATGGATGTTTTTCATCCACTTAGAGTTGTGTGTATGCATATAGCGCCGCACACGTCCTTGACTTGACGTCTTTGTCAAGTCAAGCATTCTGAGTGAGTTAGAGAGTCTTTAGTGATTACCTTTGCTTGTAAGTGATTGTTTATCAATAGTAAAGGCTCCGCATTCTCTTATACTACTTGCACTCATTGATTCTCCCTTTGTGGAATGCGAGACGCTTGACTACCTTAGAGATTCATTAGTTATTCACCTGACAAAGACCCTCCGACGTTCATCTCTTTTGTTATAGTATTTGAGCTTGGGTGAGTTTAGAAAAATGTTAGGTGCTTAGATTGATGTTGTAGAACGCGTCAAGATGGAGCCAACGCAACAAACGGCGCCCGAATTGAACAACTTTTGAGCAAAATGTGAGAGGCGCAACTATTGGAAGAAGAAAAACATCTGCTAGACCTAGACAACAATTATTCATCATTTTTTACATATTCATCCGCTATTGGCAGTTATCATCTACTATGGATGAAACTATAATTTGGGCAGAATTCATTAACTGTGAGTTGATATCTTTCAGACTATTCATTTTTTTTAATTCTCACTTCAAATTTGAGCTCTCTACAAGGGTTTTTATCTAAAGAGAATGAAAAAATTTAGTGGAAAAAGTTTTTCCGAAACCACATTTTTGTGGGTTGTTCAAAAATAAGATTAGCGTCGAAACTTTGGAGATATGTAACTAGGGCAATTTAACTTGGTTTTGACTGAAATTTGCACCTATATTTAGGGCATTTAACTATTAATCCAATTTTAGTATTATATTAGTATTTAGCACGTTTGTCATCCATGTGTGATTTTCATTCAAGGAAAATGTGTTTGTAAACACCGTGACTACATTAGCTTGTTACCTCCTTAGTTTTAAACTTTGAGAGACACTTTTGGATGTTTTCCTTGTATTGTTGCAGATTTTGCAACTAGTGGCCATCCACTTCAAGTGTGTGCCGGTGGCTCTGGTCATTTTCATTTACTGCTTTTATATTGTTGGGGGAGAGGATCCGGTTCTGATTTCAAGATTCTTGTGCGGAACCTCCCCCGTGTTGCGGGCTTGTTGCCGGTGTTTTCCAGTGGCGCTATATCTTGTTGTCTCTAAATTGTAACAAGGTACCGTAGGGGTGAAGACGGGTTTATGGCTGGCAAGACCTTTTTATGTGGGGGGTTGTGGTTGGACTTGTGCTAGCTGTACGTGTCAGCCGATGAACCAGAAAGTTTGGTGGTTTTGTAGATGCAGGTTGCCCGTTTGTACCCTTACCCTTCAGATAGTACTTGTAGATAGATCCCGAAGTGGTTTTTGTTTATGGTGAATACCCAAAGTCGGTCTTACCGCCCCCCCCTCACCAAACCACCTGGAGAGTGCTACCACAATAGACTTTGGGCTAGGATCGGATACTGACGAGGTTTTTTAGCCTGTTTTGGTGTAGGATATTGACCGTAGGCTTTGGGTTTAGGGCGTGGGCATGTTTGACGACATGGATAACAATCTCCGTCATGTCGTGCAAGATAGCTTCTCGGGACGAGCTAGGGGCATCTCCCTGCTTGATTGGCGGCTTCGATTCTAGACCTAGATGAAGGAGATGTGCCAGCTACGGGGGTTCATGCATGATTAGATGCAACACATCTTGGAGTTCCTCCGGGAGAAGAAAAATACCCCACGCACTATGTATACTCGGTTGGCACGATTGTCAGCAGTAGCCAGTGATGTGTTTACGGAGCTCCAGCTGGTGAAGATCTTTATTTCAAAGCTAGATAAACTAATGGTCAAATTGATTAATCCGCATCTTGTTTTTTAATATCATGGAAACACCACTTTGGCGTAGGCTTTCGCTCAGGTGGAGGCGCTTGATAGAGCGTTGGACGTGAGCGAGGCCACCGATTTGGTCATAGAGGTGATGATTGCTTCGAAGCCCAAGAAGCTTGCCATCGCGACTAGTAGCTTGGCGGAGGCAAAACCTAAAAAGTTTGTACATTGTTGGGTTTGTACGGAGGTGGGTCACACCAACGACGACTTCAGCTGCTCCTAGAAGAAGAGACACGCATTGTGAAGGCCAAATCAAAGGTTGTAGAGGAAATTTGTCTTGTAAATATAAATAAATCCAAGATAATTTCCTAGTGGGGGGTCTTAGGGAAGCTTAATTCAGTCTATTGTTTAAATAATTAAGGTCACATGTTGGATAGGAATGTCTTTTGTTTAACAAATTGCTTAAGATAACGAATTATCCATTATAGGTGTGTTAATTAACCCTTGTGTTTTTCCCGTGAGTGTACTCTACACTCTTACAATCAGTTAGTGGTTAAACATGCATTTGTGATTGTGTGGGATCCTCTCACTAAAGGACACATATAGTCTTTAAGTGTGTTAGTGAGTGATACGATTTGTCTTGTTCATAATCAATGCATCATAACCAATTCCATTGCCAACTCTAATTACTAATTCCTTTTTATTAGAATTGACAACTATGCTAGCTATTCTATTTTGCCATGAGCTTTTGGGTGCAGAATTCTATCCTCGCTTCCCACTTTCGCTCCACTGGTTTGCCTTAAGTTAATCATTTCATCGTACCTGCATAACTTTCCATTCAAAGAAACACCGGACAACAATTATACCTCACTCTCGGTATAATTGTTGTTATTGATAACCCTTTGCTATCAAATCTATATGTTCTCTCACTAATACTTCCTCATGGTAAATGGTCTTGTTTTATGTCATCAATCTCATGACACATACGAACAATCTCTTTTTCTTTAGCTTGACTTAATGTACATTTGGTCAAACTTTTATATAAAAGGCATCTAGCCCAACTTATGACAACATGGTCATTACATAAATTCTCAAGACTCTCTTGGCCCACTCTTGGCTCTTTAGTCTTACTCTTCCATCTTTTCCATTGCTCTCTCTTTTAGATATTCTTTTCTTCTCAATTTACCTTCACTACTTGTCATGCTTCATTGACATGATCTTTTAATGCTTCAATTCATACTACAATGACACCAATTGCTTTTGGAAAAATTATTATTGTCTTATAATTTAATGACTAAGGGTGATCAATCCTTATTTCACACATTATGGACGTAATTTCACTCGGCAATTCTATCAGACAAATAGTACAATTGTTATGCAATTTACCTCACCCGCTATCCATTCATCTTAGATTTAGACTTGGGGGAATTACAACAGTCATACAAGACTATTTGTAATTATCACTTTTTGGTTTCTATAATTTGTCACATCACTCAGTGTTTGCCATCGGACATGATTTGACAAATGATAATATAATAAAAGGTCTCAATTACCACAGTGCTTCACAGCTTCTCCATTTATGATACTCAATTTAGTTATAGATACTGGTAGTATTCAAGACGAATTGTATATTATAGCAATCTCAGTTGTGGTGATTGAGAATGGACTGCAGCATAGATTAATTGTATCCTAGATACACTCGTTCATTCTTGAGCCATTAATTGGGTACCATTATCACAAATTAGCGTTTTGTAAAAATAGGCTCAATCAACGAGTACTGGTCTTCTGAATCAGCCATCAAAATCCCAAGGATTCTGACTTCGTCGTCCTTTAACCTCCAATCTACAACTCTGATGTACTGTAGACTACTGATAATGCAGAAATTACACCAACAGATTTGATATTATAGAACTAGGCTTGTATTCCATAAAAGTTTGAGAGTTACAATCACCAGCCTAGGACACACATTCAAAGTGAGAAAAATGTGGTGTCTCCAAAGTTGGATTCAGTTCCTTTATATCCCTCTCGTGACTATTGGTTTCTCGACCTAGACCAATGATCTTCTCTCTCAACTTCCATAACTACTCGTGTAACTTACTCTTGATAACTTCCCCTTGATAACTACTTTTACTAACTTACTTAACCGCTTATTGGTCTTTTTTACATTATTCCAAAAAATTAGGGTAATTGTTCACACTGTTTCATACTATTTGTAAACTAGTGCTACTTATGATCCCTATTCACACAGTAAAGACAAATAGTGTTCAAAAAGTAAAATTTCTGCACTACAAAGGTTGAGGCGGCTAAGCTTGCAGAGAAGGCTAGGAGCAAAGGAAAGAAGCCAGTGACATGTTCTCATTCTGGCAAAAGTGGCCATAGTGATAAGAACTGTTTTGCTCTTCAAGCCGAGAAGTGCCTAGGGTCTCCAGCTGCTGGATTGCATGTGGTGAAGACTCCTCAGGCCAAACAGGCGGAGCTGAAGAAGCAGATAAGCGCAATGGCCTCTATGGGGCAAGTGGCCGATACACGGCCTCTGGTGAGGGCTCATGGCTCATCTTTAGCCCTAAATCACTACTTGTATGGCGCTTCAGGGGAGGTGGTGGCAGCCGTTGCCACTCGTGTTGAAGCCACCACAAAGGGGGTGGCACATTTTTCCTTTCTGCCGGGTAGTAGTGGCAGTCCACGCCACACGGATTTTCCGGACCACATTGGTCAATCCCGGCTACCTCTTTTGTTTAGCATCGCGGATGCACAGACTTCTCATGCCAATCCCACTTCAACCCCGGTCCTACCAATTTCTTTTGGTCGTGGAGATGCCGCACACGCCTTGGCGTGTAAGGTGTTGCAGTTGCCCGTGTTTGCCCGTGTAGACTTTCTCACAACAAATTTTCAACCATCTGGTGTATTCCACTAGGCGAGTTGTATGTTGGAGGGCAAGATGCCCATGTCATCGTTGAAGGTGTTGCAAGCAGTGTGTCATTGTTGGCTCCACTCAAGAAAGTGGATTTAGTGGCAATGTGGGCCAAATTGGCGGCGCAGGTTGTTTCCGCGATTGAGGCCTATGCCACTTCCACCTCTATAGAAGAGTCCTTCAAAGATCAGTCATTGACCTTTCGAGTGGCCTATATATCTTATTTTACGGCTCGATTGGCACGGGAGCGACGCACTATATGTCCAAGGTTGATATGCTTGGTGAACAACGACAGAGTCATGGTGGTTGGCCGTACGAACGACAACCCCACTCGAGCTACCGGGTGATAGTCGTCTAAGGTGGTACGAATAAACTGTCACAAACGGTTTTTTGCCATGTCACAACTGCTCTTTCGCATCACATGCCCGACTTGCTTTTGATTTCAGATGTTGGTCTACAAAATGTGAGTCCTGACTTCCATGCCATCACACATATTGTAAATTTTCACCGAACCGGTCTACAGTTCAATGAGAAGAAGTATATTTGTTCGTACTATATACTTGTCACATTTTTAAAAATGTAACAAATATACTTCTTGTGGGAGATCAGAAGTTCACAATTCTACAAAACTTTTAGATTACATGCACAACATGTTCTTTTTGGTCATTCCAAATGAAAAATGATGATCTGAGACTTAAATTTGCTTGTAACAGCAAAAAATGGGTTGATTTTCAAAAATGCTTAAAATGGGGGTTAAATGTTGATTTTTGCTCCAAATTCTTATCAAACCTTCATTAGCATACAAAAATCTATCTTAAAATATAAAGTGTATTAAAAAAAATAAAAATTCCATCATTTTCTTCAAAACCTAATTTTTGATGCCTTGAAAAAACACATATACTGCGTAGTATGTTTGGTACGTTTTCAGTCTCTATAGTATGCAGTATTCTCATCTCGGGAAAGGGTTTGGCCACTTATATAGAGCAACATGTGTTATGACAACACAAAGTCCCAAAAATCAACACTTTGTTCAAGAGATTTTCTATTCACCTAATATTTTGTTGGCCATGATTTCTTCACCTAAAAAATGGATGGTTGGCATTCAACAACAATTTAGCAAAGGGCTTCAAAACAAACATACTATGGAGTATATTATTATTGCCCACTTTGTACCCCCCTTAGTGTACTTACACCCTACCCCGCTACGTGTTATGTTGGACTATGGGGCTCAGCTAGTGATGATTTGCAAGCACCTAGCCCAAGATTTGGATCTAGATGCTTCAATCGTCGAGCCTTGCCTATTTGTAATTGTTACATCGATTGCGGGTATAGAGAAGGCTATGGGATAAACCCAACATTAGTTGCAATTGATGATCGATGTAGGATCTGGACCGTTGTTCTTCTACGTATCTCTCCAATGCGTTGTAACTGGTGCCATCAACTATGACATCTTGGTGGGTCAGCACGCACTTTATCCACTCGGTTTTGGGGTGGATAACTAGACGAAGGAGGCCTAAATGAGGCCTACGTGGTCTGCCGGTGATGGCAGAAAGGAGCTCATTCCTATTGTCTTCGCAGCTGGTGCGGTGTCTTCTACAACGGATGCTATGTTTCGGTGCAATGCCTTGGCATCCGATTCGCCATGTGGTTCTTTACTTTTGGAGGAGACATATGCTTTTATGTCTAGGGTAGTGAAATCACGTGAGCATAGACCAGTAGAGATCCCTCCACCTTATTGCAAGAATCCAAACCTTACCTGTAGGGGACTCAGTTAGAGCTCACTAGTCACAGTCAAGAGATCTTGGATGCTCTTGATGCTCCATAGCTCTTGGTGGACTCTTCCTCTCTGTTCTTGGCTTGCACCATTAAATGACAACCACCAGATGAAGATATTACCCTTGTGGAGCTATTTGCCGGTATTAGTATGGGGTTCGCGGTTGTGTTGGAAGCTGGGCTCAAGGTACGTCGATACATCCACATGGATAGTGGCTTTGCAGCCAACTGTGCCGCTCACCATCACATTCAACATCTTCTAGTGTAGTATCCAAAGCATTTACCACCTTCTGCGATTTGAGGATGTTTTGACAAGTTGCTACACGAAATGACGTTGATTAGTGAGGATGATTTGCGCCGGTCAGGTCACGTGGACTTGGTGATTTCCAGATGGCCTTGCCAAGGGCATTCACGAGCGGGAGTGGACGTTGCTTGGATGATCCACGGCCGAGTCTCTTTGCGGATTTGCTCAAGCTCATCTAGTCGTGGATTATCCACCAATTGACACCACCAGGGTACATTTTTGAGAATATATTCTCATTGAAGGATACATGGATAGAGGTGCATGCGGATAGGGCATACATCCATAATCGTCCTTGTTCCCCCATATTTATAAATGTCGCGGCGTTGGGCTCTTAAGCTCAATGTCGGTCACGTTGGATTTGGACCAACATAACATCGTCGGCGACGCTCATGTCTACACTTGCTCAAGTGCAAAGGCTTGTGCGCCGTGTCAACCTAAATTCACACTAATTAGTTTCATTCAAACCCCAATCATATTGGTCAAACCCCAACCCTAATGGATGAAATTCATTAGATGAAGTAAAGTTTAAAGATTTCAACCATACAAGGTAAAGTGGAAGTGAAAATGGATATGGAAGTAAACAAATTTTAAAAATAAATAAAACTCAGGGATGAAAGTATCAAGTAAAAAAAAATGAAAATTGAGGTAAAAGTTAAAAGTAAGAAAAATAGGATGCCGAATTTGCCCTACAGCAAACCCTTTGTCACTAAATTGGGTACAACCTCTTTGGATTTAATTCCCTTGCAGTAAGTTTAGTGTCATTGGAATCTAACTAAAAAAACCACATGATGCTTAAATATCAGCTTCGAAATCTTTGTGGATTGACACCAATCGCCCTCCAAAGTAGGACGTCTAAATCTGCCTCATGGCAGACCCCTTGTCACTAAATTGACCACAACTTCTTTGTCGCTACTTGAAATTTATTGTTCTTGGTGTTGTTCAAAAGCCAATTTTACATTCTTTAAACCCTACAAAACTGAGCTTCAGAGTCGTTACTTTCCGCTAGCAATTGGTCGTCAAAATCCGCCCCATGAATGTAGTTGACAACAAACCCCTTGATACAAAATGGGCCACAACTTCTTTGTCTCTGCTCGGATTCAAGCGTGCTTAAAGTTTCTTGGAATATTACTTGAAGTTCTACATGCCCTTACAAGCTGAGCTACAAAGTCGTTGTAGTCCACCCGAAATGGCCAGTCAAAGTTGATGCTCAAGATCTGCCGGCAGAAGGACCCCCTTGGCATTTAAATCACCATAACTCCGTCGTCCTTGTTCCAAATCAAGCGTGCTTAGTGTCCATAGTAAGATATCAACAAAATCTAACTACAAACAAAAATTGACGTCCTATGTTCAAGTATATACTCTAAAATAGCAATGTAACTACAGCCCACATATGAGGGATAAGATTGGTGAAATTTGGCATAGCTTTGCCCAAAAGAAGAGAGAGAGAGAGGGAGAGTGGTCGCCCAAGCCCTCTTATACAATTAGGAGGAAGCATTAAGGTGGCGGCCACATCTTCACCATCCAAATCAAGAACCCTACTCAAGATCATGGGCCCAATTTCAACCAACTACTTAAGCCCGATTTTAGGGCTGGACATGCTTATAATTTCCAATCTAAAATAATTTTGATAAAACTAACACCACTAATGTGTTTAAAACACATTTAAACCTCGAGATTAGCTATTCATAAGTCTTAATCCAACTCCTAAATCATTGGAAACCAAATACTGCACCAAATCAATTTTTAGTCGTACCATAATTGTAATTTCAATTAATCTATGCAAAGGAATAGCAAGGGTTCATCCCATGGAGCCTTTTTGACCATTTTTTCCATCTCTCTTTATATTTTCATTTCTTTTCTTTCCATTGTTTTTCTTCTTTTTCTTACAAAATAAGTCTCTACAATTCTTCCATTAACTAAAGCTCGAATTCACTAATATGTCTTCAACTAAACTAACCACTAATATAATTGGTCTTTTTGGGCACTTCTAAGCCTAATTTTACCCTCCACGCTAATTCATGGTAAAATGGAGTCCAATTAATTAACAAATACTAATTAATACTAGGCGGCGCCACTAACCACTAACCTCGCTACTTATTGCAGCTAACGAGGCCGATTTCCACTAACTAATCACCAACTAAAATTGTGGCCCTTTTAGGCGTTCACACACCGTGAGGTCAATAACATCTAGGACGACCACCGTGTTTCCACGGAGGTTACCAGGGATGATGAGCCATCATTGGCCGTGGTGAACCATATTGGTTTCACTCGGAGGGCATTTCCCACGTTGATGTGCTACCTGAGGTCCTTTGCCTTTAAGACTCGTGGTCCTGGTGCAGTTTGCGATTCAACTTTCTAAACTTACAAGGAACCTTCTTCCCATGAGAGGGAGCGAGCAATGGGCTTTTTGACAAGCACCACCGCTGCATCGAATCTCTCTGAGGATCAGCCATTGACCTCAACACTCTTGTTTGGGTATGTGGTTTCTATTTCGCCATTCAGGGTCATTCATGTGAACATCCATGGGTGTTGGAGATAGACTCTGATGGTCAAGAAGCAGTTAAGCCACATCTCATACAGATCGAGGAAGTGGAACTGCTTTTTCGTTTGGAGAGTCATGTAGTTGAGGAGCTTCATGCTCAACGTGTCTTTGCAGCCTTGGCCAAGGACTTTGGCCGAGAGGATGCCGGAGAGATCTTCTCCCGATTTTTATCACCACAACACGAGATTTTCTGGGGGCCCCGTGAGTGAAGAGCGTGGAGGCATGAATGCCCTCGCTGCTACTAAGTAGCAATCACCGACCGTGTCAATAAGCAATGAGTCTTCTACGGTGGAGAAGACGCAGTTTCATGATTGGTCTTTGGATTTGAGGCCACATCTTACCGGTGCCAAGGCACGAAGGATATGAACATTTATACGCTTGTATCCTAGTTCTTTTGCCTTTAGTCTCTACAGTTTGGAGGGATAATGAGGCAAGCCTATTCACATTCAATTGGAGGACGACCATCTGATCTTCCGACGACCAAACAAACTCAATCTTTCAAAGAAAGTTGGGGTTCAAACTCGATGGTCACCACCTTAATTGAGCTCTCCAAGGGCGAGTACGCTTATACCACAGTTATGCCATCAAAGAAGGATATCTTTGGCAACTCAACTGAGAAGCGGATGTGCAAGGATTATAGGCTCGTCAATCGCAAGACCAAGTTAGACCAATATTCCATGGGATCCATGCCCATCCGAAGGAGTTGTTTGATGCAGTGGGCCATGCTAAAGTGTTTAATACTCTAGATTTGCGGTCTAGTTACCACCTAACACCATATTCATCATATTGGGAGATTGGGAGCCTCCCAAAATATCATATGAAGCTTTAGTCGACCTAAATATGCAAATTTTTAGTGAATTCACACAATGAAATTTGTCCTATATGTACAATATGGGTACATATTGAGCTCGAGTCGAGCTGAATGTGCACAAACAATTTCTATGGGAAAAACATTCATACCTTTCAAAGTCCTGGAAATCTCCCAATATAATGAATATGGTGTTACCTGTTATCATTGATGGTGGATGACCGGGTGAAGACTACATTTTGGGAAGTTGTTCAGGATGGGAGAGATCAACTCTTTCATTGGAAGTTTCTTCTATTTGGCCTCAAGAACGCACTTGCTGAGTTTCAGAGTATTATGGATCGGGTGTTGACCGGTTTACTGTTTGCTCAATGCTACATTTATGATGTTATACTTTTCAATAGGAGCCCACAAGAGCATGTGAGGCATTTTCAGGCGTTGTTTGAGAGGTTACGGCAGTAGGGATTGTGCTTGCACCATAGCAAGTGCAAGTTCTTCGACGAGCGGTTGCTATATTTGGGACATATGATTGTTTCCGGAGGTCTTGGCGTGCAGCGGGCCAAGGTAGATATGTTGCAGAAGATGTTTGTCCCAACCAACATGTCATGGCTTAGAACTATTCTTGCCTTGGCAAATTACTATCGCTGGTTTGTCAAGAACTTTAGCTTGATTGCTAAGTCGTTGACTATTCAGACGGGAAAGGACCAGCCATGGACTTTGAGACTGGAGCAGCAGGCATTTGCTACCTTGATGATGAAGCTCGATTCAACGCCTATGATACGCCGTCTAGATGCTACACAACCCTTTCAATTGCATACAAACAAGAGTGTTGTGGGATTAGAGGTTGTGTTGACTCAGAAGGATGATGACGAATGGGAGTACGTTGTGGCGTTTGCTTCTAGGAGCAACAACAATGCGGAGTCCAACTATTCATTCTATGAAGGGGAGGCTTAAGCCGCGGTTTGTGCCATAGCCCATTTTAGGCCCTATATGTACAGGGAACGTTTTACGTTGGTGACAGGGTTGTCTACATAGACGGACATGGGCCCAAAGATAGCGGACGGACGGACAGTCGGACAGTCGGACAGGACGGACAACACCCTTACCGGACAGATGCCTAGAATATTCTAGAGAATATGCTCCAAATCTATAGGAATATTCTCAAATATACCCGAATATGCCCGAGTATTCTGGAATATTCTCTACCGGACGGACAACAACCTCTATCAGACAGACAGCCGGACGGACGGACACTACCGGACGGACGGACGCCAGAACAACCCTGGTTGGTAACCGACCATCAGCCTTTGAAGTGGCTCACGGAATTTGACAAGCTTACTCGCAAGCTTGCCAAGTGGGCATAGTTGCTTCAGGAGTATAACTTTGAGATTGTACAGCGGGCTGGCATCACGAACTTGGATGCGGATGGTCTATCTTGCAATCTAAGTCTTTTGGAGGAGGATTTGACTGGTGCTAGGTGGTAAAGGGATTGTCATAGGGAATCAGTCCCGGGGTAGCATACAACGGCTTACCTCACGTGTACTTGTTTTAGTGTATGTTTTTTTTTATTTGATGTTGGTTAGGACTCTCGATCTATTGTGGTTATGGATCTTTCTTTACACAACAGTTGTTAGAGGACGCAGTGTCGATGGCCTCTCCATATAGTAGAATTGAGAGCCTAATAATTGGCTCACGATGTCATTTTGGATTAAAAGCCGTTAATTAGTATTAGGAAATTTTAGATGGATCAATTAGCCTAGAGAAAGCTAACAATTATGGTTAATTAGGCCAAAAGGGCCCTAACTAGATTAATTTCCATTATTAGAACCAATTTAAAGTCCAAAAATTTGGATTTGGATTTATAAAACTAAAGAGGAGTCCAAATCATTATTATCCTCACCACCTAGGTCCACAAAAAATCCCCACATATCATGTATTTTTAACACAATTGATTGAAACCTTTTGAAAAAGCAAAGCGGAAAAATTGCGGAAGGAAATATTAAAAGGATCCAAAATATTAAAAGGACCCAAATAATTAAAAGGAAGTAAACAAATTAAATAGGAGGAAAGTCGGATGGATCCAAAAACTAAAAATTGGCTAACAAAGCCATAAAACTTTTCAAAACTTTAAAAGAAAAGATTCAAGGAACAACCACATGTGTTTTGAACACGTGAAGGAGGAAAATTAAAGGAGAATTAATATGAGAAGACATGGAGAAAGCATGCGCCATCATCTAGAAGGCAAGAATAATTAAAAGTAAGATGGAAAAGTTAGAAAGAAGGAGAGGCTAGGAAAACAAATCGGTGATGGGAAATGCCCAACCAGATGGATGAGAGAGTAGGAGTAAGTAGGGTTGGGTTAGGGTAGTGCACATGGGGGGTCTCTCTCCCATTGTGTTTCTTGGCGGCCATAGTGGGAGTGTGTGGTAGGAGCAAAGGAGAGAGAGAGAGATGGGGTGGAGAGAGAGAGGAGAGGTAGGGTTCTAGATTTCCCCCTTTTGTAGGTTAGATTTTAATCCAATTGTTACAAAAAAAATTAGAGTAGTTAGAGCAAAATGTAAGCTTTCTAACAAGCCTAAGAACGTGTGGATCAAAGTTGTTACAAGGAAGATATGAGCTGCGGGGTGAGGAGGACCAACTGGAACAATTGGCAGCGGATCGCACTTGGCCTCGGTTTTTTCCTTGTCAGTTGCGGAGTTCTTGTCCGATAGATCTGAGATTTTAGGAGGAGTTAGATTAAATTGTTTGCTTCCTAGAAAGCTCAAGAGCGGGTGGATTAGAGTGATGACAAGGAAGATACAAGCTGCAGAGTGAGGAGGACCAGCTGGAGTAATTGGCAACGGATCTCACTTGGCCTTGGATTTTCCTTGTCTACTGCGGAGTTCTTGTCTGATGAATCTGAGATTATAAGAGTTAGATCAGATTGTTAGCTTCTCAAAAAGTTCAAGACCTGGTGGAATTGGAGCGGTGACGATGAAGATACGGGCTGCGAAGTGACGAGGACCAGTTGGAGATCAAGGCAAGCAATCTTGAATTAGGGAGCTTCCTTAATTTTGCATGTTGATTGTCTCCCTTGTGCTAGTTGTATGGATCTGTTGTTTGTGGTTAGGATCATGGTAGGCCAATGTATGAAATTCCCTTAATGAGCCAAACGGTGCGGAAGCATTGCTGAAATCTTAGCCAAATTCGGTCAAGACGGTGCACCATTTAAGTGCTTGAGAATTAGTTGTTAAAGCAACCACTTCTTGCCAGATGCAGTGAGTTCTTGCTAATCAATGACAAGACCTTTTGGAAACCAATTGAGGGTGGAAGTTGAATGTACGTCGAGTCGTGAATGTTGGCGGCTGCTGGTCGGGTCGTCTGAATTGGGATCAAGTTTCACGTCCAATTGGAATTCCTTGTAATGCTTAAGCTTGAAAAAAGAGTAACATCAGGCGAAGAAAAATTTAAATTTGGAGTAATACTACAAAAGATGTGATGGTCTGAAGTTGGGGTCCAATTGGCCTTGCGGAAGAATGAACTTAACTTAAGGTAAAAAGATAATTAGAAGTAAGGAGAAAAGAAAAAGAAAGGAAAATATGAAGGAAAAAAAACTAACTAAGCAAATCTATTTAATCTAACATTCACACAAGGGCTAAAGCCCCACATCCTTAGGAATTGTAGGTAAATGACTTCATATCTAGGGAAGAGTTCTTTTACTTCACATTTTGGTATGTCTGCCGGGAGCCACGCGCGTGTAGTGCTTGGAAGGCACGTGGTTCTAACCGTGGGACTTGAGTTTACAAACGCTTTTGTGAGTTTTGCCTTGCGTTGTGGAGCGACGTGGAGGTGGAGATGAACCCAAGATGTTAGGGTGTTGATGGAAGGAGCGCAACATAAGGTGAGTTCCCCTGAACCTTCTCTATGGCAGTAGGGGTCGCGGTTTAGGAATTTTGGACGACTTGAGGCTCATGAGCCGTAGGATTGAAGACTCTACCCAAGTAGGAGATAACTTTTAAACTCCCAACCCAAAGGCCAAATCTTAGTCTACCCACGATTGAGTAGGGTTGGCCAATTAGGTCAATTCTGAAGTGTTAACGAACAATAGGACTAACCAGTGGTGTGGCTGGAGATGCATGAGGTAAGTTCTCCCCCTCAAATTTAGGTGAATGATTAAAAATTGGCCCATATCATTTGCTTCTTTCCGTCTAGCCTCGCATGTTTTTTTGGCCTTCGACTAACTGTGTCAAGTTGGCTGGCATTGTAGCCAGGTAAGTTCTTCTTCACGGTGAATGTGTCACAATCATTAAAGTGGTTTTTGTACCCTTGTTGTGTTGTTTTCCTACTAGTGGATAATGTCCAACTTAGCATATTGGAAGGTGACAAGGGGGATATCAAAGTGATACTGGGGAGAATTCACCTTCCATTAAGTTAATGATTGGGTAGCCCCATAGTGGGATCTGTACCGTGTGGCGCCAATTTGGGGAATAGTTTTGCACGGAGTAATTTCCGTGGAGACACTTCCCAATTGGTTAGTTGTTTGTTTGTTTCTTGCCCATGAGGGGGAGTTTGCTAAAACAAGTTTCTTTGGCAGCAACTTCGGCAACTTAAAATCAAGGTCTAAAAAATGATTTCCAAGGTCATGGATTGGTACAACTAGGACATTTTTCTCACAATAGCATGGTGATTAGAGTGTAGTATATGACGGCTATGCCAACTTAGGCAAGGGCCATGTGTTGTACGCTACTCACATAAACCGAACTAGGACTCATTATTTTGCATACTAAACCAAACCCTAGTGCTTTTGAACCTTGGACAAGGAAATCATAGGAACTAGGCAACCCACATCCAAGAAGGAGCATGAAGTTAGGAAGTTTATCCTAGAGTAGACGTCCTGGGCCATAAGGTCCCAACAACCACCCCTTACCCCACCCTTGAGGCAGCAATTGAATGGAGGAGAAAGTCTAGAGAGTCCACCGAGGACACCACTGACCCGCTTGACGGATTCCTAGAGGTGCAATTGGAAGCCTTACCAATCCCTTCTCTTTTTTCCCTTCTATCTTCCCATTCTACTTCATTTGGCTCGGCAAATATCACGAACACAGCTCAACGCAAGGGCAACCAACCAGCTCCTACCATGGTGTCAAGGGGACCACCTACCCGGGATCCAATTCCCATCAACCCCGGGTAAGTTTGGATCCGGGGCCGGTGGTCTCCTTGACAACATTGTACCTGTAGGACTTACAAGTGGCCCCTATGCCTCCAAACTTACCCATTTTCAAGGGAACCAAGGATGAGGATCCTACAACGAGTGTAGAATGCTTTCTAGAACTCCTCACTACTTGCCTTAATACTCACACTAGGTATTACCTAGTGTGGGTTTCTTGCACTTTAAACGACGATGCCTATGAGTGGTTTAAAAACAACCCATCCAACTCATTTGCCGATTGGGATAGACTCACGAGGGCATTTTTGGAGCAATTTAGGCCCAAGGTAGGCCAAAGTAATGCCCTTACAACCTTAGCCGCATTAAGACAGGGGCCGAGGGAGGAAATTACATTAAGCGGTTTGAGTTGGTAGTTACAAGATTCGTAGGGAATCTCCTCATCGACGACACCTTGATCTAGTTCTTTATCCAAGGATTCAATAGTGAGAGCACGATAAGGGAGATTTTTAAGGCATGTCCCACCTCCTTAGCGGCCGCTAAGCTCAAGCCATCTTGATAGAGCAAGTTGATAGGGACCAAGGGTGGATGTGGAGAAAGGGGGATCACCACATTCCAAGTTTTATTCCCATCCATGCCAAGGGCAAGGAGTCAGTCCTAGAACCTATCTAAGGTCACGTAGGCGTCCAAGTTCCTTTGTGGAATTATTACCCACCACCTTTGAATGCTAGGGCACCCGTCGCTCTTCCCGAAATCACATATCTTGACCAGCGAGGCAGGTGGAAGGATGAGATAAATAAACGAGATCCTCCAAGGACAACAAGGGTTCTAGGATCACTTGGCGCAACAAATCAAGGCCATGGAAGACCAAATGACCTTGTTGATAAAGAACCAACAGCAGAACTAGCCACCTCCACCCATAGAGCCGGGTAGGCACGCGTCGGGATTATGGTGTACCCAATGTGGCCAACCCAGCCATACGAGTTTGTTTTGCAGTGCAATGAATGCACCACCTCAACACCAGGCCACCCACCACCTTTACGTGCCTCCCCATAGGAACCAGCTGCAAGTAGGAAATAACCTCCTACCACAAGGTTATGTGTCCCCTAGTCAAGGCTCTGGAGGACCGCAAAGACCGCGTTTTGAAATACACTATGTATGTGGTAAGAGGCATGCACCCGGGAAGTGTTGGGTGGAGAGTAGGGTAGTATGCACCAGTTGTGGTGGTAACCACCCAACCGATGTGTGCCAGAAGCCCGATAAGGTGATTCCAATGAGCTTCCCACAAGGAAACTATCCACAACAAGCTCAAGATCACATGAGAGGAGCACGTGACCCGGTCTCGAATAATACCCTTAGACCACCTACACTTTACTATGATTTTAGCAATAACCGTCAAAACCAAAGCCCTCTAATGGGGTTAAACACAAGAGACGGGTATATTTTCCTTAGCCAAGGTCAGCCCCAAGGGGAACAACAAAACCAAGGGCTACAAAACGTGCCGTACACGGCGGTTTTGAGTGAGGTGGTGACCAAATAATCTTCCACACTCACGGAGCTACACGTGGTTTTCCATGAGGTGAATTCGACTAGCGAGGTGAAGTCTAGTGAATTACTTGCCTTAGCGGTCCTCATGCGGTCAAAGCGAAATGAATCCAAGTACATGAGTCCCCCTCCTCCCATTCCTGAGGATACTGATAGCTCCAAGGAAGATTCCCCTCATTTTTTGGACCTGAAGGAGACCACCAAGGGCGCCGTAGAGACCACCAAGGGCGTCGTAGAGACCACCAAAAGGGCTAACTCTATGTCTCCATCCGGGGAAGCTATGGCATGGAAATCCTCATCTCATGCCAATAAAAATTCTTTCCAACAAAAGAAAGAGAAGAGAAAAATCTTATGAGATTAAAGTATAGGAAGAATTAGAGTATGAGATATTTCATGTTCTGTAGTTTGCACCGATGAAATGCATGAGTGGTATAGTTAGTTCCCTTTACAACAAATAATGTGCTTGGGTTGTTATAAAGGAAGCTGACTGTTATAATGTAAACAAACAATGTTGTTGTGGGTGAAAGTCCACTAAGGTGGTATATTTATAATGTCACAAATGGTTTTGGAAAGAGTTACGAACCTTCAATTGCTGCATAGTGCGAATGTGGAACCGATCTTGGAATTCTATTGATGGAATGTAATAATTGCCTTGATTTAAAGTATAGAAACTCCAAAAATGTTGAGTTTTGACTTACAATTTGGCCAATATAGGTATATCTTTCATCAATATATACTTCTCACAAGTATATGACATTTACCAAATATTCTTATTTTGAGAGTTCTAGAAAGTTAAATACTTCAAAAATTTTGGGACACATTCATGCCACAATGTGTTCATATAATATAATTGAAAATGCTAGATTGGAAACTTATTTTCACTTTTATTGCTAAAAAACAAGATATTTTTTCAGGGCTCCTCAAATAGGGATCAATGTTGATTTTTGCTCTGATTTCTTATCCAATCGGATACTTCATGCATAGATCCATCTTGAAACATACTTTTTTCTTAAGAAAAACCTTTTTTTTCCAATAATTTAGGCAAAATCAAGTTTTTTTTGCCCAAAAAAGTATAGTTATAGGTATATTTTTTTGCCCAAAAGTGAGTAACCCTAACTGACTTCTACCCTTGTAACATGAGCTGATTGTTACAATGAAATGATTTTTTATTACAAACAGGGTTGTAGTGTAGGATGCTTATTGTATTGGCAATACATGCTCCAGGACCTTAAAACTCTCCCATGGTGCTCCAAGTTCTCGAAGAGTTGACTAGTAGTTTCACCTTTGCCAAGCCAAGTCACCCTTTCCATGTGGTTTTAGTTACTAAAATATTAGATCATAAAGTAGGAGGTGACATGAAATCATCCCTTTCATCTTACAAGAAAACTTCATTGTTACTTTTGTGGACTAGAGCACCTAAGACAATAATTATTGGTTTTGATTTTAAATGGCATATGTCCCTGTTTAGTGCACCTAGGATAAAGGAATGGAAATTACCATCATCCTTCAAAGAAGTTATAGCTAAGTATAGTAGCCTAGGGCGAATTGACCCCCTTGTTGGGAGCCTCTCGACAAAAGGAGGCCAAATTGCCCCAACGTCGTTCATCCCATCCTTGGTGCCCACTCTTCCTAGCCCCCCAACCCCAACCCGCTCCCCGTCCAGGCCCGTAATTGGGCACTCAATCCAACTAGCCCTTCCGGACCGCCCTTCTCCGCCATGCAACCCTCTGCCGTGGAGAACCAATTAATTGCATGTTCCTGAAACTGTTGCCTTCTTATGTGAGCTCATGTTAACCCCTAAGGTACCAAGGCAGTTTTACACCAAAAACACTTCAAAATTAATGGATTCTAGTGCAATGAATAAAGAAGGTAACAAAAACTTCGATTTTTAGTTCTGACCGTAAGATCTCAATAAAGGCTTATTAAGTAATACATGTACAAAATTTCATAAACTTTGACCGCACGGATTGAAAGATTATAGTGTTTGAAGTCAAGCAAATGGTTCATTTTCTTCCCTGCATTTAGTGGATCAGCAGACTTTGACTTCACTTGGTGTCAAAAAAATTCACTACACAAGGTCTAAATATATTACCATCTTGTTAAGCATGATGTTAGCTCCTTACACACCAATTTTTAGAGGTAGAGACAGGGTGTAGCATATTCAAAACAAGTGTGCAAGGAGTGGAGGCTCGAAATTTGTTAATTCACACTTTAATTTTTTTTGAACTTAATATGTTTTTGATTGATAATCCGAATGGTTAATAAGAAGGTTTACATTACATATTGTTGTGGAAAAAATAAAAAGTGAAAAATATAAAGATCTCTAGGTTTTATGTGGAAAAGAAGAAGTATTTTTGGTACCTTGCCCGACAATGAGTGACAATGTGTGAAAATGTTTGACTTGGGTTGGTATGCTATTTTTCACTAAAGACAAGAACTTTTTTTTGACAATATGAAGGGAAATAATATACCTTGCGAGTACTGAAAATCTCACTTTCAATAGAGTGTCCTATCAAAAGTTTTTGGAGGTGCCCGAGGTGCCCGCCCTCCCCATTTGAAATTAAAAACCCTATAACTTTTTCATCAAATGTCCAATTTAGGAAAAAATTGTTTTCCCACTAAGGTCTTGGTAATGCCCTTCTATGGTAAGAATTTCAAAGATGAATGTTTGAAATTGACAGCATAGGAACCTGACCGAATTTTCAAAAAGCCCGTTTTGGACACTTGGTCCTTTAGGGGTTAACACTCACTTTTCAAGTACAAGCATGTCAACCAATGTGAGACTCCGTTCCCTACTGCTTTATAATCAACCTGTTTGTCACAAATGGTACCATCTGGATGTTTGTCTAGTCACAATTCGAGTGAAGAATTCAGTCTAATTGCTCATGGCAAAAAAAAATGCCGATCTGCGTTTGGTTTGATTTCGATCTGGACCTACCTTGTTGCACTATGGAAACTTAGGTTTTCATCCCGCTTGAATCAGGATGGTACGTGAATAGCTGTCGAACATGCATGGCCAGAGTTGCATCTTGAAAGGAATGTGCCAAATGGCTGTTATCTTGCACGAGGGAGGGTTTATTCCATGTCCCTTGCGCTTCACATACGGTTTGGATTTAGCTTACCCTCACACTGTCCTAATGAAATGTCTTTCCTTATGTAAGCTCCTCCTCACTTTTTCAGTAACAGCATGAGAATTGATCAATATTTGCCATGGATTTTGTAGAGTGTGGGTCTCGTCCCTGCTTCTATATTCAACGTCAAAGATGTGATATCGTTACTGGAGTAAGAATAGAAAAAGCTCACGTGGATGTGTTTGTCGGCTATATTTCTAGAACTCAACTTACTTATGCTAATGTGCGTATGATTCTGTCTTGCGCAGTGGATGTTTGTCTGATTTCATTCAATGTCACTGAGAGTCTCAAAGATGTGATATTATTACGGGTTTATTAGGGATTGGTGTATCAAAAAGCTCATACGGATGTCTGTCTGCATTATTCTAGCCTATGACCTAATCAGCTACTTGCTCATGCTTAAAACTGAATGTTGAGGTGCGTTAGGTTCACGTCTTGCACAATGTGACTTGTGTGTTGATTCAAGTGCGGGGCCAGGAGTAAAGGCAGGGCGTGAGCTTGGTGCCGGCATACAAACGTCACATTTGCCTGAGAGACTCGGTAGTTGTTGAATTAATTGAATCGTTTACATTGTAAGGTAAACCCGCTGCCGCCATCGCCACCACCACCATCAACATACAGTTAACGCTAATGGAGCAACCCACTTATCTCATTTCAATACAAGTTCTACCATATCATCTCAACAGGAAAAAAAGACAAAGTAGGAATTAAAAAGAACTTTACTTTCTTTGGTTCTCCATAGTAGAAGGATTGCACGGTAGAGAAGGGTGGTCCAGAAGGACTAGCCGAACTGAGAGCATCACCACTACGCGGCCTGGAAACCGGGGAGTATGGCGGTCAAAGGAATTGTAACACCGGGCCCGGAGTGATTCAGTCGGTGCAATCATGCACCGCAGAACTGAAAAAAATTCTGAAACCCTGTAGACCACCACCCATGCCTCACCGAGGAATGCCACATCCCCACATGGAAGATCGTTATTGGAAGTCGCGCCCGGTGAAGTTTTCGAGGAGGCCACCATTTGATGCAAGTATCCCGTTGCTTTTAAAAATTCCGCCAAAATATTTCCAAGTCTGAAGTACCCCGGGCCCACGGTGGAGGGGCCTGCCACCCGGACCCCAAACCGGGCAGGCCTGCCGAGATGGAGCCGTGTGGTGGAGCTGCTCTGAGTGCCTTATTACGGGCATGGACGAGGAGCCGGTTGGGGTTGGGGTTAGGGGGGCTTGGAAGTGTGGGACACCAAGTATGGGATGAAGGACGTTGGGGCGGGTTGCCCTCTCTTCATCAGGAGGCTCCCAACAAGGGGTCAATTCGCCCTGGGCAAGTATCGCTTTGACAGGACATCCCCACGCTGGGACTTACCAGCCGTGGGGGAGTGATGAAGAGAGCTCGGATGAATGGCAATCTCATTTTGGTTTTTTATGGGCCGATTCCGCTTTCGCGACCGCTCTCCGGTCATTCCCGCTGCGCGCTGACCCACTCCGCTCCCACATTTTTTTGCTCCACTCTGCATCACGCGGCGCATGCATAGCATTGATTTGTAGTTTTACGCTCTGCATTACGCCGGGTATCATCAAGTCAAGATTCGTTAATTTTTCAGGTTTGTTTCCGGTGGAAGAGTACAAGTTGATTGCCATCGTCATGTCTGTGTGCTCGCAAGCTCTTCATCTCCTATTTTTCTGTCCTTTTCTAGTTCTGGAGAGTATGTGCATCTCCTAATTATTTCTTTCTTGTCTCGATTCCAGTGCACATGGAAGAGTACGAGTACACGGTGATGAGCATTGGTGAGTGCCGCGATGGTTGCAACGCCCATAGCTAGTCGCGCGTAACTGGGAGGGTGTGTGCGTTGAGTCTGGCAATGTGAAGTATAATTCTTCCAAGCTTGCATACAGAAACCCTAACTCTACAGGTATTTTCTCACCTTACGTATGTCGTCATTCTCTGGCACTTTGATGTTGTGGTTATTTTTTGAAAATCATGTGCTTTTCCACGTTTTGTCTGCAGAACGCACACGGTTGGTGCAGTGGAGGACCTGGTGTGAAGAGGATAGGCGATGCTCGGGTTCTTGTCACTGGTGATCAGAAAGCTGGTCCGCCACGCCCTGTCTTCCACTGAATGCTTGTCGTAGCAGCTCCCAAGTGGTAATTTTGTAACGAAGCGAATTGGACAGGTTTATGAGCCGTGGACTTTGCAGAAACCTTTTCTGCAACGTGTGTGATGCTCAGTGAACAAGTTGTTTTGTGTACAGACTATTATATAGCTGCAAACAACTGAGTAGTTACTATTGAGATTTGAAAATGTAGTTGCGTATGAATCTTGTTGGAACATCATCGCCAGCTGCGAGGATTATTTTTGCAGAAGTAGTATGTTAGGGATTATGGAATAATCTGGACTATGTTGTTCCAGCGTGTACAATCTTTTGATCGAAATGATTCTCAAAAATGAGACCTATTTGCATACACTTTGTATTGATGTTTACTGTTTGGACTTCGTGAAGTCCTGTATTTTGCGGTCAGCTAGTGCCAGCTTGGTGATATTGCCCTCGAATCGCTCCGCTTGAACCCCTTCGCTCTCCATTGCAGGCTCCCCTATCGCCCCGCTCTACCGCTCTCTACTTGTCCTGCTTGGCTCAGCATCGCCCGCTCGTCCCGCTCAGCTCCAACTTCCACTTTACTTTCAGGATGATGTGAGCTCGTTGAAGCCGTCATCCTGTGCACAATGTATCAATGCATTTTGAAGGTTTGTATACGTTCTTATTATGCTAGGTATCGAATCTGAGTGATAACGGTGTGCTAACCAGGTTGGGTCCAAGGTTTGGTTTATTTGATTTGTAGTGTCTACGACCTCTTCAGACATGTAAAAGAAGCCAAAGCTGCGGTCTTGGCTTTCCTCTTCAATAGTCTCCGCATCATGCTTTAGACCATGTGAAAAAAGCCAAAGCTGTGAACTTAGCTTTAAGGTAGAGGTTAGTTTGCACTTTGCTATTGAAAAACGTGAATGACATGATGCCAACTCCTGCAATCCTCAAAGAATCGGCATGCAAATATTCAGCTTATAAACATGGTCATTCTTTCTCAAATTAGCGCTCTCACGTGGATGATAAGTCAAACTTAAGTTGGGGTTTCAAAGGGCAGCCAACTTACAGCAACCATGATCTAATGTCCACAACCTTTCATTCAACGTCATTTTTCTCAAAAGAACAGCCTCTGGAACTTAGCGTATGAAGACTCAGCGTATGAGCTCTTTGTTCAAGCATGGACCACCCACTCTTGCATTTACGAGTCACGAAGAGCCACAAAGGAGAGCTTGCAACGCAAAAGCCTGGTCCAGAGAGGAGCGGATCAGCGCAGAGCGAAAATGCCGGGGCAGCAGTCGGGCGAAGGCGGATACAGTCTCGGAGCGGAGCAGGAAGGCGTGAAGGCGCCATCGACACGCGAACTGTGCGGGTCGGGTTTCTGAACTATGCTGCAGCGGGCCGGTACGTGGCCGGGCGGGGAGCTGCCCGAGAAGCGGGCTGGCACAGAAGAACTGCCCGTGGATCTTGAACGAAAACGGTGTTCATGCAGCATTCATCCTCCTCCAGTGGGGATATCCTGTCCACGCCGGCAAGTATAGCGCCGTTTCGTAAGAACTTAGCTGACGTGAAAAGGAGGAAGTAAGGGCTGCATGCGCTATTTAGGTCCTTGACGGTTATGCAGGTGCGTGCTGTGTGAGCCCTAAACTCCGGCATTCATACTTTCTGCATCGACTACAAGCTGCTTGTGTGCCACATGTTTGATGGGAAGATGTCGTTGTTGCTTCTTGAACTCTGTCCCAGGAAGTTGGTGCTAACTACTTATATGAAGTGGCTACATGGGATGTAGCCGTTTGCAGTTCAAAACGATCAGAAGCAGGCTCTTGTCAGTTAGCTCCATGACGAGCACACAGCTTTGTCACTTCCTCATCCTCTTGAGTTGCCTGAGCTTGTTTGAAAGCCCGTTTGGTATGGTGGGGTCTTCTCCCATGGATTATCATGACAGCATCTTTGGACATCATGGTGTAAGTTTTAGCATCTGACCTTCCAGCTTGCAGATTTGCCTTGCGGAGTGCAATTTAAACATGAGTTTAGGTTTCTTTCTTGTGTCATTTTTGTATTCTAACCCATGCTCTAGTGTGTAACCCATGCTCTAATGTGTAGATGCTGAAGACCTAGTTAGATTTATTATGAGGAGAGAGAAATTTACTTTATTACTGAAAGGGAGATCACAGCACAGTTGGTTGGCAACCACAAGTATTGCCTTATTCTGTTATTTGTGAAGTGAGGCCAGGAGTTTTAACCCCTTTTTCATTTTTAATAAACTGAATGTAACCCAAGATAGCTCTAATTTTCCTTACTCAACTCCAAGAAGAAAGAGGTGACTAAAATTCATGTTACAATGTGACCTCTCTTTCCTTCCCAAAGCCGGTCAAAACTATATGTAACTTGAGTTTACATACCACAAAGCTCTTCCGATGATTGATTTGAAAAAAATTAGTTGAGAGACCACGAAGCTCAATAGCTTGTAAGAGAGAACAAATACTAGCATTATAAAAAAACAAAAACAGAAACCAAAAAGAGGGGTATCTAATTCAAGCGTGGGGTGACTGCTTCACAAATATCTTCACTGGCGTTTCTCCGATTTGTAGTTTCTTTGCGTTGGCATGCAGTCAAAAGAGAGCTGCGCTTCCATTGTTGAGACTTGGAACCCCCGGCGTGAACACTGCGTGTCCATTACGGATTTCGGCGCAGTGGGGGATGGCAAGGCGCTGAACACACACGCGTTTGAGAAGGCCATGATGCACCTCCACCGGTCCGCTCACCGAGGAGGTGCCAGGCTGCGCATTCCGGCAGGGCGCTGGCTCACGGGAAGCGTCACCTTGATCAGTCACCTCACGCTGTACTTGGACTCCGGAGCTGTCATCCTTGGATCTCAGGTCAGCAATTTCATACAGTTTCCTCAAAGTCCTTCCTGAAAGAGGAAAGAGAAGAGAAAGACAGGGCAAGATTTAAATATGGAAAGAAATAAAGCACACAGTCAGCTTCCTTTACAACATCATTAGTTAGAAAAGCCCAAATGTTATTGTAAAGGGAGTTATCTAATTTAGTGGTAGTCACCTTGATCACTCACCTCGCACTTTACTTGGAGCCTGGATCTGCAATCCTTGGATCTCAAGTTAAGAATTTGATAGAGTTAATTTCTTCAAAGTCCTTTCAGAAAGAGGAAACATAAGAGAAAGGCAGGGCAAGATTTGAATATGGAAATAAATAGTGCATGAAGAATCTTATACAACCTGCTTCCTTTACAACAAAATTTGTTAGAAAAGTCCAGATATTGTTGTATATGGAGCTATTTAATCTAGTGGTAGATACGAGGGATGGACTTGACAGATGATGGTAAATTTTGGTAAGATGAACGGGGTTGTTGTAGTGGGAGCTGACTACTCTCTTTTTATGCATTAGTAACATGCATGGGTAATAATGGTTTTTGGGCCCTACCCATTGCAAGCTAAAGCTCTCCCATAGATCCCAAGTTTATGAAGAGTTCACCAGTAGTTCCCCTACACCTTTTCTAAGCCAAATCACCTTTTCCATGGGGTTCTGGTTACTGATATAAGATCGTAAAGTGGGAAGTGACATGTAGGGTAACCCTCTTTCACTTTGAGGGAAACTCCAATAGCAGAGTTATTTGTTTAAAGTAAGGCAAACATTCCTTATTTCTCATTTTTAATTATAAAAACAGCCCTAAGTAGCTTCTAGTATTTCTTTAATCAAATCAAAGAAGAATATGGCAATTAAGATGTATGGTACATCATGACCTTTAGTTCTTTACTTGTGTTAATACTTCTTCTAACTTGAGTTTAAAGACCGCCAAATGAAGAATTGGAGTTGAGAGACTAGTAAGCTCTTTTCCCTTTTCTTCTCCCTTTTCTAGTTTGTCCCTTCATTGTAATTGTATTTTATACTCAAGTACAACTGGTATTTAATGTCATGGTTGTGCTTTTGTAGGACTTCAACGACTATCCTATCATTCAAGGGTTGCCCTCATATGGTCGAGGTCGTGAGCTTCCTGGTCCAAGATACAGCAGTTTGATCAATGGTAATGATCTTGAGGATGTTATCATTACAGGTAATTGATGCTTTCCAATTGTATTGGTTGTTAAAGAAAAAGCAAAATGAAATTCCTCATGCTCTCTATCTTTCCATATCTAAATCTCACATTGCCTTTTTCATTACTTTCCTCTCCAAAAAGTACTTTTTGGAAAACTCTATCTTTCAACCATGGAATGTCTGAGCCTGTAGCTGTGTAATTAAACTGTATTTTTGTTTGAAAAAACCAGATTCTTTTTGGCATATTTTCATACTTCTGTCTCCTACATTGTCGGGAAATTATCTAAATTAGTAAATTACTGATTTTGAATTCTCACTCAAGTTTTTGATATTTTATTGGTGTGATTACAGGTGATAATGGAGTAATCGATGGACAAGGAGTGGCATGGTGGAATGCATTTCAAAACAAAATATTGAAACACACTCGAGGCCACCTGTTGGAGCTTATTGGGGGACGCAACATCTTGATTTCAAATCTAACTTTCCAGAACTCGCCATTCTGGACCATTCACCCAGTCTACTGCAAGTAAAATAATCCCTTACCAAGATGTGAGAGATATGAGAGATATACATAAAGTGGCTTGGAGTTTGGTTTATGTTTGATGGTCTTGTTCATGTTAGGAGTATACAATATTCTATACATTATGTGTATGATATACAGTACATTTGTCACACGTGTGGTTCTCACCAATCAACCCCTAACATTTAGCCCTTCAAGGATGAGATGGCTATGGACGATGGAGAATCTACGAGTGTAATAGATGATATTCTACATGATCCATTACTCTTGTAGGTTCAACCATCATTCATAGCCACCTCGTTCTTAAAGGGTTGAAGATACAGTCAACTCCCTTTACATTAGTCTTGTTGGTTATGTCTGCTATATATAGAGGCTGCTATAATGGGCCGTTGTTCTAATGGACAGGATTGGTGAAGGTTGTAATGTGGGAGTATTGGATGAATGGAAATGACTTTTTGATGGGAGTGATGACAAGTTGGAAGTGCCTAGGAAGCAAGGCCTAGGGAAGGAGTTTGATGATGAATGAGGTTGTAATAGCAAATGGTTGTTATAATGAGCAGAAATTTTTCTCTTGACCCAAGCCGCCTCATATAATGAGATTATTGTGATATCATATGGTTTTCCAAAGGGAGTTGATTGTATCTCTATCATCTTGAAGAATGTTTTCTACAATATCTTTAGAGTTGTTTGTAAAGGTTCAATAAGATACCCTTGCTCCTTATTTTTATATTACTATTTGTTCAATCATAATAGTCATTATATTGGATTTTTTTTTATGGTCTCTCATTTAGAATTGATATCAAGTGTATTAGAGCTTCATGGTCTCTAAGTTCAAGTTAATGATAGTTTGAGCCACCTTTGAGAAGGAAAAAATGAGAGGTCATATTGTACTATAAATCTTAGCCCTCTACTTTCTCTCTGAGTTGATTCTAAAAATTGAAAGCTATTTAGAACTAATTTTAATAATCAATTAATGAAAATCAAATATGTCCAAACTCACGGTAACTTTGCCTCACTTCACAAATGTCTCTAATGTGTTTCATTTGATTTTTCAGAAACGTGGTGGTTAAACATATCACTATTTTGAATCCAGTAGACGGTGCTCCAAACACGGATGGTATTGATCCAGGTAAGAAGCTTGGTGAAGATTACTCATAATCAACCCTTCGTGCAAATGCGTCTGAGTCTATTCCAATCAAACATAGAGATGTTTTTATGTAAAAAGGGTCAATTGTGGATGTTCGTAGCATAGTGCAACAAAATTGTGAAGATGATGTTTGTATTACTAATTAAAAACTGTATTACTAGAACTTCATCTATTAAGGTAGTTTGTGACTCCACAATCAGTCCTCTACAACACCCATGTCTGTCAAAACATCATCTGTTGCGACATCTGTGTTTGTAGATTGTAGAGGGAGCTGGCTGTTGTAAAAGGGAGGTGACTGGCTGTACATAATTGCAATCAAATTCATCCACATTTTCATTTCCAAGATGTATGCTTGTTATGCAGACTCAAGTCAATATGTTTGCATAGAGGACTGCTACCTTCAGACTGGCGATGATTCCATTTCCATCAAAAGTGGGTGGGATGAATATGGGATGTCCTTTGGGATCCCCAGCAAACATATTTGGGTTAAACGCATAGTTTCGTTTCCACATTCTGCAGGAATTTCTTTTGGCAGTGAGATGTCTGGCGGCATTTCTCATGTTCACGTAAGATTTGCAGGAACTTCCTGAGGAACTGTTACCAAAAGTAACTTCGAATAAGATGTAACTCCTTCTCTTTCATCAGATTCAGCTGTAAATAGTTTTTAAAATCACCGCTAAATAGTTCATGATCAGCATAAAGGAGATACAAGGCAGTTGATATTCATCAGAAAAACCTCTTAACTAAAACCTCTTTCAAACTTTAGAGACCATGAAATTATTTCATGAAACTTAATAGACCACCAAATTCTTCAATATCTTAAACGAACAGTAGTGAAAATTATCAAACAATCATTAAAAAATCAGGAGGGGGCTAAGCCATAGTTAAACTTTGGGTGACTTTACAACTGAGTCTGACATTGCTTCAACTAAGGATCTTATCTGAAACATGCTCTTCCATGTTAACTTGTTTCCTGAATTTGTTTAGAATTTCTTTTGAAAACACCATGTACAACAGACGACGATTTCTCTGATCTTGCAGGTTGATGACATGGTCATCTCTGGTGGCAGATGGGGTGTGCGGCTGAAAACTGCCATTGGCCGCGGTGCATACATCAAACACATCAAGGTCAACAACGTAGTCATGTACTCGGTCCTTACGGCACTTGCTATCATGGGTGACTATGGAGGCCACCCCGATGAGAATTGGAACCGGACGGCATACCCAGTGATAGAGAGCATTCATGCGAACCATATCGTAGGTCAAAACATCACACAAGCAGGTCTTCTGTTGGGGCTCGCCCAGTCGCCATGGCAGCAAATTCATCTCCATAGTGTTGCCTTGGAAGTAGTCTCACCAACAAACAAGGCTTGGAACTGCTCCTGGGCGTCTGGATCGTCTTTCTTTGTCTTACCCCTCCCTTGTGTTGAACTTACAAGGTGAAGGAGTTGAGTCCATTTTCAACTAACTTAGAAATCTTGTGACATGTCAAGAACTCAGACCTCTTATAAAGCCAATACTTCAGCATCAAAGTCCCAGGATTAGCAGTCTGGAAAGTTACTTGTCGTCATAGCAGAACATAAGGCCCCCAGTCAAAGCGCAAGGATAACTTGAATCATCACTGATATCACCAAACAGAGACCATACTGACCTTAAAAATATTCAGCACTCGCCCGAACAGATTCAAACCAGATATTCATATCTGGTCGAAAACTGTTCAGTAGCTGCTCCTTCCCAATACAATCTGCTCCTTCTCAAAGACAATGGATACACTAGTGACTAGACACTAGAGGATACACTGCTAATACACCGTTCCCATCTGATCGACCAGTCCACCATGTTTCACAACTTGGTCTGAGTTGCGAACGCCAAGAAAAAAAAAATCAGTTCCGCTATTATTAAATAAAGGATACCACCTGATAGATCTTGACGATACTCAATCTACAGCATGAGCTCCTCTCACTACACGTTAGTCATATGTGGTATTTATTGTGCTGCCGTAGCAGCTGTACGATGTAGGAGCAACACAGCCACAAAAATAACCTAACCTTGAATGTCTTTACAAAGGTGCTAGTATGGTGATTTGATAATACAAGCCTAAAATTTAACGATGCAATAAAAAATAAAATGGGCAAATCAAACCACATGATGTGCTTGCTGCACTGTCCATTTTCTCACACAGTTGCTGGAAACCCTGCACAGAAGCGCCCGTAAAAGATAAATAAACCCAACCGAAATCATCCTATGCACTACAGCAGTTAGAATACACGGCAGAAGTTGAGAAAAAGGCAACATAAGATCATATCGACAAGTCTAGACAAGGGGTTGTGAAATCTTATGATGTGGGCATGACCTACAGGATACGAAGGCCGCCCCTCTCATTGATCAGTGTCTGTGCAGGTCACACGGCTCTTGGTCGATCCACAAACTCTCTGCTCGCCATATTTAGGTGTCAGAAATATAGATGTTAACTATAAGGAATTAACAGACGTTGCAAGTATCATCCCACCCTTACTGTCCTATGCAAACAAGGACGAGTCATTCAATGCAGCCACTCATAGATTACACATTCCCTGGCTGGCAAAAAGAAGCTCTAGAGATCAAAATCACGGGGTCAAACGGCGCACCTACGTCTGCTTGGAGTAACCCGAGGATGAAGGCATCCGTTTCGTTCGAAACATCATGTAACCCACAGGAAGTATCACTCCCAACATCATAATCACTGCTCCTACAATGTACCGCGCAGGCTCTGGTGGCGCAACCTCCAAAAGGTGCCGAACCTGGTTCACATGTAAGACATCAGTTTATCCTCCTCAGGTTTTATACATTATAGAACAGAACAGATTTCTAACCCAATGCTACAACTTATCACGTACAAAACATATCACTTGGGAAGAACATTAGATTGAAATTTAATGTTCTTCGATAACAATCATTTCGAATGTTCTCTCCACATGTTCAACCATTGTACGCAATGATAAGCCGGTATGAATGACAATCGACTTTCCAGTAGAATACACAGTCTAGTCACCTAGCAAAAGGCTCAGACACGCACAAACCATAAATCTCAGCATTAGGATCTTCATAGAAGTTCTCAGCATCGAGAAATTTTGGTCATCACCGCCCTGCAAAGCTGACATCTATAATATAGGCCTACAGCTCAAAAACTAATCCAGAGCAGAATCCGGATCCAATTACACTTCTACAACCCTAATACTCAGAACGTCACTCTTTAAAACAAAACCCTGACCCTTTCTAATCTGAGATATGCCAACATTCCCCCCAGAAAGTCTCAATCATTCATTAAACAGACTAGTAACTTATATCGATACCATACCACAAAACCTAACCAGAAACAGGGTAACAAACCGACATATGTGCACGAAAATAATAATCCTTCTATATATCAAATTTTCATACTTATACACCATTCGCTATTACGTATAATACTCTAAATAAAATAATCCGTCCTTTTTTCCTTCCAGCAACATCCTGGCATCTTAACAAAACACTTGCAGGTTCAAAGATCTAGGGTTTAGGTCCCGAGCAGGCTAAGTGAGCGCAAGTATGGGATTGAGGCGATCCAAAGGGCGTCATCTCAATATCAGGGGGCAGCAAAAAGAAGCAAAAGCGAATGTGATAACTTCCCTGGACCGAAAAGACTCGACAAAGAGCGGAAAGTGATGCGGTTTTAGGCTATAAGACATACCGGCATAGCTGAAAAACGATAGTGCGGCGATGGAGAGCGCGAGTACGGTTGCGAGGCGCGTCTGGACGGAGCAACACGGGCGTAGACGCAACGATGGTGGAGAGAGTGCTTGGAGTGAGCCTTGTCTAGGGTTTCATCGGCTCATTTGGCTCCTTGGATGAAAACCATTGGCTTTGGCTCCTTCGATGAATGCTGATACGGATTTTGGATGAATGTTGATCTGGCTCCTTGGATGACTGCTGATCTGGTTGAAATGGACGGAGGTGTTGGGAAGGCGATGGAGGAGCCGAGAGATGGCGCAGATTGTTTTCTGTGTTTTTTCACTTCGTATGAGTGATTTCTGAAAGCATTTTTACATCGTTTTAACCCTTGAACGCCTATGATTTGAAACATCACAAGTCACCATAAACTCGGCCGCTTACGCCGACGACCTTGCCGCTATTGCTGGTAAACTCAAAGCACTACAAATCCGACTCAATAAAATAGACAAATCCTACGATTGGTCCGGAATGAATGATGGCACCCAAAAATGTGCCGCCACGGGATGTTCAAAGAAATCTAAAATGAACCCCACTGCATTTAAAGCACTTCTGCAAGGTGCCAACATCAAATACCGTAATCAATCCATCCCTATACTACATCAAAACCAAGCATACGTGTATCTAGGCACAAATCTTGTCCCCTCACTACAGTGGAAGATACAAATTCACATTACTACAACAAAACTTACAAACAATGCAAGGAACTAATAACATGCCCGGTCACTAGGAAACAAAAAATAAAAATGGTAGACACCGTACATAGACCCAGAGTAGCATACAATTTCTACACAGTCCCATACTCCATGCCTTCTATCAAAAACTAAACAAAAAAAACCATAGCCATACAAAAATCCATTTGTGGCCTCCCTAAATGTATGCCAATGTCATAACCCACCTCCCACAAAATTTGATTGGGCTATACATTCAAAGACACATATATCACCACCAACTACAACATCCAACCTATAAACAACCCGTCCAATTCACCCCCCCCAATTGATTGCATCCACTCCTTCCTCCGCCCCCTCCAAAATATGAACCCATCCACATATCCCATAAATCTTGTTATTAACCATCAACATAGAAAACATATTGACTCAAGCAAAATTATAAAGAAGGATACCAAATATTTAAGCCAATGGCAACACAATAACAATACCTAAAACAAATGGATACCCCAACGGAACCTCTGCCCATGGCATGACGAAAACACCTCTATCCATAACTCCATACAATTAACACAATATTATCAAAACACCCAAAACAAATTCTACTTAGAAAACGTTCAAGCACACCATCTGCAAGAGCAGTTTGTGACTCAAGATCCGTTACTTTACCCATAATCATTCCCCTCCTCAATATACACACAACCGAATGCAACCCCAAGAAAGACATTCTCACATCAAGCAACATAATTAAAACTAATGAAAACCACGCACATATATACGAAAAGAATGAGAGGCATCTAATCACTATTTTTGTCACTAGATTCTAATGGCTATGGAACCAATACCATAACAAATTATAAACTCCCACAATCATAGAACCAACAATCCAACCATTCAAAACTGAAATAGTTTGGGTGTACCAAAGATATAAATTCCGCATCCCAAAAAATGACCCTCTTAAACTTGCACAATACACATTACCCACGCCTATCATAGACTTACTAATTTCATCTTCAACATCCAACACTCGTACAATTCACCCCTCGTCACATGCTCCATCCAACATACTAAGTTCTATTCACCTTTCGGAAGAGACAAAATCTTTGGCTCATTAGGAAACGCCTTTGACCACATATGGATTAGAAATTGCATTGTGCATCCCCACAATATAGAAGAAACACAACAAACAATACATCGGACAAGACTTGCCACCAAAAAATACCCAAAGTACACCTCTACTCTTATTATCACACCAGATAATAACTGGTGCCAAAACTTTAATCCACACTCACGCCCCTTCCCAGATTCTTACATCATTGCGTTATTTGAGGCACACTCGGTACCATACAAAGAACCCACTATCCCACCCAAATAAAAATCCAATTCTAGGCTTGAGTCATCCACCATACAAATACAATGCATACACCACCAAAATAATAATATTGGAACCATGGAACAACTTGCCACACTCACCTCTATGGCAAATAACCTCAACATTTGCCGATTTTACACAAACATAGTCCCACCTAGACCTTCCCAAACCCCAGTGAATCGCAACAAAAAACGGTATTAACTTAAATACGCAAACACAACACAAACCCGCCTCAATACACCACCTCCCCCTTCCATAAAGTTAGAGCACATATCAATATAGAAGGAAATATACAAGCACTTAAACTAGCCAAAGAAGGACTATGTAAATTCCATAGAAATGCCAAACACCCACATGAACAGGCCCACGCTACCACATACTACCTCCAAAGAGAGAGTTGGTCTTCTATGGTAGACACTTTGGACAAAGACCCCATTAGGTTTTTGAATAAATATCTTAAAAAACAAGAATTAATTAATAACCTCGATCTAACCTCAAAAAAATTCCCTAATACAGACAAATGGACCGATAATAACAACATTGATAATGAGCTCTCTACAAACTTTTGGAAAAATCCCACAACTATAGATTCACAAAAAACATGCCTTATCAGATTTAGTACTGGACAATATATGAGAAATGCCCACAAATAATTCTTCTTCAATATCCATTTAAAACGATTTTCATTCATAACATGCCCCAAATGCACCTCCACAGACCTAGACTTGTGGCTATATATACTCTTCAAATGCCAAAACCATCACATACACTCCCTACTCATCAAAAGGCACAATAAAGCGATATGGGAAACTCAAAAACTAATCATATCCTCAACTAAATTACAGTGCTTAATACGCCGGAACCTTCAACAACAAACCACAAGAAAACACGGTTCCTCCATGGCTACTTCCATGTACATATGAAACCCAAAGATGTCATTGTATTGCTAGATTTAAACGAGATATACTATGCATCAAAGGACTACTATATAAAGTCCCTCCAATGGACCACATAAATACAAACCTTACTATCCAATTTATCAAATTCAAATATTGTAATGACATATTTTTTCCAAAAGCAATTGAAAACAATATCAATAAATACCAACCACTTATTAATGACATTGGAACTCTTTGATGGAAAGTTGACCCCCTTTTTGTCATTGCCGCTGAAGCTAGAGCTACTAAATTTATCTTTTCTATGAAAAGTCTCGAAGAAACATTTAATATCCCTATGAATCCAATTAAATTACATTCACAAAAACCAACACTATTGCTATCCAACATGCAATGTCCATACTTCTATCAAACAAAAACTCAAAAATAACCAACCTCTCTCAAAATTATATGATATCCCTTAAAACGTCCCAGAACACACATTTCGTCTTTACAAATAACCTCTTGGAACTAAGCGCTATGACTTGGTTGGTCTGCGGCTCCTGGTTACTAGTCACTGGTTACTAGTTCGGGTAACTTAGTGTCTACCCTTAAGAGGGAGGAGTAGTTCCATACTTCTAAACCTATGTCCGGTAGACATGGATTAAGTGGTGGAGCAAATAGACACGCAATTCATTCCAACCCCCTTTTGATGACCGGAGTTCTTCTTCTTCTAACGGAATGTGAAGACAATAAAAATCCAAATCTCTCAAGAAAGTCATTGAAGAAAAGGAAAAAGAGCTCGTAGACAAGACTGGTTATGAAACTTGTTGTGAATGACACATTTATATCAAATGGCTTTTGGCATATTGGCAAGAAGACCTACACTTAGTGTCAAGAGAATCCAAATTGGTCTAGGCACGTACAGACAAGCTCTACATTTTTGCAAAATTTTAGGATCTAAGAGGTAGAATGGTATCCGACCAATGTTGAAACATATTTTAGATCATGCGGGAGTATTTCTACAAATTATGTTTGGAAATATAAATCCAAGGCTCCAATTTCATTTTATACATCCTTATTAAAGTTGACAGTTACTCAAGACATATTAATACAAAAATGGAAAGATTCTATTGAAGATAGTAGGGAACTTAGCGAAAGCGAGAACGGTTGTGCGCACTTCAAAAGTTAAAAGCAAAAAGTAATGAAATTACTAGAGAACAACAAAGAAAAGGCAAGAGAATATATTAGCAATAATTTGATGAAATTAAAAAAGCAGAGGAATTACTTCAGAGCAACTAGAGTAATCTGGAAGCATGGAATCAAGTGAATAGAGCCCAAGCCTCATTTGACGAGATAAGGATGGATAAATTGGATCAGAAGATTTTTTCTTTGGGGGAAAGTTGGGCTCGAATGGGTGATAAGTGCTTAGCTGAGTTTTTTAAATTTCCTAAAGACATTAACCAGAAGATCAATATCAAAGAGTTTATCAAGGATGGACAATCTCTACGTTCTCTAGAAACTATTGTTGAGTACGTTCAAAGGTACTATGAGATGTTATACACAAATGATTCTTAGGTGGAGGAAAATTTGGATGCAAGGGAATATTATCTTAATAGTGTCACCAAGTATAGTTTCTTCAATCAAAGTGAAATTCTTACAGTGCCATTGACTCTAAAGGAAGTCATTAAAGCCGCATTAGATTTGAAAAAGTAGAGAACTCCGAGGCATGATCTAGAGTGGTTCTATGATGTATGGGATGAATCGGAAATAGATTTGGTCCGTTTATTATAGAAAATATATGGTAGAAAAAAGATGCATCAAGAATTTAATAGAGGATTACATTTTTTGGTTCCAAAAGGTGGTACGAGGACATCATCAACTAATTATTGACCATTATGAGTTTTGACATCCACTTAAAAATGAATAGCAAAGGCTATTGCAAATAGAGTTCAACCTTTTCTCTTCAAATGGATAAAACCAACACAAACCAGGTTCGTGAAGGGACATATGTATACTTGATAACGTTTTCATATGCTTTGAAGTAATGGAATGGGTGCACAAGAGCAATTAGGATTTGGTGGTTTTGATGCTCAATTTCCACAAGGCCTATGATTGTGTAAATTGGACATTCTTGAAGGAAACAATGAGAAAAACTTGGTTTCTCTCAAACATAGTTGGATTACGCAACAACATTCTATGAGGGGCCAGGCATCATCGGTGATTTTGAATGGTCAAAAGGGCGAGCAACTTGGTGGTAAAAGTGACGTAAGGCAGGGATGCCCATTTGCACCATATTAATACTTTTTGTCTATGATGTGTTATCTTACATGATTAATGACCTAGAGTACGGTATTGAGGAATTAATACTTCTTGATGGCACGTCCATATGAGAAATGCTATTTGCAAAAAATACATCATTACATCTCAAAGGGACTCCAAAGAACTTGGATAAAGCGCATAGACTTCTCGAGAAATTATGTGAAGCATCAGGTGCCAAAATCACTTGGAATAAGTCTTACGCAATATTGGCGTCTAATACAATAAAACACTAGGATTGGGGAATCACATTAGGCCTTTTTTGGCTACGAGAAGGTGCAGCTATGTGTTATCTAGGTTTTCAAGTGGGATTCAAGATTTCACGAGTGAAGGACCAAAAAGCCTTATTGCAAATTTGTGAAAAGCTTAGTTTATAGAGTCCAAAATCGCTTTTAATGGAAGCTGGAATATTGATATCAAAACAAGGTATTCTTTCATCAATTTGCTATGTGGCACCATGCGCCAATATTTTGCAAGGTTTCATTTGAAATATTGTACAAAATATCGTTTAAAATATTGTATAGAGAGGCAATCCTCATCATAATATGATAGCTGGGGTAGCGTGGTCGTTAGCAATTTTACCAATTTCTCAAGGCAGTATTAAAATCTTTGATCCTTCATTGCAAGCAACTACTTTATTAGCAGAAATGATAACTCAAGGCTTGACATTGAGGGTAGAACCATGGAAAATTTTAATCAAACATAGAATGGATATTTAACTAAATATGGACAAAACAAAGTCCAGAAATAAAAACGAGTCAAAAACAAGTCACTGAGAAAAAACTCAGTCGGCGGGCAGCAGAGGCCAAAAGTAATAAAGCAAGAAAAACTCAATCGACAAATCCGATGTCCCAAAATAACATATATCAGTTGCAAAAAAGAGTCGTTTATTGATCAGAACAAATTACAGAGTCGGCTGGCAGCCAACCAAAAAGTGAACATCTCGAGAACAAATAAATACAACTTCCTAGAAGAAACCATCCGATAATAAACTTGAACGGAAACTAATGACACGAACATGAACCCTCAAAATCAAATTATACAACACAAATGTTCACTTTCATGAACTTTACAAAATGCATCCTTCAAATCACGGACAAAAACTAATTTGAAGACCATCGGCTGGCAGCCGAAGGAGAAGACCTAGTACCATTCGATTTCGTCCCATCTGACAATTGTGCGCCCACACTCACGCGCCTTTGAAACCGCCTAATGAGACTGACCAGGTCGATGTGCTTGCTCCAAATATTTAGGCACGCTTGAAAATCTGTAGAGCGGATGGATGAAGGGAAGGATGTCGGTCACCACGTTAGGAATAACATGGTCATTGTCTCGAAGGCTCAAATGACCCTGAAACGGCCAGGGAATATAACAAATGTTGTCGGGGTTTTTCTTGAGAGACCTTGGGTTCACATCCACGAATAGAACTTGATGAGGCAGGCAGACAGAACGCGAATGATTCTTCTGAGAAAGAATAGACATCCACTACAAGAAAACCAGCCCAATGTGACTAGGTTTTATGACTACAGTTGGGCATAAACCAAAATATGACTAGCACTGTTTCTAGTCATTTTGACTTAGTCGCTTCGGACAATCTGACTGGGGGTCATATCGGACACTTCTTCTCCCCAATACTACGTTCCCACAGTGTTTTGGGACCTCAAAATGGGACCTGCAGTGGGACTTGGGTCCATATGACTCTATATAGTCATATATGTATGACTACACGTAGTCATCCATATGTAAATAGTGACTGAATGAATGACTATTTCTAGTGAGGTATAAGTCAACATAATACTGGTTTTATCACTACGTATAGTAGTGAGATGGTGACTAAATAGAGTCATTCATTGAGTTGGGAGAACGTGACTCTTTGGAGTCACATCTATTTGGCAACCCCTAGTCACAAATACTCAAATAGCTTCCAAATGGTATGACTAAATGTAGTGAGGTATCAGTTAATACATGATTGGTTTTATCACTGCGCATAGTAATGAGATCTTGCACGCATTGAGTCATACATTGAGCCATACATTGAGTCATACATTGAGTCATACATTGAGTCATACATTGCACGCATTGAGTCATACTCTAAAGGAAGAAGCATCTCTAAATAAGAGAGAATATGACACTTGTTCGCAAAGAATATGGGATAAATGTGATTACATGTTTCAAATGTATGCTCTCATATATTATTACCTTGATTTTTTCAAAATTAACACTTATAGAGGTGCAATTAGCAAAGAAGAAAGTAGAGCATGTTATAACACTTAACACATAACACTCACTAGTCTTACCAATTGTGTTTTTGTAGGGAAGTCAACTTTTTTTAACATTCATGAAATTATAACGTTTATAGGGATAACACTGCTTCCTTGATCCGTTATGGTTTAGAATGTGATAGATTTATGAGTTTTGAATGAGTCCCAGGTCCTTAAGGGCTTACTTGATGTTGTTGTTTTTCACCAAGGCTGCAGGTGACGGTATCCATTTCCAGAGGCAAAGGCAGATTGCAAAGGCAGGCTTTTTGGCCAATCACAACCTGAAGGAAGCTTTTGATTAACAGAACATCATTCTCAATGAGAGGTACCCTTTAGAATAGAATTTCAACACTAGTGCTGTAGAGAAGTTTCCTCTTGCAAGATTTTGAATGTTAGCATTTGAGATTTTTGCTTCTGATGTAAATCATCTGATTGACATATATGACTACTACTAGTCAGGTTATTTACTACATGACTGGGTGTAGTCACCCAAACCAACTCTCTTACTACAATAAGTCATACATAAACCAATTACCCTTACCATATGACTACATTACTATGACTACACATAGTAAGCACTCAGAGCATGACTCTGGGAACCGGGCAGGAGAACATATGTCCCGTTCCCGTAGCCGTTCCCACCCAGGTCCTCAAAAATATGACTACATATATGACTAGTGCATGACTGGACCCTCTTAGGACTGATTTTAGACTAAACCAATGACTGAGGTGACTACTCAGTCATATGCGCTTAGTCACATCCAGTCACATTGGGCTGGTTTTCTTGTAGTGATCGTTTTGTAACTCCAAGGAAAATTTATGCTCTGCGCTAAGTCACGTCTGCTATAGACAAATGACAGCCTATCCATAACACCAACCGGAAGAATATGCCGCAAGACAAGTTGTAACTCCTCCATCGGCATCGTTGACCAAAGCGCGACGTTAAAGCAAGGGAGCAACATATCAAAAAGTTTCTTCAGGCCCGGCCGGCGAACTATATTCTCACGAGTGCAAGAACCACAAGTTGGCACACGCGGTTTTATAAAGCAAAGGAGCCCATTGACACAGAGGACAACACACTTTCGATACGGTGAAGGGGTTCCATATAAGCATTTGAAATAAAATGATGACCCCTGGAAAATAAAAAAGAAGACAATCGTCATGATGCCGAATATTAAGGAAGGATGAAAACACTGTATCGTCGGTTGCCAGCCGACGGGGCATAACAACGCACATGACCATCATCAGAGATGAAGCACATACATGTGATGAAGGCAATACATACACACATGAAAGCTGGAATTAGAAAATATATCATAAAATCACAAAAATTAAGAAATTACAAGGAAAGGAGGATGAGTTTCTGATTTTCAGTAGCAATAAAGAGGAATAGAAACTCGAAAAAGCCCATTCGAGAATAGATGGATACTTAGTTCGAGTAGGTTATTAACAGCTTCGATTCCACTTCATCGGGACAGTATGGAGCGTCGAAACCCAAGGCTTGGGGATAGATGACTTTCCTGTACTTTTGATGCTGAAACGACCCAGGGTAAAGTCGAGAAGTTCCAAATTCCCAATTTGCATGGCAGTACCCCTGAACATTGACTCGAGACTTCAAAAGTCCCGAGAGAAAGGGAACTAACGCACTCAATAGATAAGGCTGCATCCCGGGAACTGAGATCTCCGGAATATTATACTTAAATAGAGAAGGATGAACAACATTATAGGGGCTATTGAGGATATTCTGGAGAGGAAAGGGATCAACGAGAAGCGTGTTCCGCTCATTTGCATCAGGCCCGATTAAATAGCGTCTATCAGAAAACATTCGGGCTAACCTCTTCAGCAGCGGCGCAGCTGAAGTCGAGGGATTCTTGGCCGTAGAGGAATCACAGTAGGTAGTGCCCAACACTTTTGTGTTCTTTCGCAAGTCAGGGAAAACTTCGAACAAGTGATCCATGTGTCGATGGATCGCTCTGGAATTATCGGTTGACCAAAAGGCCAACGAAAAGGACGACTGGCAGAAAGCAAGGAACTCTCGAAGCCCAGGCCTAGATTTCTGATAAAAGCTCTTCCTCTTAGCATTGCCACGACAAACAAAACTTTCGGCGAAGAGTAGCCCCCTTAGTTCAAGGACGAGGTAGTAGCTTGAAGGACCCACCTGAATGTTCGTGTGAACCAAATCGGAGCTGAGGTCGGTAGTTGGAACTGAAGCAGACGAAGGTGTCGGCTGGGAGCCGACGACATTGACACCGATAGGACAAGCACCATCCGAAATTAAATCGTCGGTGTCTACCACCTCGATGTGACAGCGGGTGAAGCCAGAAGCGACAGCGACATTCCCGGGACGCATCGGTGATACGATCTCAACTACGACAGCAAGTTTGATTACAACTGTAGGCTCCCCGACACGCTGAAGTGAACATTGGCCAGAATCGACATGAAATCCAAGACCGCTAGCGGCAACAAGTTATTTTTGATGCTCTGGTCTCTCGTAATCTCCCAACAGTGAGTGAAAGCCGCTGAAGCGCGGGGAGATATCCGTCAAGTCAACGTCTCATGGATCAGTCGCAACTGCAAATTGGTGCGAAATATCCCTAGGAACTCCGACTTCAAGGAATAAATTTTGCATCTGAAGTCAATAAAACAGACATGCATAGATTTAGTGAGGCACCAATCACAAATAATTGTTCAAAAAACAAAAGAGCTTTATTACCAAAAAATTGTATTTACAGCAAGTCAAGAAAGGTCTGACAAAATGAACATTCGAGGGCGTCGGCTGCCAGCCGACGCTACAATCCTAAGAGGAAGAAATACTAAGACGCATCGAGCTGGGATAAGCTTCGACGTATTCCGCCCACTTTGGATCATCGGGCCAGAGTCTAGGATATCCGGTCGAATCGATTTTCTCACGAACATACTCAGGAACAGGCAATCCCGAAGAAACCAAATCGGAAAGGAACTGAACAACAGTAGGAAGAACGGCATTCTTCACGGTCTCCTTCGAAGTCAGATCGAACGTCAGGGGATGCATGACATTGAGGGGACTGTTCCGGACATTAGCAAAACGACAGCAGTCGAGAAGAAGAGTGTTTAGGCTATTCGCTCCAGTGCCTAACAGGCCGGACGGATGCAAAAACACAGTAGAAAGCCTTCGAATATATAGAGTCCGACTGTTGAACATGTCGCCGCTGTGTCGTAGAAACTGTTGTCAAAATGATGTCTAATTTCTCTAAGGATGCTACACTGTCCCTCGAGAGCTATCATTTGTAACTTCATAAAGGAGCTGGATTGGTCACTCCAAACTGCCACAGTGAAGTTGGAAACACAGAACTTGAGAAACTCTTTCAGCATCGGTCGAAAGATGGTATGCCATTTCCTGTCGGCTCCAACACCTTGCGCCATTAAGAGACCGTTCAAGGATAAGACAAGGAAGTACTTATTGACCTTCTCAGATGGTCCGGCGCGGAGCGATTAAGACCATTCACTTGCGTCGCCAACTCCAGAGTCAACCTGAAGAAATGAATGGATGACGATGTATGAATTAAGAACCCATCAAGTGCATAGGAACTTGAGTTAATTAAAATCGATGTTTATTAGGGGTAAACATTCACACAAAGATAATATCTATGTGCGAACAAAAAATAAAATTCCATAGGCATGAGGAATGTCATGAAAAGAAATGTAATGAATTTAAGCGTCGGCTGGCAGCGGACGGATTGATCTAACGTCTACTTGAAAGTGACCTTGGACGCTTCTCGCTTGGAAAGGACCAAACAAACTGCTCCCATTCGGGTTCTCCAGGAAGCAACCGAAGGTTCCCCGGGACGGCTACCAGCCGAGTCTTATAAGGATCGACAGGCTTAGGTTCAAGAAAGATCACCCTGCGGCCGAAAGGCACATCAGAGACGACGGCAACATCAGGCAAGACCGCGTCTACACTCGCTGAGAGCCCATCACTCAACTCCGGATTCACAACTTGAGGACGAGGACGATGATGCTTGTCACTTTGAAAGGGCAAGGCAAACTTCTTCACCAGGATAAGGTGGTCCACAGTTGAGGTGTACAAGGGTACAGTCCATCCTACTTCCTTCATCGCACTCAGAAAAGAAGTTATCACCGAGAGGGCTTGCCTACTCTCTTTGGCAGTCTCAGTTGAAGTGAGAGTGTAGGGTATGGGATGAATGGCGTTATATGGAGAATTCTTGACGTTCGAGTACGGATGAACGTTAATCAGGAGGGTGTTGGCGCTATTGGCTCCTTTCCCTATCAAATCCCCATAACTAAGAAATAACGTTGATAGCCTCTTGAGGTAGAATTTCTTGCCATCGATAGAATACCGAGCTACGTCGCAAAGGGTATTATCGAAGACATGTTTGATTCTTTGAAGAATGAATTTGAACTGATCTTGCAAGTCGTTAAGAAGAGTCCCCACTCTAGCCGGACTTTCGGAACTCCAAATCACGACAGTAAAATTATCAACACAGTACTTGAGAAATTCTTGGGTGTGAGGCCGGAACTTTGTAACACAGTGAGCGCCATGCGTGAGAACCAAACCATTCAATTCAAGTACAAGAAAGTAATCTTTAAGGGGTGTCAAACCCACCTCAACCATGTGCTCAAACGCTTCGGATTCTCGATCGGCATCAACCTGCTCCACTGCACCAGAAGCAGCAAGTATAGGAGTACTAGTGCCCTGATCAGTTGATTTAAAGAAAGACCATTAAAGGACATTAGATCCCTAGTCGGCTGCCAGCCAACGAACCGAATCAGAAGATTAGACAAGGTCAGAGAATAATTCAGAAAATCAAACATAAAATTAGCAGTGTATCCCAGCACAGAATCATGATGGGTTTCTAAATATTTCAGAAAATTAGTTGCACGCTAGGTCACTAAATTCTGAACCTACAGTAAGCTAACTATAAAACTAACTTCTAGATGGATTGCCTGCGCGATCCACAACAGGAGACAGGGACTCGTTTGGGAGATCTTCGCCATCGGGGGTCATTGGGGTGTCCGGTCTGGAAGAAGAATTGCTTCTTGAACCATGCTTTGCAGCAGAACCCTTTGTCTTTGCCGATGGTGACGTCGCCCGCTTCTTCCCTGAAGTTTTGTTGGTAGTCTTTGCCTTCTTTGCTTTAGGGCTTCCAAGAGGAACGTCAGTACGCGTTGAAATTACGGGAACTTCATTCTTAGGTCCCGGCGGGACAACTCGAGAATCTCGAGTAATCGATCTTCGGGCAGCAGGGTCCTTTGCGAGATTTGGAGGATGGACAGTCTTTGCATTAGTACCCGCTACAGATGAGACGCCAGTCCGGACAACTGTTTTGACTTGCGGTTGCTCGGCCAAATTGATGACCACAGACCCGGAAGGCATCGCCTCTTCCACTATTGTAGGCAACACAACCGGCATGGATGACTGAGGTCCTTGGACGATATGGGTAATCAGATGGTCAAGACTGGTCTTCTCTTCATTTATCCGGACTTCACGATCAGAAGTCTGGTCGTCCGATAAATCATACACATCCAATGAATTCCGTGACATGGATGCTTGGGTAGATTGAACCACAAACTCATCCACAACCTTCCGAGCAACACGAGAAAATTCATCGTCATCCACAACCTTTGGTGGTGGCGCAGAAGTCTCTCCAAGCTGGGTAACAACAAATGTCGAATCCGACGGCTGAGGCCAGGTGATTCGATTAGGAACACCAGACGGCTGCGGGAGAAACGACATGTTCTTAACGCGCTCCTTCGCGATAGCAATGTCAGCTTCCTCGCGCACAAACTCAATCACAGTTGCTTTCGCCCGCTGAGAAAAAATACGAGAAGATAAGTCAGAAACCCGCTGCAAAAAACTGTCGGCTGCCAGCCGACGAGATGCAATGACAAGAATTGGTAAATGCAGGACAAAAAAAAGAGCAAGCACGACAAGGGTTAAGGAAACCAACCAAGACCAAGGCTGTGACATTTCCACCACCCCAGGCATTGAAGACAGTCAGGTTTGATTCCTTCACCGCTAAGGTGGGACTCAATATTGCGGTGAGCAAACCCATGCATGGATTGCACACATCTCCACACCAGCTCTCGGTCGAGGGCGAAGCAGCATCGTCATAGACAGGATTAAGAGGCTTCGTCAATCCCGTCACCTTCTTGAACTGGCTGAATCTTTCACGCTCATGACTCGGTTTGTTGTAGAGGATTCCGACATTAGCCAGAGGTATGTTGTGCATGGCTGACACCTTGAACTTCCGGCTACTATCAGGGAGGTAGCGAATTATGTGGACGGCACATAGTCGTGTCGAATTGCAACATTCCGACTCAATTTGGAAACTGGAGTTGTCGTCGGTAATAAGAATTGTAGGAGCAAAAATCTCAGACTGTTCATCATCACTCACTCGCAGTACCCTCTGCACAACTGCTTTGAGCCCGTCTCTGCCTATAAAGATCGATTCCCCGGCTTCGTCGAATCCAAATACAACGAACATCTCGTGAGCTCCCTTCTCGAGTTGCACGTCTCTTTTGTTGCCGATCTTCTTCACCAGTTCGACAAGCCCCTTCGCAACACGAACATCAAAGTGAATAGCAAACTCATCAACCAGATCCTCATCACAAAGAACGGCGTACTTATTTACTGCCGACTAGAACTCGGGCGGGGCCTCGTTGGTTGTTGGAGTAATCCCGTTGTTCCTCCCCTTCAAGAATGCTAAGCCAACATCAGACTGCTCCAATTCGCGTTGGATGTTATCAAGGGTTTCATCGTTGATACCCTTTTCAGCGGCAAGCAACGTAAACTGCTCATACGCCCAAGGGACATATGCGGACTCTCCAGGCTTCTTCAGTGGATAATCGCCGTACTTCAGCATCAATTTGTTCTTGATGATGTAGTTCATCTTTACATCCTTTACCCACGACTTCATCGACACACCAATAGCCCCCTTCTCCTTTCCTGCGTTCACCTTAATATACACCTTATCCAGAATCGCCTCCGCCAGCTTCATGGAGTCCTCATCACGCAGCTTGACGAGGTACGAAAGGTCCGTGTGCGTGATGTCCCGCTGCGGCATTCGTGGAATCTGAAGAGGAGGTTGACCATTCTCCCCAATTAATTGACCCATCTGCCAAGCGGTGAAAATCACTTGCCACTTGTTGTAGAGATCATCAGGAACGAAAACAAGGGGTAGCTTCTGGGTCTCCACGTCTTTAGCCTTACTCATAATCACAGTGAGGTGATTCTTGCAAAAATCCTGCAACAATCACGATGAATAGAGTCAGGTTCCAACACATGTAAGGCCGTCGGCTGCGAGCCGACGGTCAGATACACTGAAGCCACACAACAAGATGAGCATGAACAAACAAGTGAGCACTAAAAGTACCTTCCAGGCAGCATGGTCTTGAAGCTTGTCAATGCGACCAAGCTCAATCCACCTCTCCCTCATTCTACGAAGCTGGGGAACGTAGGTCTCTTCCGCTTTCTTCTCGGCAATATCAACGTTCAAGAGGTTCGAAATTTTCACCAGGTCGTCTTGAGTATTCAACCGGAGTACGATAATGTCCCACTCCATGAAATACTTAGCTCTCGACGATTCGGGGTCCTCCATCTCTCCGAGCTCCTTACACACAGAGTATGTGTGCTGCCCACCAATGATGAACCAATGACAATTTGGTTCTTCATACCACTTGTACGTCTGACCGCCGAAATGAACTTGGTCCTCCATCATTTTTGGCACGCTCCTGCGAAGAAGTTCCATACTCTTTAACTCCTTCCCATCTTGAGCAGAACCTGGTGGAGCAGGTAGAGGAACGCACTATAGTGGCGGTTTTGCCCGCCAAGGACCAACAACTTTGTAGATGATTCAAAGCTGGTCGAGGCGCCTTTCGACGAGTTCACGGTAGACCATTCCATGGGGCGTAAGGTGGATCTTTGACGAATGAATCTTTACTGGCAGAACCTGCTGCCCAAACGGATAACAATGCCCTAATCCTTTCTCAACCGTGTTGTACATCTCTTCGACCTCCTTATTGATGGTATTGGATGAGAGGTTGTTCAGACATACCAGCGCTTCGGCCACCGTCTTCACCTTCGCAGTTTTCTTAGACGCCCGCTTCTTTGGAGCCGGATCAGGTGCCACAGCAACAATAGTCAGCGCAGAACTGCTAGCCTTTTTTGAGGCCCTAGGCTTCTTTGCAGCTTTACGTCTGCCATTCCCCTCAGATCCGCCATTGAGTGCCACTCTCTAGTCCTTCGCCTGCATAAAGCATTCCACCAATTCCGCGCGGCTCTCTGGATGCAAGTCGGTAAATTGCATGCCCACCTCCTGTGCTGACATGCAGAGCTCATGTGAGCAGAGGGCCCAACGAATTCGAACAGCATAGGACTTCAGGTCGTCGTCGGCAACTCGAACCTTCACCATTAGTAGGAGTCGAATACAGTCGTCGTCCTCAGGATCTTCCATAATATCCATCACGGCGACAAGGTTTCCACCAAGAAAACTCTTGGCCAAGTGCTTCCCGTTGATTCCCATTTCAGTCACCTCCCCTAGCCTCCAAGTAATGCCCCATTCGGTCAATTCAGGACGAGCCTCAAATGTGGCATTCGGTACCTGATTATCGAGCCAGACTGCCTCGTCCTCACTAATAGAAGGCCCAAACAGCCACTTCAGCTTACTCAACCTGCGCAACAAAATAGCGAGCATTGCTCGTGAGCCACATCCGAGTAGAACGTCGTCGGCTGGCAGCCGACACTAAAGATTACCATTGGAACAGAGCACAATTGCTACAATATATAGCATTACTTCATTCAATGGAACTAAGAATTAAAAAATCCAAAATATATACAGCTTGCCGTCGGCTGGCAACCGACGGTGAAAGAGAATTATACCTATCGACTGACGTCATTTTGTCGGCTGCTGGAAAAAACCCGTCGGCTGGTCACTTTGACTCTAGCGCTCGAGCTCCTCCGCCTCGTTCCGCCTGCTCGGTGCTCCTCCACTGCTTTCTTCAACTTCCGAAAACACTACATCGGTTGGCCGCGGACGGATTCAGTCCTAAACAAGGAAAAGTCTTACAACCTATTCCTGAAGCTACTTAACTAAACCAGGAAGAGTAGATTGCAAATAAACCGGTTTGGTGGAAGCCTGACCTTTCATACGTCGTCGAATCTGAACGCCGCGACCGTTCGATCAACTTTCGTCCTTAATCGAAAGGCCATGAAAACGTCTCGGTAGTCTGATTGTTTGATAGTCTCGGTAGCCTAACAGTTTTCATCCAACTGGCTGGATTTACAGTTGGCATTTTTAATTTCATTTAAATTTATTTTTTAATTTTCCAATACTCAGATTACTTGTCATTTTTGATCTGATGTAACTTTCTTTTTAATATTCTAATATAGATTTTCTTAAATGTCTCTTTTATATATTCTTTGATTTTTTGAAATTTCTTTTTAGTTTGGCTTTCGGATTCAACTCATTCTTCCTCGTCATTTTTATTTTGTTTTTGATTCTCTGATAAAATCTTTTCGAATTTTGCAAGGAAGTTTCGTGTTGAAATTTCACATTCGATTCCGTTCGAATTTGAATTTGAAGTCCAAGAATGTATGCGCGCGAATTTCTAGGCGCGAATCCACGAAGGTGTTTCTGGCGCGAAATTTCAAAATCGACTTTCGCGCACATGTTCAGCTGAGAGAGGGATATCAACGCATCTACTCCGTATCCTCTGTCATTACTCGTCTGCTTCTCTTTATTGCACCTGCTCTCACACGCTTTCATGTAGTATAGTTATTGTCTCAGCCTAGATCGTCCGCTTTGCACTTTTCTGCACTAATTGTATTTAGCATTCAAGCATTCTACCTGTTGCGCGTTGACTAGCACTTTCTGGAAGTAGGCGTTCATTTATGGTGTAGGCGATCATGTCTCGTTCAATTCTGTTCAATGCTTTCTCCGGTTAGAGCTCAGATTCCATCTTCAGTAAAATCAGTGTATTATCCTGCAGCTTTCCAGATTTTGAGTAGCAATTTGATACTGTGTAAGTCGACCTTGTTGCCTCACCTTAACGCTGATTCTGCGTTGATCACCTGACTACCTGAAGTCTTGATACACTAAACACTGGAAACCGAATGTGTGTACAAAAGTGCTCCTTCCCAGTTTGTATCTGCATTCCAAGAAATCACGCACATGCTCTTTCCAAATCACAAATTCCCAAGTCTCATGCAAAAGCACTGAAATCCTTTGGAAGTTCACTCGAAACTCGAAACCCTAATCTTGAATTCTAATCCAAAAACCTAATGCATCAGTTTTGACTTTGTGACGCATGCATTCACACACTTCCTATTTGTGAGCCATTCTCGAGCTGGATCCATAGGTTGATATCTTCGACAAATTTTGTCGGCTCCCAGCCGACGAAGCCCAGTTGGCATTCTGGATCATGGACTGCGGACCCATTTTATCGTTTATGAAGAACGGAAAATCAAGTCGATGGAAGCCACGCAAAGGTGTTCAAGTTGCCTTAACTCACTCAGGTCTCTATTATGCTGGATGCACAGTTGTTCAAAAAATCATTCTGAGGGATCCATGGATTATTCGTGTCAAGGTAATCGATGTTTCCGATTCGATGGAAATGCCCATTCCGTTCCCAATTGATAGACTATCCATGCTTCGCCAATGCTCTGGCCGGTCAATCGATTGGGATGCGGCTGACCTTCGTCCATTCGCTATCATTGACAAACTCATTGAGGATCTACCGGAATCCATATTGCAACCCGTTGAGGAAATCAAACTAGTTCTGTCGTTTCTGAACCTTCGTGACGGAATGAAGGTTGCCCTCCTTGTTGATGTCATGGGTCACAACTGTTGTGCAGGCGTTGGAGTTATCGACGAGTGCTCACCAAAGGGATCGTGGGAAGGGTTCCTAATTCCTCAAAGCTTCTTTCTGGTTGTCCGAATCTAGACAGTAAATGTTAAGTTCCTCACTTATACCGCATACTGCGAGCTCCCTGAGGTGAACACGCTTGGTGACACGGTGGGTAACCTTGTTCTCTGGAGTGGCTATCGAGTTCGCCCCATGCGTGTCGGTGACGACACTGGATACTCCTCATCTGATGAATATTCAGTGAGTGAGATGTGAGGCGCTTCGGATGACGACGATCGCAGGGACAAGATCTATGATGATAGCACTTTTCAAGTGTCCAAAGGATTCAATGCGGATTCAGGAAGCGACTCCGAAGCATGTCGAGAGCGATATGAGGACGTTCCGTCGGCTGGCAGCCGACGTTCAACTGATCAACCACCGATTGAAGCAACCTTCCCTTCAGGGGTCAATTGTGATCAATTTCAGTATCCGGATCGACCACAATGGAGGAACAAGTACTGCCATTTGCTCGACAATAATCTCGCTTTAGTTGGGCAAGCGATGATTCAAGTTTGTCTGCCGCATGAAGCATGTGATGCGGACGTTTTGGGTGACACTGACGTTGGCGTACTCTTTGTTTCTGAGCATGAGGATCTTCAAATGACGACGCGGCGCTAGAAGATTTTGCGCATGCGCCTTGAAGGTGGTCCACTGCTGTCAGAGTGCCTCATCTACTGCTCTGAGCACAATCAAGCCACATGTAAAGATGACGGGCTTGAGGGGGTGGCCAAGGATCCATATAGAGGTATGAAACGGAAGCTTAAGCAGAAGTGCGATGTTTCTGTTACCAAGTTTCGACGCCTCCAGTCCAAAGATTCTTGTCAGCTTGTTAGTTCGAAAAAGTGTTGTTCGAGACGATGCTGTCAGATTTTTCTTTGGGCGGACACTTGTAAAATCCGCCAGCAGTTCTACTCCTCAAGCTTTGAGCAACGACGTGAAACTGCGTACGCTGTTCAGGGCCAGCTCTACGATGTTCCTGGCTTCCGGAAACCCTTCATAACTCTGCATGGTGTCGACGTTTGCGAAGTTGCGTGGTTTCGCATTCATGGTGTCTCCAAGTCTGCATACTACAAGTATAAATCGGATTCATTGAACGGATGCGTAAATGGTGGTCATGGAAATGCGGGAATTCTGCGCCCCAGGTCTCAGACTGTTCAGGCTCGTGGGACCATTTCCAGAATCATTAACGATAATGCAGACCACATGCCAAATGAGTTTCGAGTCATCGGCAACAAGAAGGTTGCATCTCTAATGGTTCTTCCTGCTGCGATGGACTGGAATCATCTCCGTGACATGTCCAACCTGGTATGGTTTAACATTATTACTACTTGCACATTTGACTTGCTCATATAACCCATTGTGTCGGCTGGCAGCCGATGCATGTCTATTTTTGCATCTCATTAATTCTACCTCATTACTCTTGATCGCTATCTCTTTCGATTCCAGGTGAACTCTGAATGTTGTGTCAAGCTGATTTCGCAATCTACTGTTAGTCGATTGAAACGGAAGTTTTTTTGGAACGTTGAAGTGAAGGCCGTGGGTAGCAACTTTTCGAGATATACTGAGTGTGACTATCTGGTTGAGTTTCTAGCCAAATATCCTCGCGGGTCCGACGAATGGCAAGCACTTCATGATGATCGGGCGAGGCATCTCAACTACCAAAGTGTTTGCCGTAATGTGTAGTCTGGATGGACATCTCAGTCCATTAATTACCCGTCTGAGTTTCTCTGCATTATTCACGACAAAATGGACACTTCAAAGACGGTCATTCCAAGAATGCAGCGGATTACGAAGGCGACCGCACGTCTTGGACAGATTCCTATTTCATGTACTGGCATGCTTACTCACGGTCACGGCGACGGTGCGTATGCGCATTACTCGACGTCCTTATGGCCTGGGAACTCCAATTTCACAATTTCGTCCATTTGTTGTGTTCTTCGGGCATTGGAGCGCCGACCTGTGCGTGAGTCAAAGCAGTTTTTTACATGTCCACCTCAGAATTCGTTCTTTGAATCTTTTCTCCGTGGTAATTCTAGATGTAGTTCGTCGATTCCAGAAGCTAGGGGCGATCCCCTTCCAGTTTCTTCGCTCGCTCAACCGGAAGTTAAGCTTCCTCGGAAGCTGTATCTCCAACTTGATAACTCTGCAAAGGATAACAAGAACAGGTTCGTCATGGCCTTCTGTTCGCTTCTCACAGCCAGACGAATTTTTAAGGAAGTGACTGTGGGATTCTTGATTGTCGGCCACACTCATGAGGACATTGAGGCGCATTTTAGTTACCTTTCAAAATTCATCAAACGGAAAAACATTTACTGCTTAGCTGACCTCATGAAATCTTTCATGGACTCTGAGAAGACAGTAGCCCTTTATTCCTGAACTTGTTCAAGAGGTTGCTGATTTCAAAAGTTACATTGCTGATTACCATCACGAAGGCAAGAATAAGCTTGTTGGCCTTGGTGAGATGCACCTTTTCAAATTTTACGTTGAAGAGGAAGGTGAAGATGCGGGATGGCCGGTCATGAGATACAAGAGAAGTGCGACGGATTCATCATGGCTCCCTCCGGGTGAGGCTCATTTGTTTTTGTCATCGTTCTGTTTGCATTCATTTTCTGCTGATTTTCTTGTTACTTATTTGTCGGCTGCCAGCCGAAGGATTTTACCTTTGTGCTTCTTTTGTCCTTCATTCCTTCCATTTCATTGCTCTCTTGTTTTTGTCTAACTTTTTTGTATATTGCATTTAGATAAGCCTGTGAAGATGTGGAGGGCGGATCAATTTGGGAATCCTAACCTTCCGATTGGTGATCCAAAACCAGTACCTTTCAAGCCGCTTTGGGATGACGTTCATGTCAACGAATCAAAGCAAAACAAGGAGAAGGAGGTTGCAAGAGCCACTGGAAACAGCGAGAAGCAGTCCTTCATCAAGAACAATATTGCAAAGTATATTGAGTTCTGGAGGACGGGCATGGTGTTATAGTTTGCAGTGTCAGTATCCCTCCGGAATGCACTTAATCGTCACTAAATGCTTCCAAAGTAAACCACTCCGGTTTCGTTCCCACAGAGATCTATTTATCCTTTCAAATGTCTAAAATCACAAGTCTATTTATCACCTAAGTAGATAATCTTTTTAAGTTATAGTTCCGGATCCTTCCGGATCTCGCAATCTACGTAAACATTCCGGAACTAGCTTCCGGAAGGGGTCTTTTCCTTTTCGACGTTTCCGGAATTGAATTCCAGAAGACCGGAGGGTAGTTTGATTTACCTCTGTTCCTCCTCAGAGCGGCTTCCGGAAGGTTTAAGCGAGTGACCGGAAGACCACTGATCCTATTTTGTGTAAGTGGCCGGATTCCCCACTGCCTGGTGACTTTAAGTGGCTAGACACCCACTGCCCCGGTGTTTAAAGTGACCGGACAATCACTCTTTCCTTACTCTACTAACCGGCAATATGGTGTTGTTTCCTAGACGTAACTCTCACAACATTCGGAAGGCCTTCCGGATGCGGTCACACAAAGGTACATCCGGATAACAACAACGTTCCCGTAGCACTTTTGTAGCTCCGTGGAAGTTAGGGATATGGTTGTGCTTGGGAGGACTCCTTCTAATCTCACATAGCAGGTTCTTCCGATCGTGGGGGTAAACTCCGGTTTTGGACCGGAGTCCGGGTTCACACGGACTATTCCGTGCCCTAGAGAATACCAGGAACACCTCTGCAATATATCTCTTCCCCTCCTGGTTCTTCCGGACTTCTGAAGGTAACCAGGAACACCTCTGCAATCTCCTCCAGTTAGTCCGGACACTCCCCTGCTGAAGATCTAAACCGATTCACTCCTTAGGACCACCAAACATCCCTTGCCTCCAAGAACCTGATACAAACACTGACTACGGTAACGGACCTTGCACCTTGCAAAAAAAACAATTTCCGTCACACACCCTGGGTAGCAAATCTAGAGATAGCTCCGGAATATATTCAATCATAAGGAAAATGATACAAAACAAGATGCTGAGTTAAGAAAACTCATTAAACTAAGTACTAGTGAATCAACCTGATCCGGGTGTTATCTAATTTACGAAAAATCCGGAAAATCCTATCTAAAATCCCTAAAGGTCCGGGTTCAAATCCTGAGATCCGAAAATTATGGATCTCAGATCCGATTTATCCGCCGGGAATGCCTTCTGAGTTTCCGGTTGACAAATAAGTCGGTAGCCGGGTGCAATCTGGAGCCCCATCGTTAATCGCTACGACAAGTCTGATAACCGGAGTTAAGTAATCTAATAGTAAAACCAACTACGGAGTCTTCTTGTGTCGTTCGCTCCGGCGTACCGGAGATGCTCCCATGGTCTGCCTCCGGCTACCTACCCTGTCCGAAGAGGGTTCCGGTACCGATCCGGTTCCGGAAGCTGGGGTTTCAGCCTCCGGTTGGTCGGTCGGAATTGCTGCCTGCGTGGCCTTCTCCGCTCTGCCGATAGGAGTTCCTTGCGTACTCTTGGGGCTGGTGGCCGCCTCCGGATAGCCTCGCGACAGGGGTGAAGTAGTCTTCCGGCGCCCGGAGGTAGGTGGCGAAAGATGGACCCGGAAGCCGGGAGAAGCTCCCTGGAATAGTGATGAAGGAAGGGGGGATTTCCGAGCCGTCTCCGGACTGTTGGGAGGAGCCCTACTCTGCGGTCCGGGAAGAGCTGATTCCGGTGTTGCCACTGGCTCCTCCAAAGGTTCCTTACCCTTTCCGGAGGGTTCCGGCACCTGCGGTGAAGGTCCGGTCGCCTCCGGGGAAGAAGTAAGGTCGATGGTAGGGTTGGGCGCTGCCGGTTTCTCCGAAATAACAGTACTGGTTGCGTTATTCGCCAGTACTTGCATTTGTCCCCAGGCCTTCTCCATCTTCCGGCCGTGGTCGAGAAGGAACCGGATGATCTGACCCCGGTTCGGCTCCACTCCTTTCTCCAGGTATTCTGTGAAAAGGAGGCTCCGGTTGACGGTGTCGACCGGAAAACTGAGCGCTGATCGGACCTCGCTCATGGCTTGTGCTGAAGCGATGGCTTTGTCTTCTGCCGCCTTCCGGAGTTCTTGGGCTTCCTCCAGCGCTGCGTCTGCCTTTGCCAAGTCCTGCTGCATTTTCGTCCGGGCTTGTAAAAGGACTCGGTGCTGTGCTTCCATCTGCTCCCGCCGGAAATCGCTCTCTCCAAGCGTCTTTAAGCGAGGAAGGATCTCCTCCGAGTCCTCCACCCGGAGCTCCCCCATGATGCTATAAATCAGGGCGGTGCTGTCATTGAGGTGTTGGTTGATCCGGGTGGCTCTCCACGCGACATGTTGGAGGAGCTCCATGATGTCCTCCTTGTTCCTCCCGGTGAGTGTTGGAAGGTCCGGAGTCGGGCATCGACCGGGTCTCTTTGAAGGTCCTGCTCCGTCATCATCTTCATTCTCCTCCCCCGGAGTCGGGTCTAGACGGGTGGTCGGGGAACGCGCAGGTGGGGATTCCGGTTGCATGGAGCGACTCCTCTTCCGTGTCTGAGGGGTTGGTGCCGGAGCTGTCTCCGTATCGTCATCCTCCTCCCCCTTGTCATCCGCCTCGACCCCTCCGTACCTTTGAATCGTAAGCAGCGCCTCGTACTCGTCATGCTCATCCGGTTTGAGTAACTCGTGCCGGTGGTAGAGGTGAGTAAGGTACGCTGGCAGCGGTGACCCTGCCTTCCGGTTCCGGTGGAGATTTTTGACCAGCCGCTCCACCAAGTCTTGCATGAGAGAGGCCCAATCGACCTTGATCTTCTCTCGCATGGCTCCCAAAAATGTCGCTGCCCACTTCAGCACTAAACGCTTGGGTTTCTCCGGGTGAAAGATAGGGTTTAGAAACCCTATCACAATCCGGGCTTTTGGGTCAGTCAGGTCGTCGATGGAATAACCCTCCTTCGGATCAGCCGGCCCCCTGAACTCTTTCTCCGTGAGCTCATCCTTGCGCTCCGCCACCTTGACGTCCCCATCGGCGAAAGCATACGTCCGCTTCCAGTCCGCCCGGGTCCACTTCTCCGGGTGAGCTCGTATACTCCCGTCGTACTGATTATCGGGAGTGCCGACCAACTCTGTCACGATATTCTCGTCTTTCGTCCCCCACGCTGCAGCTATCAAACCGGAGCACCCCATGACGTCGAGGAAGTGAAACAGCGTATGAAGATCTCGGTCCGCTGCTGGGTATTCCGGTATCACTCTCACGATGGGTGGTCCTCCGGTGGCGGTGCTCTTCACCTTCTCCGGTTTCCCGGCCCGGTCACCCGCCATGCTGCTCTTCCGGTCGCGATATTCTCCGGCCGGACCTGCACGCACTGACCTCACAAGAGCCCTCTTCTACTGCCGGTTGCTAAAGGAGCACCCGGCTACGAAGCAGAAATAAAGAATCGCAAATAGTGCGAGGAGAGGGAAGGAGGAGAAGAGGAAGATAACTGATTTGAGAAGTTCCGGCGGTTACCTTTTTATAACGGCCCTAAGGTACGGGATTCTTCAATGGTAGTGACGTCACTATCTAAGTGAATTTAACGGCTCTTACGTCACCATCATCATGATAATAGTTTTAGTGACGGTTATCCCCTGATTTCCCCCCCGGAACCTAGTTCTTTTTCCGGGTAGTTCAGTTCACACCCGGGTTCAGTCGTGACCGGAAAACCGGATATGGCACTGAATAAGAGCTTTTAAGAACTTAACTAGTCCGTCCCTTATGCTATTTTCTAGTTTTGGTTTTCTTCCACATTTTTTTCTTTTTAATACTCTTTTACTACTAATATTTATTTTTTTAGCCGGATTCTACGGTTAATTTCCGGAAACCGGTGGGACTACTTCCCACACATGGCTTGAGACAAACGATATGCCGCGGATATGGAGCCTTTCATTGATTATTGGGAGCGTCTCTTACAACTAATATCTGGTCCTCTCCCTCCAAACCCCAACTGTCTGCAAGAAGGATTCTGGCCGAAATCGGACTGGATGCGTGATCATGCTCGCGTAGCATCACAGCCGGATGCAATTATTTCGGGCTTGGATGTCACACCAGAAGATGAGCCTGACGCTTACCCTTTCTGCGGCCCCGAGATGAGCCGTCCGAAATTATCCTTCAATCCATTTCGTGATGTTCTCCTTGGTGATTTTGTACTCTGCCGACCTTGCACTGGGCATTACCTTCCTGTGTGGATGGGCCGGGTACTGGAGTGCGTCAACCACAGTCCTAGGGATCCCTATGGAAACTTTAAGGTTGAATGGTGGGTTCCACTCACGACCAAGAAAGATTCTAAGAAGATCATCGGGAAGGAGTGTTGGAATAGGCGGTGGGAGCGTGAGCAAAGGGATCCAGATGTTCAGAACTGCAGTATCGTTCTCTTCTCGCATCGCTACCCGTCTCATAATAAGCGTGGGCCTCCAAAGACCCACCGTATCCCACCTGAAGCGGCGAGCGCTGCAATGGCTTGTTTGGAGGCTGGTGGCATCTGTGTTCATGGCAGTAGCGAATGATTGCATTTTCTTGGTCGGCTGCCAGCCGACGGGTTGATAATCTCTGCAATGTAATTCGTTCATCATATATTAATTTGAATGCTGCTTGGAACAATTGTATCTGCCGGTCTTTCGGCCATTGATACATTTTCCAAGTAACTCATATGTCATGATCTCAGTCTGAGTAGTTGGTGTTATTCTTGTCAGCTGCCACCTGACAGCCTCTGTATTTTGCATATGCAGTTCGATCCATTTTTTGTGGTCAAAGTCTTCGTGCGTGTGAAGGAAAGACTGAAATCTGTGGCACGTGTGTTGCTCGGTATCATAATGACGAGTAGATGGGTAGTTGTACATGAGTAATTATTGTTGGTGCGCAATTTGCGGCAAGTGAATTATAAATTCACGGATTCACTGTATGTGAAGTATCTCATTGTGTTCAGTTGTTTTTGTGTATCTTGGTTTATATTTGCCACAGGTTGGAGTGATTTCTTCTTTTCTTAGTCTGATTTTGTTTCCAGCCGACGACATGGTTGAGACTCGTAGTATGGCGCTTGTCAGGAGAGCGAGAGAGGAAAGGGAGGAGAGGGAGGCAAATGAGGCCAGAGTTGCCAGGGAGGGAGAGTCTCAGAATAGTATTGTGTCTGTAAACTCTGTGGATAGCACTGTTCCGTCGAGTGACGTTCATGAGGAGAATTGGAACGAGGAAGATGACGAAGAGGAGTCCAACTACGATGTCGATTCAGACGACGATGGCGGTCAGCATGTCGTTGCACAGTTGGGATGCTCTGATGAAGATGACCTCCACTGCAATGGATCGGACGAGGTAGACTTGTGGGCTACCGGAAACTTTGACAGTGATTCGTTTTCAAGCTTTTCGGGTAATCCATTTGAAACTGGATGCGACACCGGTTCGGACGTGGACTCTGATGTGTACGCTCCTGCATGGCGCAAGAACTGGTAGATGTGAAGTGTAGTTCAGCTTGTAAATATTCCCCTGCAGTTGCTTTTCTCTAATCGATTTTCCAGACTGCTGCCATCTAAGGGGCACCTCCAAATGTAACATTCATTTTGACTAAAATATCGTGCTCTATTCGGATCTTATCCTTGATGTACTTCATTTTAGTCAAGCTTGTTTTTACCTTTCTGTTTTGATGTTGTGCTTTGTAGAATGCTGTGTGTAATAGAATTTTGTTATCAATGTATTCTCTTGATGGTCGTTTATGGATGTTCAATATTTTACGTGCTGCCAATTGGCAGTCATCTTTTTATGAAACCCACGTCTTCTTCTTTGTTTTTGTCTTCAGATTGATCACCTGTATTACTTTACCCACTTTGCCGGACTTAATTGATGGATGTTTTTTTCACAACATTCTATTGGCAGGATTTCATTCTTTTTCATTGAAGTTCTTCTTGTCGGTTGTCAGCCGACAACCTTTTCTCATTTCAAGTTTGGAGATCATCTGTTTGCCCTTCTTACTCGGGCCTTTACTCTCTTAGTGTTTCCCTAATTTTTCAGGAGATCATTCTGCCATCTGCTACTATTTTTACGAGCTGCCTGCCGGGAGCCTTCTTTGTTTGTAGTCCACTAAAGTCTCTGTTGTCCGTCGGCTGCCGGCCGACGTCTGGACTCGTAGGACAAACCACGTTCTTCGTTTTCATGTTGACCACCTCTCATTGCTTCATATTTTTGGTTTAATTTCCAAATAATCACCTTATTTTTCATCCCATTTTTTGAATTAATTGTTTGATCATTGGAGTTTTTTTACTCACCTTTTTTAATCATGAGATTTCTTCTACAAAAATATTCGGTGATTCTAATTCCTCCTCTTTCTTTGTCGGCTCGCCCCTGACCTTTAATTATGTCTTCGAGAATCCTTAGGGCATATGGAGATTTTTTAGGGTTCAAGGGGAATATTTAGGGTCTGGGAGAATATTTAGGGTCTAGGAGAGTATTTAGGGTCTACGGAGAATCTGTAGGTTTTTGGAGAATCTTTAGATTTTGTGGATTGACAACCAACGCTTAAAGTTAAGGATTCTAGTGGTTTTGAAGAGACTTTATTATGATATGAGACAGTTATTATAGTTTTATGTGGGACAATGTTTGGTGGCACGCAATTTTGAATGTATATGTTTAGGATTTAGCCCATATTTTCTTGTTTTTTTGTATGATATAGGAAATGAAATCCAAGTCTAAGTTTTTTTTTGGTCCATAATTGATCGATTTGTCCATATTTAGTTAAATATCCGTTATAGGTTGCACTCATTACAACTTCTTAAGGGAGGCACATGGAGTCAAGATGTAAACTGGCTTTTCAGTGCTATGAGGATTGCTATGCAAGGTTCTACATTGTTCCTAGGAATCTAGAAAGCATGGTTACTAGTTTAAAAAGGAATTGTGAAACAAAATCTTTCTACCATATCAGAAACTCTATGTCAATTTTGGTGCCTCAATGAACATTTAACCATCAAGAGGGGGACAATGTGGGATACCAAGTATACAAGCATGTTTCATAAATGGTCAAACAAGGTAATTTGGAGAATCAAAGATATTTGGTCTGAGGATACACAAGAATTTTTTCGCAAGAGGAACTTTAAAATATGACTAACGTCAAAATACCTTAAACCGACACTTTAGTGATTCTGTGTTTCAAAAGTTGAGATTTAATTGCAAAAAAAATATGCTTGGGTAGAGAAATAAGGTTCTGATTTGTGAGAGAAAAAAAATTTGAAAACAACGTTGTAGATTGTGAGAAAAAAGAAAGAAAGTGGGTTTCCTCCAATCAACCCTAAAGCGACCAGGTTTAGTGACAAAACCAAACCTTAAAAGCACATTAAACCGTCACCTCTATCCCACCAAACCGCCAGCTCCATCCAGCTCCATCCTTGCATTCATTGGTGGGCTTGGAATAGACTTGGAATATTTCTGACAGAAATTATGACCAAAAACGAGAGGAAGAAATCCGGTTCTGACGAGGTCTGCAGTGTCGCTTCAGGGTTGAGTGTCGGTTTAAGGTATTTTGACGTTAGATCTCATGATTTTTATGATATTAGAAAGGAGTTGGATTTTCTCCTCCTACCGGTTCAACAATTTGGATCATTGAAAATGGTTGTGTTTAGAATCTTTCCTTCAATCCAAAAGAATGGAGATGGCAGAAAGTAGGAATTTGAGATGAAACTCAGTTCTATAAGTATACTACAAAAAAAGGATATAGGATTGTTTTTAATTCCATTTAACTCAAACATCATTTGAAAGAAAGATGATACAACTAGATTATCTACTTCTTTAGAGGAAATGTTTTTTTCAAGAACTACGGCATCCTTGGTTACCAAGAAAAGTAGCAACCATGATTTGGTTGACTTGCTAGAGGGGCTTGCCTCTTTGATTGAAGTCCATTAAGTCCACTAAAGTTAATAACTTTTGGGCAAAAAAGATATACTCCATAGTATATTTGTTTTGGAGCCCTTTTAAAAGTTGTTGTTAAATGTCAAACGTCCATTGAAAAAATTTGAAGAAGTCCTCGCCAATAAAATTTTAGGTGAACAAAAGATATCTTGGACAAGGTGTTGAATATTTGAACTTTATGTTGATTGAGCATGTGTTGTTTAGTAGGTGGTCCAATTTAAAACCAAGACATAGTATATTGTATACTACAAAGGCTGAAAATATACTTCATTTACTGCAGAATATACATGTTCAATTAGGGCACAAAAAACTAGGTTTTGAAGAAAATGATGGAAAGTTAAAGTCTTTTTGGGATCAATTTAAGTCTCAAGATAGAGTTTTGTATGGTGTAGAAGGTTGGATAAGAATTTGGAGCAAAAACAAACATTAATCACTAATTTAGGAGTTGTTGAAAGATAACCTATTTTTTATCAATAAAAGTCAATGTAAGTTTCCAATCTAGAATTTTCAATCATAATATATGTACACATTATGATGTGAATGTGTCCCAAATTTTTAAAGTATTAAACCTCGTGAGTCTCCCAAAAGAAGTATATTTGTCCAAAATGAGATATTTGTGACAAATATGTAGAAATGACAAAAATACTTCTCCTAATCAAACCTTAGAGCTAAAATTTCAAGAGTCTCTTAATGTTGACAAAGTCAAAAATTTCATTCCATCATCACAAATCCAAAATCAAAGCAAGATAAGCACTGGGCACCAAGAGAATGCTCCTAACTACGGCCCCAAATTCTTCATCACAAGTTTTTCATACTAGCTTAGTTGACTATCATCCTGTTGCGGATTGGAGGAGACAATTTGGAGGCAATGGTGGATGTATTCTCTGTCTTTTAAGAGCTAGGAAAACGCCGTTTCTTGCATTATATAGTTGTGATATAATTAAAGAGTTGTGGTCCAAATTATAAATACAAGGATCTACGTGTAAGTGTTGGGTTTATTGACGGTTACACTTCATGGCCTATATGTTGACTGGACATGGAAGACCACGTGGTCAAGCTTCATCACATATTATCCCAACAAAAAAGCCTCTTGGAGGATAAATCTACTGCAGAGGATACTAATTATTTAAAGATCGCTAATCATACTTTCTATTTTTAATATGGAGCATATGGTGTATTAAATGCGGATTTGAATTGGGTAATGGAAATTATCATATAGGTACAACATTATTCAAGGCTTGAGAACTTACGGTGCAGTCTAGTATGGGTGCTTGGCAAGAATTGACTTGTTTTGCTAAACAACCTAAATCAAGCAAACAACGTGCAAAGGAAGATCATTTTCTCAAAATATAGAGTCATGCTAGAATTTCTTACAAAAGGGAGCTGATAATAAACTTGATTGGAAAATCACACCTAATCTATATTTTTTACCAAGAGATTTGGCTATTATGTACATCAGATAGACTCTCACAGACCTCTGATGGATCTCATTGATGTTTTGGATACATATTCCTTGGATACGGAGTCTGCTTAGAATAATTCATGTTCAAATACCAAAGATGCGGACAAAAGAGACTTGGCTGACAATATTGACATCCAATAGATGGAAAATTTTATTCCAACTACTTCCCTTAGCTTGGATCTGGATGAAGGAAAATTTAATCATATGATTAATTATTCTAGAAATTTTACAAAGTCGTTATCAACTAATGATAATGATTCATCACCTTTGACACATATTGACATTGGAACAAGATATGAAGATGTGGTCAATTTGGCAGATACAAATATAGACTTTGGATTATCGTTGGATCTACATGATACTACGGATTTACTATCACAGACGGAGTTTTGGTTACGAGATAGGTACACTAATAATGTTCATTAGTATTACGGCACCAATAGTGTAATTACCCCTGTGACCTAACTTTCACTAAATGTCAATCTGTTTACATTTAGTGTTTAATGTCAAAAAAATCAGCCTAACAAATTTGCTCAGAACTTTTGCATCACGACGAATTAGAAGATGTACTCTATACCGACGGAATCTTCTTGAAAAAACACACAAGATGGTCACCTCACTCGATAGAATTGGTGCAAAATTGATAAAGATATGCCTCCTCAAACTTTTGGCCGAAACTCAAGAAATCTGCCCAAATATTCGCTATAACTTTTTATTTAAGACAAATTTGAAGATGGATAAGGTGCCATTGGAAGCGTCTTTTTAAATCAATTTAGATAGGCACCAAGAAATCTCAAATTGGACAAAAATTGCCCCCAAAATCATCATTTGAAAAAACCAACCTTTAAAAAATCAGCCCAACATGGAAGGTTTGCTTTTGACATGTGGCGAGATTTGGGTGACTTGGAATGAATTGTTACATAACCAACTCTAAATGTCAATATGCTAAAATGTAACAAGGGCAAAAGTTAGAGAAATTGATAGTTAGTGCTTAAATTGACATTTAATGTTGTTACATTAGTAGGGTAATTGACATTTAGCGTTTAAGTTCGTAAACAGTGTTGCGAACATTAATGAACATTATTATTGCAGTGCTAGGTTAGTTACTTATTTTGATAACATTCTTTTATGTATTGACTTTAGTTCCCTGATTAGTGGTTTTTCACGAGTTTTCCTTTAGGATTAGATCTGGTCATTCTTGTTGTATGGCTTTGATGAGGTTTCTCTAAGTTCTTAGAGCTCGGGAACCCCATCTTTTCAAATCTATTTTTTCATAATTTTTTTGCTCCATCCTTTGTCGTGGGACATGGTGGCCTGAGGGCCTTTTTAAATAAAGCTTTCTTGATGGGGTTAAAATGAATGTTGATATGGCTCTTCGATGACTTGGTCTGGATCATTGGATGAATGCTCTGTCATGTCTTCCGCGCCATTTTTTCCACTTATTCCTTAAGTAACTTAACCCCTAAGGGGTTTCCTGTCCGCGCCCCTAAGGTACCTAGACAGTTTTACACCAAAAACACTTCAAAATTGTTGGATTCTAGTCCAATGAATAAAGAAGGAAACAAAAACTTTGATTTGTAGTTCTGACCGTAGGATCTCCATAAAGGCTTATTAAGTAATACATGTATAAAATTTCATAAACTTTGACTGCACGGATTGAAAGATTATAGTGTTTGAAGTCAAGCAAATGGTTCATTTTCTTCCCTGCGTTTAGTGGATCAGCAGACTTTGACTTCATTTGGTTTCAAAAAATTTCACTACACAAGGTCTAAATCTATTACCATCTTGTTAAGCATGATGTTAGCTCCCTACACACCAATTTTTAGAGGTAGAGACGGGGTGTAGCATATTCAAAACAAGTGTGCATGGAGTGGAGGCTCGAAATTTGTTAATTCACACATTAATTTTTTTTGAACTTAATATGTTTTCGATTGATAATCCGAATGGTTAATAAGAAGGTTTACATTACATATTGTTGTGGAAAAAGTAAAAAGTGTAAAATATAAAGATACTTAGGTTTTATGTGGAAAAGAAAAAGCTTTTTTGGTACCTTGCCCGACAATGAGTGACAATGTGTGAAAATGTTTGACTTGGGTTGGTATGCTATTTTTCACTGAAGACAAGAATTTTTTTTGACACTATGAAGGGAAATAATATACCTTGCGAGTACTGAAAATCTCACTTTCAATAGAGTGTCCTATCAAAAGTTTTTGGAGGTGCCCGAGGTGCCCGCCCTCCCCATTTAAAATTCAATACCCTATAACTTTTTTTATCAAATGTTCAATTTAGGAAAAAATTGTTTTCCCACTAAGGTCTTGGTAATGCCTTTCTATAGTAAACATTTCAAAGATGAATGTTAGAAATTGACACCATAGGAACGTGACCAAACTTTCAAAAAGCCCATTTTTGACACTTGGTCCTTTAGGGGTTAAGGTAAATTCCCCAATAACCGACAAGTTAATCCTCTAACATTGAGGTTTTCACAAAGCACAGGAGAATCCACAAGTACACTAGACCATGCACAACATCTAGTAGATAATCCACAACAATAACTATGTATAGGATATATTTCACGTTAATTCCACTTCATAGATCTCATTGTAGCTCTCCCAATGCTTTCATTAATGTTGTCAGGATTTTTTTTGTTTGAAGCGTATGAACTACTGCCAAGCAAATTCTCATAAAAAAAATGCATCTAAGTTACACATAAGGAGCTATATGCTGGAAAGCACCGGAATTGACCGAAAAACGACCACCTTAGCACTAAAGGGTTAAGCAATGTGCATACATGGAGAGAAAAAATAATATTACATTTATTTTTCAGTAATAACCAATTAAATTACAATTTCAACTCATGTGATTTCATATTTTTTTCAATGGAATGTGAATCAGTTATGAATTTTCAAAGTATGTTGCCATGTTTAGTTGGTGGCTGCCAATAGGTATCCCATGTAAACACTAACCAAACGTAAGGGACCTTGACTAATAGCAATCCTCTATCTGGAATTGAATGGGTGGCAATGGGATGGGAGTGGGTTGGATATATTTCAATTTTACAGGTGTTGGCTAGGGCTTTTGATTAGTTACAAGAGGGTTAATTTATAGCTAAGTATAGCACTAGAAGATAGATACAGTAAGAACTTCATAGATGTTAAAGCTAGTTGAAGCTTAGCAAAAATCTTGGTAACTTTAGTCCGACCCGCACCTCCATCAACATCAATAGATTATGAATTGGTTGATTTGAACCTCTAGGGTGATAGTTGACTAGGCTAATATGAAAAATTTGTCTCAAAGGGTGTAGGGCCAAAGTCACGAGTGTTCTCTTGCTGCCTAGTGCCAACTTGGCTTTGATTTTGGATTTTGGATGATGGAATGTGATTGCTAATTTCTTCAACATTACGAGACTCTTGAATTTTTAGAATTCCACCTTCTGGTTTGATCAAGAGAAGAATATTTGTCATTACTACATACTTGTCACAAGTATCTCAAATTAGACTTCTTTTGAAAGGTTCACAAGGTAAAATACTTCAAAAACTTTGGAACACATTCATACCATAATATTTTTATACATTATGATTGAAAATTATAGAATGGAAAATTAAATTGACTTTTATTGGTAAAAGACAAATTATTTTGTCATGACTCCTAAATTAGGAATTTAGGTTGGTTTTTGCTCCAAATTCTTATCCAAACTTCTTCACCATACATAACTCTATCTTGATACATGGGATGTTCCCAAAAAAAACTTACTTTTCCATCATTTTCTATGAAAAAAAGTTTTTGGTGCCCTCATTCACAATGTGTACTGCGCAGTATATATGATATATTTTGAGCCTTTGTAGTATGCACTATACTCTATATCGGTTTACAGTTGGGCCACCTAGAGAACAACATGTGTTCAATCAACACAAAGTCCAAAAAGTCAATACCTTGTCAAAGATATCTTTTGTTCACATAACATTTCATTAGTCACAATTTCTTTAGATTTTTTCAATGGACGGTTGACATTCAACAACAATTTCACAAAGGACTCCAAAAAAAATATACTACAAAATATGATTTTTTGCCCAAAAGTAAGGAACCATAGTGTACTTCTACCCCCTACTAAATTCTCTTCTAAATGAACTAGGTTAATTAACCATATTCTACTAAGTTCATTAACCATATTCTACTAAGTTCATTAACCTCTATCAATTATGTAAATTTAGCAGAGTGTACTTGTGAAGTAATTTTCTATTGAGTTGTGTAAGGTGGAACCAGCTAAATAAGTTGTAGTTCCAATGTGGTCCCTAATTTTGTAATACCTTAATGGATTCCAGCTCCTTACAATCCGACGACCTTCTCAAGGTAAAACCTCTCTCATTTGCGGGACTCACAAAACTCCACGCCCAAAATCCCTTCTGCACATATTCTGAAGCATCAAATTCAAATTTCAAAATAATCCATATCGATTATCTAATCTACATTTGTCAGTTCAAATATCAATTGATCAACGATCATGTACATGATTCAATACTGAAGGAAGCCACAAACTTGGTGGGTTGTTTAATGCATTGATGGAGGTTGTAAATTTTTGAGCAACAAACAACTCAAGTCATGAAACCCATCATGGGTCTTACGTCCAAAGAGCCCCTTTTGAGAGGGTCTTCCGGAGAGGGAGGCAACCTCCTCATTGAGCCACTGCCTTTGTCGGGTGCCTCCCTTTTTGGGAGGCCCTCGCAAAAGCTAGTCTTCTTATACATTATATATAATATTATTCAATTTGTACGGTAAAGTCGGGCCCATGGCCGCGTGCTTACCAGACCCATGGCCGTTGATAGCAAGGCTGCTTCCGGATGAGCATATTCTACGGATGGATGTGAGAAGGATGGATCGTGGATGCGGCGTAAGAGGCGTGCTCAGCGCACAAATTCCGGCAATACAGTTATACATTTGCAATGGCTTTTTTGTGAGGGCAAGGAATTTCTATATGTGGGCATGTTTTTGTCACCTAGCGATCCGGTGATTACCACTAAGGTAGAAGTAGCGATGGCAACTATATGGACGACAAAGGCGTGGTGCACAACATGGAACAATACTTAAACAAATTATCCGTCGAGTACGACAATATGTGGGAAACTAAACGTGCAGCGAGTGAATTTGGAGCAAATATTGTTGTATTAGCAAGGGTTTAGGATTTCTAACTTGCTTCTCTTCTTTTGCAAGTGTCAACCATGGGCAATTGAGCTCACAAGTGTCACTCATGAGCTTATCGTGGTTGGTGGTTAAGTCTGCCATTGTAACGGGTATTGCCACGGTTTTGGTGGCAACGTGGTGGTATCTTCCTGGTTCAGCTTTGGAAATTTTGTATATGCCCAAGAATTCTCTATAGATTTTGTATTATGGCAAATCTTAGTGTTCCCATGAGCTCAAGATGTGTGAGAATTTTGAAGTTGTCACAGCTTAGCTTGTGATATCTGTAATACGTATGAGGATGTGGGATGATGTACTCATTCATATTTAAGATTTTTCTTATTGATTTCATGGTTGCACGAGCATATTTAGGGTCACAATCTATAGAGGGCCGTGTTGCAGGTGGTTTTCTTGTATGTGCCCTGCATTTTGTACATTTGTGTTTTGTAAGTCTTTCATGGACACAACTTATTTGTTTGAAACCCCAAGGTTGTTCATTTCTAACTTATAGTAGACCTTGAAAGATTGTGACATGGTCAAATTATGTTTATTAACTATTTGCTATACGCCAGATACAAATTTAGGAAGAAAAGAAGGAACACGCAAAGTTGGGATGTGGTTTGCCTTACAAATGTTCTCTACCTTGATTTGTAGGGGTAAACTTCCATCATGTTTGAGAGAGCTCATTTCAATTTTTATGTAGTGGCTCCAAGGTCTTCTTGATAGAGTATTAAAGAATAATTTTTGAAGAGTAGTGGAAGAGGCGGATTGGTCTCAAAAACTATGGCACATATTGTATATTGATTGTGAGAAGTAGATTGATGTGTATGCTCACAAATTGATCATTTTGCCACAAATTGCTTGATTATGAAGAAATGAAGGCAACAACATTTCAAGACAATTGAGCTCAGATTGGCTTAGGTTGGATGCACAAAAGTACCTCAATGACTCCAATTTTTTAACAACTTTAAGTCACTGAGGACCGCCTTTGTCTATCGGGAACGATGGATATCTACACTTGTACATTATAAATGTGCTCGGTAGATTTTTCCAGAGATTCCTTCCAGAAGATAAAAGATAGGGAATGAAAGGGTGAGTTTTCAACATGGAAAGATATAGAGGATGCAAAATTCCATACATGAAAACATTACACCAATGAAATGCACTAGTGTCATTGGTAATCAATGTACTTGGACCGTATTTTATGGAAGCTAAAGCTCTGCATGGTATCTCAAATTTCCAAAGAATTGAAAGGTAGTTACTCCACAAATTTTCCAAGCAAAGTTATCCTCTCTATGTGGTTTTGGTTGTCAATAAAAGATTTTAAAGTAGAGGGGCAATATGAGGTCATCTCCTTTTTAAAGAAAAAAAACTCTATGTGGTATTTTTCTAATTTGGCATTTAACTTTTTAACGCCAAAGAGGCCCAATACGGACCTTTATATTATTGCTCAATAATTCATATGGCCTTGAAGGGTTTATTTTTAGGTTTGGAATTCTTAGATTTGAAATCAAAAGAATTTGGAAGCCTTATAAAACATGATTCTTGAAGATTTTGAAAGTTCTGAAAATGTTTTATTTATTGTTGAAATGGGCGAGGAATTATGGTATAAACATGAGCATTTTGAATATAGTTTATCTTCATCTTTTGAGTGTTTGTTACAAGTGGATGATAAGAGCTTAATTGCATGCGTATTGTCTTTGCAACGTTTAAAAGTTATTTAATTTATTTTGAATTTGGTCGCTTTGCAATGCTTTCATTTTTGTAGCTAGCCATTCTTTCATTTTTGAAGCTAGCCGTTCTCTCATTTTTAAAATTACAGCTTCTTTATACCCTAGATAAGAGAAGGATAATATGCAAAACATGAAAAAGAAAGAAGTCACAATTATCAATAAAACTGTTGAATTTGAAGGAGCACGATATTTGCTACTACTACTATTATACCTTCATACAAATACAAAGGTTTTATATATGATGAACATATTGTATCAATGTAAAAAAACAATACCATACAAAACTATGTTTGTCTTTTAGTTGTAAGAAAATTCTACTTGAAACCTTTCAAATAGTAAGCTTCAAGTGAGAACCTAACAAGGTATCTTCTCAAGATATCAAAAAACAAAAAAACAAAAAAAACAAAAAATGACAAAAAATGACAATTCTACATAACATCATAAATGGTATATTCTTTAATATGTATCATTGAATGAAACATATATCAATGAAAGAATATATGTTAAAGAATATCATTGAAATGACAAACAGAAATAATATATATATCAACATTAGAAATGATACATTCTGAAAATTTTAAAAATTCTACATAAAATGATATATCTCAACATCATAAACGATATATTCTCTCAATAACATCGTAAATCATATATACTAGATTGGGAAATGAAAATATATATTTATTTTAAAGCAATGCAACCAATAAAAAAGATACAATGGTTTATGATAGATACTCTAATCATTTTTAATCTATAAGAACTAATTTTCATGTTTCAAATAAACTTTACAAAATTGCTTTTGCCATAACCACCAATGAATATCAGTGGCCCATAGACCATTGCTTGATCTAATAAAGTAAACAACTATATACTTATAGTCATTCATTATAAAACTTTCAAAAATAAAACACATCATGAATTTATGCATTTGTTTTTACATACATACTTTTATCAAAATTGTGCAATTCAAAAACAACTTTAATTAAAACATTGTAATAAACTAATAAAGTGTTTTTATCTATAAATACATCAAATATTTTAATTTTTGTATATTTTTATAATATCAAAAGAATAATTTATAGCACACATTATTTTTTTTAATTATATATTTAATTCAATTTAGAACCCGTACAGATAGAATTGAATCACACAAATCATTCAAAAATAGATAATGATTAGACTTATGTATTATAAAGCAACAATATTAAGGGAATATGAAACTGGCTTTGACTAAAAAAAACCAATTTAAAATGTTCTCATTTATAAAAATATATATTTATCAAATAAAAAGATAAATAAATGAAATACTTGAGTTAATTTAGTATATTTAAAACATAGACAATGTAACTTATGTCTTAGTTATCATTGAATTCTTATTCTCTGTGATAAATTTGTACTTAAAACGCAGTTCTTTTACTTTAATAAAGCTTAAATTGTAAGAAAATAAGTATTTTAACACCAAGCATACACACATAAAGATGAAAAAAATTAGGGTTGTTATTGATTTTGACATTGCATATATGAGCTTAAAAAAATGAAATAAGTAATGAATTGATGCATTGATTTTTTAACTCATAAAATATTACACGTAAGAAAATAGGCTACTTGAATAATCCCATCTTAATTTAGAATATTTTCCATTGTAATATTAAAGGATTGAAAGCATGCATAATAATTTATCAAATAAATATATTCATTTCAAAATTTATATATGTTTTCCATTTCTTTTAAAATTGAAATTAAATATTTCTTTCAATAGATTAAATGTTTTCTTAGAATCAAATGATAAACTATAAATATTTATAATTCATAGACGCATTGTATGAATGGTTATTTTAAAATGCTTGATTATCTTAATTTTAAGGAAAATTAGGTTACAAAATCAATAGTTTTGATGTTTCATCATACTTTTTTGGAATAATTTTCATCTTTAATATATTTATTTTATTTTATTTTCAAATTTAATACCATATCTATATTTTTGTTTAAAAGATTACTCTAAGTTATCTTCAAAAATTAATTCTTCAATAGATGAAGTGCAATAAGGTAATAGGATTTAAAACCATTCTACAAATTGTACAATGGTTTTAAATCCTATTACATGTAAACTCAAAATCTTCAATTCTATTTGATCAAACACTAGTTGTTGTTGGAAATTTTAATACGTTATCATTTTAATAAATGTTACCTAATCATTCAAAGGAAACATTGTCAATCCAATAATTCATTACCAAAGACTATATAAAATGTTACAAAGGTGATGTAAAAAAAACATCAACAATTAATTTACCTACAAAAATAACTACACAATGATTTTCATATGCAAGTTTTTTTTTCCAGAAGTATTCATATTGCTATTATATATACAAACCTTATCTCACCAATGCAGATTTTGTTAAAATATTTCAACTCATGAGTTATTGTTATTATTCAAATTATTGTTAAGTTTCACAATTACTAAACATTCTTAATACAACCAACCCAATAATTAAATTGAAGCTTATACCTTTTTTCCCACATACTTATAAAATAAGGTGCAGATCGAACAGCTGCCATCCATAAAGCTAGAACAGCCAAATGCCTACGTAATTGTTTTAAGGCCTCATCATCATCACCATCATCATCTTCTGAGTCAAAAAATGAGCTACTACTGGCAGACTTCCCACCCATACCAAAAAACTTCATTTTGGCTTATTTTTATTACCTCAATTTTGACAAAATTTTAGTAATTCCACTTCCCTTTGAATTTACATATGCACTTGTATCAACAATCATATACAAATATAATATAAAAAAATAAAAGTCCTTGTAATAAATAAAAGATAAATTATAAAGAAAGTGTCAAAACAACAAAATTTAGAAATATAAATTTGACTAGCTAAGAGATGCATCCTTTGGATGTAGGATTATACTAACCAATAGGTGAACATTACAGAGTAAATTTATTCTATTTATAATTGCATAATCAATATTTTATGTGGGGGGATATTTTAGAATATTAAGAATATAATTACTATTAAAATTATATTATCATTTTTTAATATTGATATTAAAAGCTCTTAGTAGGTTATGTATGTTGACAATGTTAGAAAAGTAATTTCCATGATCACGAAGGAACCTTTTATTCTAAAGTATACAATGTAGAATACCTAAAAAGAGCACTTTTCTAAGTACCACACAAGTACTACCCAAGTACCACCCAAGTACCTCACTGGTGTATGATTTAAATATCACTTGAAAATCACCTAGATAAAGTCCAAGAACTATACATTTTAAACTCCAATAGACTTAGGCTTGTGGAAGAGAAAGCAATTATTTAAATTGGTAATGTGAAGACCACCAACAACAAATACAACATTTTTACATTGTAAGAAATTGGCGAGGTCATGAGCTTCTCAATGATTCAACTAATGTGTTTGCAACACAAAAAATCTAGAGAAGATGGTCCCAAGCTGTCTAGTTTGACCACGTGTATGACCGTATATCCATCGTTTTTTTATTTGAAAATTTTCAAAAAAAAATGTTCTTTATTATTATGAATTTGTTAGTTTGATTGATTTAAAAAAAAATTAAAAATACAAATTAGTTGACTGGTTGATTTTTGTTGTTGGAAAGATTTTGAAGATTATTTGTGAAATGCTAGATTAAAAGATAATAATAGGGTTATTCGGAGGGTAGGTTAAGGGCTTTAAGAGGGTTTCTAAAATACGATCCAATAAGCAATTAAGAGGTTAGATGTTGTAGGTGCTTTGAATTTTCCAAGGTGCATACGTCACCAAGTGGATTATGTAGCTCGCTACATAACTGAATAACAGTGTAACGACAAGGAAGGCAATTTAAAAACCTATGACCTTCGATAAAGACTCACTTGACATGCATCATTGAGACCTCAACCCTTTGCGATGAGAAGTCTCTTAATTCTAAATGTTTAAAAATTTTCAATTTCAAAATCCCTCATAACATACTAGAATAATTGGAGGCTGATCCTTTTGGTCAAACTTGTATTATTGGAAACTACACTAAAAATATCATTTAATGTATCCACACTATATGATTTGAAAGTGCTATAGTATTTTATTTCTAACGAATATTTTTATCAAGAGCACAATTATCAATACTACTCAAAGAAGCAAATCATTGTAGGCATAGTTGGTAAAAATATTCATCAAGACTAAAAACTTATAGCATTTATAAATCAATTAGGATGGATATACTAAATGAGATTTTTACTATAATGGATGTACCGTGCTCTTCATACTGGATAAATGTAATCTAATCTGTAAACAATAATATTTTAGAAATAACTACAATGCACTATAGGACATGATAGTTATCTATAACGTCAAGCAAAGATACCAATACTTTGACCTAATCTCATTGTTGATCATTAAAATGAGCCCTACATAGCTCTAAATTTTTGTGATCAGCTCAAAGAGGAAAATGGCCACTAAGATTTGTGATAAAACATGATCTCTACTCTCTAAAAGGTAGCTAAAGCCATTCATAACTTGAGTTCAAAAACCACTAAGCTTTAATAGTATGTAGTATTATTAACCCTTAAACATCAATCAGGACTATTTATTCATGCATTTATTTTACTCTATAGAATACAAAAATATATGTAATGACACTATATAACGACTAGCAAGTCTAACCCAACAACCACTAGGCTCTACAATTATACCAGAGCTTGAAAACCAATGCCTTTACAAAATTCATTAGGCTTACAAGGGTAACTTGGAATAGGTCATAGAAGTCAATAATCACCTGCGGATGCGTAGATCGTAGAGTAAGACATGGAAGAGATGGTGGTGACAGTTGTCGAAGTAGATTGTGAATGTTGCAGCAGCTAGCAATAAGAGATTCTTAGCCGTTTGCTGCAAAGGGGCACGCTCAAAGCTTGAAGCAGGCAACCCTATTGGTGACGATCGTCCCGTTAAACTCAACTCCCCTCCATAGTCTGGCAAGAAGTTGTACCTCTGTCTCACATTTGCCAACAATCGACCTCGGTTGCCAGATGTTATAGAAAGATTACTGCTACACTCTTTTGTTCAATCAAAACCCAACGATATTCAAACAAAACCCTAATCTACTCAAATACATCCAAAAACCCTTAAATCATGTCATTTTTAGATCTTTGTTGGTACATCTCAAAACCTCCAAAGCTTTTAGTTCTCTAACCCGAGTGAAAAAGAGAGAGAGAGTTGTGAAGCTCTCCCTATAAGTCTCCTCAAAACCCTAGCTTCACTCATCCATTCAATGGATGAGAATTGACCAGGGTGGACATTCATCCACCTCGTCAGGTCGATCTTGTGGTAATCAACCAGTGGCCAAAAACAAAAACTACTATCTAGTTCCATAAATCCCATTTCTCTGCTTAACACCATAGAACATCACACCCAACATACTTCCTCTTAGCCTCCAATAACAAGCTCACTCTTCCCAAACTGCTTCCAACTTCCGGCTTCAGCTTCACAGCTCCAACTAAATCCCACTAGAACTTGGCTCAAGTGCATTTCAGCACTAGTATACAACAAGTCAACCCTTAAAAGTTGAACCCACAACCATGGATTCCTTGCGGTCGTAGGGAGTTGTTTAGGTTTGAGCTTTGTCTTTGTATTTGGTTGTGTTTACAAGGACATGTGAGGTCTTCAAACACCAGCGCCGAACACTTGCCATAGTCGATCTTCAAAATGGCGGTTGCTCGGAATGCGGCGCTTTGGGGCAAATTGCGGATCACATAGACCTGCCGTCGTTCATCTTTGCCAAGTTGTACTTGGATGCATTCTTCTACATGCGCCTAGTCTACAAGGAGTGGGACCGCTTGGTCTCCAACATATTTGTGTTGGAGCATTTCTATTTGGTGCAACCGCCTTACTTTGTCGTCAACACGTGCTCTTCTGCTCATCTGGTGCAGCGTCGTGATGTTGGCTAGATGTGGACGTGTCTCTGGCCCGTGAAGTGCAAGTTGTTGGGGTTGCTCATGGAAGACTGGGTCGATGGAACCGCTTCGTTGATTTGCACACAAGGATGGTGCATGCATTGCCGGATGTGGTGTGGCCGCCTGTAGAGGAGATGATAGAGTAAGAGAAATTGGTCATGGGGATGATAGTTGATGCCACTATGGAATCCTATGCATTATGCGTGGTTCTTAGCAATAAAGTGATTTGGATGAGGATTTATTACTCTAGAAGCGGGTTGTAGACGCAAGAGGATTCCATAGAAGAAAATCATTTGCCTAAAATTTAGCCAGGCCGCATTATTTTGGCGTTTTATAATGTCGGCTTGTTTATTAGGACTCCGGGCTTATTTAATCTACATTGGTATAATGTGTCTCATGATGAATGGAGTGTGGAGATGCTCCCCAAATATGAGCACGCTCAGATCCTGGCTAGATATGAGTATGTCACGGGATGTGGCGTCGAGGGCTTCTCCGTATCGTAGTTTTAGCGTAGATTAGTTTGTTACTAATCTATGTGTGTTTAGAGACATATGGCGGCGCACTCCATTCATCCGTGGATGACTTTCATCCAATTAGGGTTGCGCGTGTGTGCGTATAGCGCCGCACTTGTCCTTGACTTGACGTCTTTGTCAAGTCAAGCTTTGTGAGTGAGAGTGGAGAGTAGTTTTTGAGAGTTGCTTGTAAGTGGCGGTTTAAGTCATTAGTAAAGTCTCATGCTTTCCATTTGTACTTCACACTCGTTGATTCACTTATTGTGGTGTGCATGACGCTTGACTACTCTTGTGATATGCAACACATTCACTTGACAAAGACCTCCCATTTCTCTCTTATTCTCTTACCATTTTTGCATTTGAAGATTTTGTAGAAAATGGATAGAGTGGAGAAAGAATGGATTACAAAAGTGAAGCGTTGATTATTGATGCTAATTACGTTTTTAGTGTGTGAAATCCTTGGTTGGAGTTGGAGTGAGTTATCTCCGCTCTGGAGGTGCTGGAGCTTGTGGAAGGAAGCCCGATAATTCATCCAGTCCTCAACGCGTCATCCGTTTGGGGATCATTCACCCGCCGGATCATCCATTCGTGGGGCTCTGGCGCAAGGTACTGGGATTCGGGAGGAGTCAACGAGGGCTGCCGCGAAGTAAAGTCACGGGGCTGGAGCCAAGGAACTCTAGGAGCGTCGTGTGGGAACACGCGGGGAGCGTTGGAAGTCAAGTCACCAGACAGTGGGAGTGCTGGAATTTGACGTGTCTCGGAAGCAGATCCGCGGGTCCCATCAAGCCTGAGGTCAACGGAGCCACAGTCCACAGACTGACAGTGACTTGGAGGAGAGCGAGAAGGGTTTGGAGCTCGAAACAACGGGGGTTAAAAAAGAACCCAGCTGGAGGGAATCACAACGCGGCTGCACGCGGGATCCACATCATGCGACGAGGGCACTTAAATTTGGCATGAGCCTTCAATTGCGCCAGGTACCCAATTGCACGCCGCAGTACCCTAAACCATTGGTTTTTGAGCAGATTTTTAGAAGTCCCTGGAGTTGGATGTTAGAATTTTAGATTTTGCAATTTTTGGTATTTTGCGATTCCAACAACGGATTTGGATTTGTGAAGAAATTCTAAGACTAGTGGTATAAAAAAATGTTTTGTGATCTATAAAAAAAAAAAAAAAAATAGTGCTAAATTTTGGGAGTAGATTTCAAAGGCATTGTTACTCGAATGTGAGTGACATTTATGCTTTTAATTAGGGTTTTCGCCATTTGATGTAATTTTAGTGTTAGTTTGGTGTTTGTCGTGATTATCCACCAATGTATGTGATTTCATTGGAGGGATAGTGTTTTTTAAACACCACGGTCAATCTCCGCTACTCCCTTAGTTTTAGACGTTAGGGGAGAACACTTTTTAGTGTTTCTCTTTGATTTGCAGATTTTGCGACTTTGAGGCATCCACTGCAGGCGTGTGCCAGTGGCGCTGTCTCTTTCATTTTCCTGCTTTTATGTTGTTGGGGGAGAGGATCCGGTTTTGATTTCTGGATTCTTGTGCGGTACCTCCCCCGTGTTGCGGGCTTGTTGCCGGTGTTTTCCGGTGGCCCCATTTTCTGTTGTGCTAGCTTGTGATAGGGCACCATAGGGGTGAAGTTGGAGTAATGACCGGCAAGACCTTTCTATGTAGAGGGATGTGGTTGGACCTGTGTTAGCCGGAGGTGATGACCGGCAAAGCACATAGCTTGGTGATTTTGCAGGTGCAGGTTGTCCGTCCGTACCCTTACCCTTTAGATAGCACCCGTAGATAGTTACCCGGGGGATTTTTGTTTATGGTGAGTACGAGAAGTCAGTATGACCGTTCTCCCTCACGAGATTCTCCGGAGAGTGCACCGGCTTCAGACTTTGGGCCAGGGTCGGATACCGACGAGGCTTTTGAGCCTATTTCGGCATTGGATACCGACCGTAGGCTTCGAGTTTGGAGTGTGGGCACGTTTGACGACATGGAGGACGATCACCGCCAGGTTGTGCGTGATCGTTTCTCAGGTCGGGCTGGGGGCATCGCCCTACCCGATTGGCGGCTCCGTTTCCAGACATGGATGAAGGAGAAGCGCCAGCCTTCACCGTCGTTCAACGACTGGTACGCATTTGAGCTTTTGCCCCAACATTTATAGCTGGAGGCGCTCTAGACCTATGGGAGGTGGTCAATACTGCATGCGGAGGAGTTGCGTCCCGTTGAGGACTACTGGCGCGACCGGGTGGAGTTGGTGACTGCGCTCAAAGAGAGCGCCATTGCTTGTGTCCCGGCCTTTACCGATCAACTCAAGGAGGAGGGAAGCTCCTCTAGTGAGGATTCCAGACAGAAGGGCATTGCCCTTGTAGATGAGGCGTCCGGTATGGGGGCCATGTCGCGTTTGGTCGAGGCTACGCGGGCGGCATTGGTGGCTGTCGGTCCGTCACCAGTCTTTGACCCTCTGGCGCAGTTCATGGCACACTTGGAGGTAGAGTATGGGGGATTTTGGCGTGATCAGATGCAGCACATCCAAGATTTCCGCCGTGAAAAAGAGGACACGCCGCGCACCATGTATACCCGATTTGCGCGATTGGCGGCGGAGGCAGGTGATGTCTTCACGGAGCGCCAAGTTGTGAAGATTTTTATCTCCAAGTTGGACAAGAGGATGGTGGATTTGATCACCCTCGTCTTCTTTTTGAATATCACGGCAACGCGAGTTTGGCTCAGGCGTTTGCTGAGGTCGAAGCGCTTGATAGAGCGTTGGGTGTGTCTGAGGCCACAGACTTGGTCACGTCATTGATGGACGCACCCAAGTCCAAGAAGCTTGCTACTGCGACGAGTAGCTTGGCGGAGGCACAATCTGAAACAGTTGTGCATTGTTGGGCTTGTGGAGAACTCGTTCACACCAAAGGGGATCCGAACTGTTCCAAGAAGAAGGGGGCAGAGAAGGGGAAGGTGAAGCCCAAGACCAAGGCAGCCAAGTTTGGTGACAAGGTTGCGGGCAAGGGGAAGAAGCTCGTTAATTGTTCTCACTGTGGCAGGTCCGACCATAGCGATGAGAACAACTTTGTTCTCCACCCGGAGAAGCGGCCAGGGTCATTACGGGAGAAAGACTTGGAGGCCCAAGTGGCGGAGTTGGAGAAGAAGTTGAGTGCAAATGCTTCTTTGGGACAAATGGTGAACGCACGGGCTCCGGTGAAGAGTCGTGGTTCGTCTTCAGCCATGGATGCCTATTTGTATGGCGCTTCCGGAGAGGTTGTGGCTGCACTTGCCACTCGTGCTCAGACCACTGCTCAGGCAGTGCCACCTTCATCCAGTGTACCGGATACCAGTGGTCGTCTACGCCACGTGGGGTTACCGGACCACATTGGTCACTCACGGCTACCACTGTCGATTGGCATTGCCGATGCAGCTGCTACTGGTGTTGCTCCTCCTTTGACTACCGTACCACCAGTTTCTTCCACTCATGTGGATGCCGTACATTCCTTGGCGTACAAGGTGTTGCGGTTGCCGGTGTTTGCTGGCATAGACTTCTTGACACCGAATTTTCAACCATCCGGTGTATTCATTTGGCGGGTAGTATGTTGGAGGGCAAGGTGCCCCTGCCATCGTTGGAGGTATCGCAGGCAATGACGGCTCCATCCACCGATGAGAATTTGGTGGCAATGCGGGCCAAGTTGGCGGCGGAGGCTATTTCCGCGTTTGAGGCCAATGCCACTTCCACACTTATAGAACAGTCCTTCGGGGATCAGTCCTTGATCTCTGCAGTGGCTTATTTGTCTGACGTTGCGGCCCGGTCAGCACGGTGTCGTGTAGAGAGGGGAGCGCCTTGAGAATTCGCAAGGAATCTGGCTGCGACTGGAGATTGTTTGCTCGGGAATCCAATCGTATCTTCAAATCTTCAGGTCTTCAATTATCCGGTCTTCTAAATCTTCAAGTCTTCAATCTGCTCCCCGTTGGCCTATCTTGTGATGGCTCTGACATGTTTAAAGGTAAAGGTAAGGTAATAAGAACCCACGGCTTCGGACGGGTAAAACGGGACGGCCAGACCACGAGCTGAACCGTCCGGAGATTGGCTCCTAAATTTCAAACCCACGGTGACCAGCAATCGTGCCTCACCAGTGGGAACAACATAAATACGACCGGGTGGGCCATTAACCCCACTTCGCCGCAACAAAGTTTACAAAATAGAATTGAAAACAACTAGCCTCCAAAACCGGCTGGGAATAACAAAATAAAGACATCGAGCCACAAGCCACAACACACGAGTCTTCATGTCTTCTTATCTTTAAGTCTCCAAATCTTCTTGTCTTCAAATCTTGAAGTGTTCAAAAACACAAAGAAACTCAAAGAAGTGTTAAAAAACACAATGGAAAAACTTCCACCAAGGCTGTGACCTTCAAACAGGTGCCACAAATGGCTTAAATCTCCAAATGTTAAGTGCAATAGCTCTTTGGCAAGCTATTGCAACAAAATAACACTCTTCTAATTTTCAAGTCATTCTAAATTACTGTCTAAAAGTTATGGACGTTCAAAGTTCTGCCCTTCAAGTAAAATTCAGTCCTCAATAACTTCGTCTTCAAAACTCTAAATCTCAACTATAATAAGTTTTTGGAGAGCTATTGTAGTGATGCATACACCTTCCAAAATTCAAACCATTCTAAACTACTGTCCAAAAGTTATAGCTTGTTGAAACCTCTGCTCTCTCAATGGACGGCCTTGGATTTTCACAATTTCAAACCTTCATTACTTTTGCAATACATCTCCAAATTCAACTTGTGAACACAATTTAGAAAGCTCTTGACACAAAAAACAACATCCCAAAGTTTCAATTCAAAAGAGTTCGTGCATAATGAGCTACATTCAATCGAATTTTGCTTCAAAACCCTTGCTCTCTCACCCGCACACACACACACACAGGAATCTCTTTTCCAACTTTTCCACCTCAAGTGGACGTGGGCACTCCAGCCCATGTCACCCTACCCAAAGTACCCTACAAGGTACTTCATTACTTTCTTATTCTTTCCACTTTCAACCACTTAAAATCCCGTAGTCTCTTGTTTATTGGAAGACTAAAAACTTAGACCTTCCAACCAATAAGATAAGTAAAATAAAAAAAATAACTAAATAATAAAAACTTATCCTAAGATAGCTGATGGTACGGACGTATAAAGGTGTTGATTCGCACAACCTGATCGCCAAGTCGTGGACTTGGTTGGCTGGAAATGTCGTGGTTAGTGGCTGCCGCCAGGGTTGTTCGGCCGTCCGTCCGTCCGGCAGTGTCCGTCCGGTAGAGGCTGCTGTCCGTCCGATAAGGGTCAACCCTAGTTTGACCATGACTCGAGGTAAATCAATTTACCCACTGCCACGAAGGCGATTACGTGGCTGACACGTCGTCAACAGGGTCGCGCGCGTGCAGACAGTGGGGCGGGCGCGTGAAGGGAGCGGGCGC